>BMAO01039551.1:0-287476 GCA_019973975.1 Trichonephila clavata
AAAGGAATTGACCTAATGTTTTGGTAATGACACTTATTAAGGTAGACATAAATGCACACAGCCTTTTATCCATTTAGTTTTTGTACTTCTGTCAGAAAGATGTGTAAAATTATTTCTTAGCATTAAGAGTGATGTAACAGATATGCTCTTGTTATATCTCAAATATGCAAACATGAGATCATCTGTCCAAAGAAATGTGCTTAATGTTTGATTGAATTTGGTTTTTAAAAAAAAAGACAAAAAGGCACACTTCCTTCACCCAGTCAGTTCTTGTACTCTTTTTGGGTCAGAAAGATGTGCAAAATTATTTCCTCGCATAAAGAGTGATGTAACATAGATATGCTCTTGTTATATCTCAAATATGCAAACATGAGAACATTAGTCCCAAGGAATTGACCTAATGTTTTTGGTAATGACTAATTTATTAAGGTAGACATAAATGCACACAGCCTTTTATCCATTTAGTTTTTGTACTTCTTGGGTCAGAAAGATGTGCAAAATTATTTCTTAGCATTAAGAGTGATGTAACATAGATATGCTCTTGTTATATCTCAAATATGCAAACATGAGAACATCTGTCCCAAGAAATGTGATTGAATTTAGTTTTTAAAAAAAAAGACAAAAAGGCACACTTCCTTCACCCAGTCAGTTCTTGTACTCATTTTGGGTCAGAAAGATGTGCAAAATTATTTCCTCGCATAAAGAGTGATGTAACATGGATATGCTCTTGTTATATCTCAAATATGCAAACATGAGAACATTAGTCCCAAGGAATTGACCTAATGTTTTTGATAATGACTAATTTATTAAGGTAGACATAAATGCACACAGCCTTTTATCCATTTAGTTTTTGTACTTCTTGGGTCAGAAAGATGTGCAAAATTATTTCTTATCATTAAGAGTGATGTAACAGATATGCTCTTGTTATATCTCAAATATGCAAACATGAGAACATCTGTCCAAAGAAATGTGCTTAATATTTGATTGAATTTGGTTTTTAAAAAAAAAGGACAAAAAGGCACACTTCCTTCACCCAGTCAGTTCTTGTACTCTTTTTGGGTCAGAAAGATGTGCAAAATTATTTCCTCGCATAAAGAGTGATGTAACATGGATATGCTCTTGTTATATCTCAAATATGCAAACATGAGAAACATCTGTCCAAAGAAATGTGCTTAATGTTTGATTGAATTTGGTTTTTAAAAAAAAGGACAAAAAGGCACACTTCCTTCACCCAGTCAGTTCTTGTACTCTTTTTGGGTCAGAAAGATGTGCAAATTATTTCCTCGCATAAAGAGTGATGTAACATAGATATGCTCTTGTTATATCTCAAATATGCAAACATGAGAACATCTGTCCAAAGAAATGTGCTTAATGTTTGATTGAATTTAGTTTTTAAAAAAAAGGACAAAAAGGCACACTTCCTTCACCCAGTCAGTTCTTGTACTCTTTTTGGGTCAGAAAGATGTGCAAAATTATTTCCTCGCATAAAGAGTGATGTAACATGGATATGCTCTTGTTATATCTCAAATATGCAAACATGAGAACATTAGTCCCAAGGAATTGACCTAATGTTTTTGATAATGACTAATTTATTAAGGTAGACATAAATGCACACAGCCTTTTATCCATTTAGTTTTTGTACTTGTGTCAGAAAGATGTGTAAAATTATTTCTTATCATTAAGAGTGATGTAACAGATATGCTCTTGTTATATCTCAAATATGCAAACATGAGAACATCTGTCCAAAGAAATGTGCTTAATATTTGATTGAATTTGGTTTTTAAAAAAAAAGGACAAAAAGGCACACTTCCTTCACCCAGTCAGTTCTTGTACTCTTTTTGGGTCAGAAAGATGTGCAAAATTATTTCCTCGCATAAAGAGTGATGTAACATGGATATGCTCTTGTTATATCTCAAATATGCAAACATGAGAACATCTGTCCAAAGAAATGTGCTTAATGTTTGATTGAATTTGGTTTTTAAAAAAAAAGGACAAAAAGGCACACTTCCTTCACCCAGTCAGTTCTTGTACTCTTTTTGGGTCAGAAAGATGTGCAAAATTATTTCCTCGCATAAAGAGTGATGTAACATGGATATGCTCTTGTTATATCTCAAATATGCAAACATGAGAACATTAGTCCCAAGGAATTGACCTAATGTTTTTGATAATGACTAATTTATTAAGGTAGACATAAATGCACACAGCCTTTTATCCATTTAGTTTTTGTACTTCTTGGGTCAGAAAGATGTGCAAAATTATTTCTTAGCATTAAGAGTGATGTAACACAGAGATGCTCTTGTTATATCTCAAATATGCAAACATGAGAACATCTGCTCCAAGAAATGTGATTGAATTTAGTTATAAAAAAGACAAAAAGGCACACTTCCTTCACCCAGTCAGTTCTTGTACTCCTTTTGGGTCAGATAGATGTGCAAAATTATTTCCTCGCATAAAGAGTGATGTAACATGGATATGCTCTTGTTATATCTCAAATATGCAAACATGAGAACATTAGTCCCAAGGAATTGACCTAATGTTTTTGATAATGACTAATTTATTAAGGTAGACATAAATGCACACAGCCTTTTATCCATTTAGTTTTTGTACTTCTTGGGTCAGAAAGATGTGCAAAATTATTTCTTAGCATTAAGAGTGATGTAACACAGAGATGCTCTTGTTATATCTCAAATATGCAAACATGAGAACATCTGCCCCAAGAAATGTGTGATTGAATTTAGTTATAAAAAAGACAAAAAGGCACACTTCCTTCACCCAGTCAGTTCTTGTACTCCTTTTGGGTCAGAAAGATGTGCAAAATTATTTCTTAGCATTAAAAGTGATGTTACATAGATATGCTCTTGTTATATCTCAAATATGCAAACATGAGAACATCTGTCCCGATAATCTGTCCCGATGGGGTGAACCCAGTCAGTTCTTGTACTTTAAGTGAAGAATCACTTTGAAGAAAGTAAGAAAAGGTAGATAAGTTTAAAATGGATCAAGTGGGTTAAAGTTACTGTTCTAAAATGAGCAATAATACAATCAGTTCTTTTTATAACATTTTTTACACTTTAAAATGTTTTATTTTATGAAATGTCATGGTGACCAGAATGGTTGATGAAACAAATCATTTGATTATATTAATTGTAAATACAGACCCAGGTATAGCACAAGTGGTCAAATTCTTGGTAAGTTGCTGCAGAGGAAGAAAAAAATGCTCCTTTTAAAGAAAATGTACCTACTAGTTGGTTAGGAGCCAATTGTTAACCACTTAATTGCCAAATAAAATTTACACGATTTGCTACCCAGGGCTACTATTTCTCACTCAGGGACACATAACTATTGGGGGGGAGGAAGCTTAGCAGTCGGACCCCTATTTAACGAATATTTTCTTTTCCCCAATTAAAATTAAGAAAAAACCCCAATTTAATGAATGATACAAACCCTGAATTTAGGAATTATTTCAACAGCCAAAGAAATTATTTTTATTAGTTGGGATTAGAAAAACTTTGATTTGTTTTCAAATGACACATCCTTTTTGTCCCAAAATGAAAAATACTTCTCTTGTAAGCTGCAAAGGGTACAGCCCATTATTAAACTTCATAGGCACAGATGAGTCATGAGTGTAACCTACCGCATATTTTGAATAGGGCAGAAAATTCCTTTGTTTCATCCCACTCCACAGTGCAGTGGATATTTTAAAAGATTCTCTCATTTGCTAGCCTTCTTGCAAGAAATGTATGTACGTTTTTGTAAACTTTTTTTTTGAAAATTTGTTAAGCATGTCATATTGCCAGAAACAAATGCATAGCGATTTTTATGTAAGAATTTCTAATGAAACTCTGATCAAAGCTGTTACATTTTCTATTTCTTTACATTGTTTAGAAACTCAAAATACCCCATGCAGCACGATGTAATTGACTCAGTATTTTTTTTTTTAGTCGAAAAAGTACTCTTTGAGTCGGGAATCAAAAAGATTGTCAAACATCTATTTGTCAGTATTTAAAAATTTCCAATTAATTAGGGCATAATAATTCACTAATTTTTAGCTGTTAAATATAAAGTATGTTATTTTCTAACTATGGGCACTTTTTTGTGTAGTTATAGAATTTCCAAAAGGGTAACTAAAAAAATGTATATATATATTTTGAACCCTGATATTATGAATAACCTTGATTTAATGAATAAAATGTTCAGTCCTAATGAATTCATTAAATCAGGGTCTGACTGTATAAGTAAATTCTTCTTTGAAATAGGTAAACCTTTACAAACATTGTCAGACATTCTGTTGCATTCCAATGCCTTCAGAACAGTTTCACTGATAGCAGTGTAATGCGAAGGATTTGAGTTTCAGAAAAGCATGGTTACATTAGAGAAAGTTAATGCAGTGCCCCTAAGCAGGGCATATATGTATGTCCGTGGCAATTAATTGCTAATAAAATTTTTTATATGCAGGAGGAAAAGAAAATTCATGAATTTTTTTGTAAAACTAACTAGATACGAGTACTACCGTTTCCGCATGCAGTTTACTTTTTTCTGGTTACTGTGAGTAAATTCAAAATATAGCAAAGAATATCATTGTTGGGTAAGGGAAGTTTTGCAAAAATGTATAAAAATGAACTGTGTTTGAAAATGTGCTTGCATGATGAAAAGATATAAGGTACTTATTTCAAGCGGAAATAAAGTTGACAAGTATGATTTTATGTTGTTAATAAGATAAAAAAAATAAGTAAATTAAAACCATAGCATTCGTCAGAAATTTTTAAAACATTTCATCAAGTCTGTCCCTCCTACTTATTGTATTTCATTAATTATTTGTTAGTTAATTAGTCGCTAGGTTTCATAAAGCAAAACATTTTTACTTTTTCTTCCTTAATAGCAACTTTCAATAACTCAGCTCTTTTATGCTTTGCCCACATTTGTATTATTTATGCTTTAAAGGGCTGATTACCTTGTTTTTATCGATTCTGTATACCGCCTTTTTGTAACAAAGGTAAAACATGCTTCCAAATATGTAAAGAAGTTTAATTGTGTAAATGCATCATCCAAATAGAAAATACACTTATTTTGTGACATAATTGTACTTACATGATTTCTCATGGTGGTCAATGTGAAATTACTCATGTGAAAACTCCAAGCATGTTGCAAATAAGGAAAGTGTCAGTTGCTGAAAATTTGATTGTTTTTTTTCCCAAGGAAGATGTTTAATCACATGTGAATCAAACTAAGGTACTGTGTATTCTTTTCTTGTAGAACAATGTATTTTTGACAACACTGCAGAAAATATTAATAAATCCATTATGGATGAATTTAAAAAGTGGGATAGATACCTTTTAAACAATTTGTGTCATTTTTACAACAGATAATGTTGCAGTAATGCATGGGGAAAAATGGAGTTGTTATTTATTTAAAGAAGAAAATTGTGTGGTTGTGTGCTTGTGTCATTTAATACATTTGACATCAGAAAAGAATGCTGCCTCTTCTACCTTTCAAAACTGATGGGAAGCTTGTTGATATGTTCTATTTATAAAGCTTTCAAAGTTTTGTGCAATAAAGAAGCTGCAAAATTTTAAGTAATTGAGGGTTACTTGGCTGTAGTCTTGATGTCAACTTCTAACTTGGTTGTTAACTTCTGTATACATAACAGTTTCTTGAAATAGTTGTAATTTTAAAGTTGAATTATTTTGCTATATTTTCATCAAACATCTCTAAAGTAATGTCATTACTTTTTGTATGCAGTTATGTTCATGTCTATAAATTTACTTCAGTATATGAGTTTTTATAAATTAAGTTGATACAGAAGTTTTTCTGAATAATTTTATTATCTTTTTATTGGTGTAAAACTTTTCACATTAACTTGTATATGTGCGCTTTATAAAATTTTGTTTCATTTTAAGAATTTGCTTGAAATGTCAATTGCATGCTATTTTACTCTTTGCCATTTTCAGAAGATGCCAGCTGTGAAACATGGATTACTTATATAATATTTTATTAATGTAATTAAATATATTTTTGTAATAATAGGGTTTTTATTATAGAAAAACCACCTTTAGGTCAAAAATACATTTGTATTTTAAAAAAACATTGAATTTTTTCTATAGTTCCCTCCAAAATATTATTTTAAATGCATATTACTAAGTATTTGGAAAACTATTATAGAATAAAAATATTTGTTATATGGCATTTGAATTATAATTATTATTATTATTATTTTTTGCTCACAACTTTTTATTTGCTTAGTGAATATTTTGTGAGTTAACCTTTTGCAATAGTAAAATGTATTTTATATGGTGATGGATTATAATATATCATTTGAGTACATACATTTGAAATTTTGCATACAATGTACCCCCTGTTCCTTGAATATGATTTATTATCTAATATTTCCCTATTATTTAATTTACTTTTAAGAAAATTAAGGAAAGGTCATTCTGTAGAAGCTTTATTAGGCACCCATTATGTTACTCTTTGAATTCATACTGACCTGAAGACTTTCTTAAAAAAATATTTAATGACAATCACATTTTAATTTACGCATCCATGAACAGAATACTTTGTTACCAAAAGAAGACATTTTATATGAAAAATTCATATCTAATTACTGAAACCAAATTTTGTTACTTTTTAACAATCATTTGAAACTTATGAAAAGAAAAGTATTTTTTTTTTCCAAAAATATATGGGTGGGTTTTTTTTTAGTCTTAGTTAGTATATTTTTATAATTTTCCTTGAATGTAATATATAATATCAAATGACATGTCAATTTTGATCAAAAGATGATTGAAAAATGCTAATAGGTTTTCTTTGATGTCTTATCTTGATTAATTAAAAATACATACTAGAATTAAACTTTTATTTATTTTATATATATAGTTTTCTTTTTTATTAGGGGACAAGCCGAAGATTACTTGGAAGTTTAGCTGCTGTGAAACAGAGAGCTCCTATCATTGGAGGTAATCAATTTAGTACTTGGTATGATAAAACGTTAAAATTTTTTTGTATGTAAATAGGTTATGTATACAAAATTGCATCTTATTTTTTTTTAATTAGAAATTTATGAAATTTAAGAAATACCTGCATTTTATTACTTTATGTATTTGCGTTAGTAAAAATGTTGAAATGTTTATGCAATTTTTGTTTTAGAGAGTTCGCATGATATTTTTATAATTGTATATATGGTCCTATTCTTAGCTAAGTGAAAGATCATGAAGATGATCCAAAATGATAACCCTACAGATCCGTTAAAATAGTTTCATTGTAACATAAAACATATTACTGAGTGCTCTCTCGTACTAGTAGAATCAAAATAAAAGCAAATTCTACTACCTTCTCATTTATTCAAGTCTAAGCTGCACCCCAAATTTTCAACAAGTCTGTGGAAAATGAAAGTAGTTTAATAGTTTAGAACCTGCAATTGATCTGATACCCACATCCAATAAATTTTTTTTAATTTGATTCGAAACCGCACCCAATTTTCATTAGCTTTAATATTGGAAAAGAAGTGCAACTTAGATTTGAGTAAATATGTTGTGTTGAAATAGTTTTGGCTGGAAAAATAAATAGGCATGATCATGATCACATCATTTATTTATGTTGAACAACAGGCAAGTTACTTGTACAAGTGACAAAATACAAGAGGGAATTAAGTTTTTATGTATAGGAAAGAACAGGAAAAAACGCAATGTATAAAATGCAGTCTTGTGTTTAGACGAAGGGAATAATTATTTTTTTAAATGGTATCTCATTGTTTAAGGAGTATTGAAACCTGGTTATAGTAAGGCACGAGAAAACAATTAATAATCTTGCATTTCTTGAAATCTTCAATAAATCGATCAAAAGATTCATGGAGAATCAGTAATAAATGTATCAACATAATGTTCTTAATGCTTTAGAAAAGGATAAATTGAGATGTATTTCAAATAGGGTATTAGGATTTATGAATTAGATGTTATAAAGGAGATTCGAATTTTGAGAAGATATCAGTTTATTACATATATGTATATAATGTAACATGGCGATTGATAAGGAATTCTTCAACGATGATCATTATTTAGATGGTTGATGTAATAGGGATATTAGTGATGAGGCAGTCTTTTGTTGATGGTTAATCCAGTTAATTGTACATGTAGATGCACACAAACATAAAAATGGACCTCATAGAGTGCAAATAAGACATGCGCATACTACACTATGAGGACAAAAGTGGGCAGGGGGCTTTCCAGAATATCTGGCTTTTTTACATAAGCAGCAAACGGAAGTTCCGAACTTGTACAATCCAAGCAAATAAAATGTAGAAAATTGTAACAATATTTTTAATGCTTTTTTAACTTTTGTAACTTAACTTTGTAAGGTAACTATCAAATATAGTATGCTCTAAAGGCAGATGTAATATCAAACAGCTAAAAAAGTATTACTTTACCTCAGATAATAGTGTTATAAAGGCAAATAACAGATCAAAAACGTTTTATAATAGTATATGTTGATGAAATGCTAGATAACTATGCTATCTGTAAATATTATTGTTCAACTATCATTGAAAAACTAATGAAACTTTTGTTAAATCTTCAGTTAGTAATCGGGAAATAAGTGCATTTTATTAGAAATTAAACATACATAAATAATAATTTCAAATTTCCAGGTATTTTTTCTTCTAAATTTCACAAAAGCCTTGTTAAATTCTAATGTGTTAGTAATGGATTTAATATTTACATTTATTGCTAAAATGCTTCAAGAAATCATATAAGCTGCAATACGTAAGTTTAATTCCCCTGCCATAAATCACATGGAAGATAAAATAATTTTTTTCTGTCTGTAGTTTAAATTTTGAAGATTATTTAATTCTAATAACATTAATGAAATGATTATAATACTTCTAGAATTTTATGAAAATGATATACTTACAAGCTTTATTAATTATACCTTTAATTTTCTCATTAGGCTGGCACTACTGGAAAATTACTTGTTACGATGGTTATTTTCAACAAATTAAAGGCTTACCACAAGGGGGGGGGAGCAGCTAATAATTGTCTTGCTAATATTCACTTACACTTTTTAAAAATTGTTGTATAGATAGTGCTTTGTTTATTCGTTTTTGATATATTGATATCTCTTGGAAAGAGTAAGCATTTTAAACGAAACATTAATTTTTATTTAGACAATTTATCTCAGATTGTCTGGATCAGACTTAATCTGATCCAGACAAACAATATTGCTGATCATGCATATTTCCTAGATATTCAAATACAATTACATGATAATTTAAACCCTTCCCTGTCAAGGGAAAGTTCAACAATTCACTTGCCAGTGCCACCGTTTTTCATACATAGTTTGGCAGTGTATTGGGGGAAAAGAATAAATCCTCTGTGTATAAATAAGTAAATCCTCCACAAACACTATTAAGATTATTTTATTGTATTCCAAAGCCTTAGGAATAGTTTTACTGATAGCAGTGCAATTCAAAGAATTGTACTTTAGAAAGCTTTATATATGTCAGGGACATTAATGCACAGGCTGAGAGAGATGTAGCTTCTCATGAATAAGAAAAGGTCAATTATAGAAATTTTATTATATATGTATATATACGAGTATATACTATTTAGATAAAAAATACCCAATTTTATTTAGTTATCTATTTGGTGTAATTCTAGGTAAACATTTACTGTACGGTCACCCTTGGCGACTTTTTCAAAATCTCGTCAAAAGTCGCCAAAATGGCGACTTCTTCTACGAACGAGATTTAAAGAAAACAGCGTAGTGAAAATGTTGCCTGTGCAATACAAATGGCAGCCAAATCACTGAAAACGATAATCACACAGTCTTAGAAGAACATTTACTCTCTTTCATATTAAAATCAAATAAACCTGAACTAAAATCTCATTCGATGTCATTCGACTCAATTAAAAAAAAACCTTTCTCACACTCCTTTTGACGTCATACATTTGTCCTTTCACCTTAGATTTACACCTCCACTTATATCGTGCCTTTCAACCAATTTCATATCCTTACCACATTTACAACACTCATATCTATTCGCAATGAAACCCGCTTTCATACAAAATTCAAACGTTTCCTTCCCTTTTATAATCCAAACAAATACCTTAAATTAACATTCTCATCATACCACATTACATCATTCTCACAAAACATTCTCGCATTTACCTCAGACATTCCCCATGCAGCCCTAACAAAAATTTCACAAAAAGAAAGCGAGAGCTGAAGATTTAAAAAAAAAAGCACACATGCAACGTGGTTGAACGAAACTTAAGTAATGGCGGCTAAACTCTTGACCAGGCTAAATTCCATTGACCAATAGGGTTACTGTAATTACTTGTCGGACAGCAATTTCTTGTTGGGTTGGATGAGGGGTTGCCATATTAAAATGTTTATTGCCAAAGAAAAAAAATCGCGCCAAGGGTGACCGTACAGTAAATGTGTACCTAATTCTAAATTGCATGGATTAAATTGTTGTTAAATAAGCAGAATGTGCTTTTATTAAATAATTATTTGTAGTTTCTATGAATTTTCTCTACATTTAAATACCTCCTTTCTTCAATTGTAGATAGTGACACTGCAGCTCAATTTTTTTTAATTATCTCTTTATTATATTCATAAGTTTTTACTTTATAATAGTAAATAATTATTTCATTAAGAATAATTTTTGTTCCAATTAATATTGCTATTAACTGGCCTCTATTTTTCATGTTTTAAATTTGTATTTAGATTAGACTTTTTTAATTTTGAATTTTAGATTTTTAATTTATATTTTTATTAAAAATGGATTTGTAACTTCTGTCCATTATATTCAATAGGATTTTGCTTAGTATTATTAATAAAAAAGGGAATGGTGGGTTAGCTATAAAACTAGTCAAGAGTGTGCAATGCAATCCATCCCTTTGTAGTTTCCAATATTTCAGTTATCTATTTTAATCTATATAAATATTTTTTCTCTCAGAGTATTATTAAAATTTATATATAAAGGAGAAAAGCAACACACTCGTAACAATATCTCCAGAACTATTAGAGCTACAGATTTGGAACTTGGTAATCATGTTCCTTTTATAGAGTAAAGATCCCCTACAAAAGCCGTTTTGCAAAAATGGACCCCCTAAAGTACACAAACATCAGCTTTGTAGTAGAAATGTTATATCTACATAAAAAAAAAATCATGATTTGTCCCTTTGTGTTGATTTTCTTTTAATAATCTTTCTTGTAGTATTGTAATTATTTTTATGTATAAAATTATTCTTATCAGTCTTATGAAATTAATCTGCTCAATGGATCAGAAATAAACACCTTTTATGCTTTCGTTTGTGTACAAGTTATAACCTGTCTGAGAATAATTCAAATCTTTTTGCATAATTCATTAATCATGAAAAAAAGTCTTGTAACTTCTCTCCCAAACATTTTATTCTTTATTAAGCTCTGTGTTTTAAAAAAAGCAGTTTGGTGTTTTTTTTCAGGTAATGTGAAACACTTCCAGGACTGAAGTGAATTATGAATATTTTTATAAATCATATCAAAAGCCATGTAATTATTTTATCTCTAAGTAGTTATTTACATAAAAGTAAATCTTCCATCATGAATGCTTTTGAAAACATAGGAGTTAGAGATCCTTATAAGAAATATAGTTCATGAATTCTATGTTAAGGTCATGAAAATTATTTTGGAAATTTCTGGAACAAAATTTGTTTATATGTAGCATGATTTCATCTCTTCTAGGTAAAGTGTTGTAGTGCTGGATTTCAAGAAATATTTTTGTGATTTTAATATGCATTTTATATAAATTCTTTAATTTTGTATTCAACAAACTGAATTATTGTCAATGTCTTCAATTGATTCTCTATCCTTTTAAAGAAATGTTTTCTCTGAAATAAATGTGGCAATAAACCAGATTAAGGTAGAAATCGCCATTGAGAAATTAACCATTTTAAAAATTTTGTTATTTTAAAAAACAGTTGAATTTGTATAATAAATACCATATTTACTTGAATTTAAGTCACACTTTTTTCCATGTTAATGCTACTGAAAGTAGGGTGTGGCTTGGAATTGAAAGGGAAAAAAAATCGTTGGATGGGGCAGTTACAGCAATTGCAAGTTCATGTGTGTATTTAAAAGTTTATAATACTGATTGGTTGGTGTGTCCTTGATGTGCAGATTGATAAAAAAAAAGAATCTTTAGATTAGCTCAACAGCTTTATCAGAGACCAAAGCTTCAGGGTCATTTGTCTGATCTTGAAAAGCCTGGCTTGAATTGCTGGGCAGCTGAGGATATGTTACGGAGACAATTGAACGTTAGGGCAGTTTGGGCAATGATTTGTGTAATTTCTTTGTCTGTCAGTTGAGATTTTCATTCCTTTTACGTGCTTTGTTCTAAGTCTAGTTATCATCAATGCAGTTGTACAGTTACTATTTAGAACTGAATTGAAATATTTAAAATTATTGTTGATTAATCTTCGGCTGGTTACTGAATTGGTGTCGATGGGGAGGGTCGTGAGGTTAGAGGATGGGGGCAAGCTCTAGATTCTTTTGCAAGTTCATTGGTTTTCTCATTACTGAGGATATTTATGTGAGTTGGCAACCATTGTAGCATGCAGGATTTCTGTGTGATGACTTTGTGGATGGATTAGTTGGTTTTGTGGTTGATTTGGCACTTGCCCTTCTGGATGGCTTACAGCACGAATCTTGAGTCTTTGAAGATGATAATGCTGCTGGATTCTTTTGCGAGTTCATCGGCTTTCTCATTACCGAGGATATTTATGTGAGTTGGTATCCATTGTAGCATGCAAGATTTGTCTGTTAAATTTTGTGGATGGTTTTGTGGTTGATTTGGCACTTGTCCTTCTGGATGGCTTGCATCACAGATCTTGAATCTGTGAAGATAATGCTGCTGGATTCTTGGAAGCTTTTAGAAAGGAAAACCTCCAATGCGCTCTTGATAGTAATGAGTTCGCATGTGCAGTTGGATGCAATTTTCTCTACTTGAATTTTATGGTACTCATGCTCTCTGCTTGGAGAAATAAAGAAGATGCCTACACCTCTATCAAGATTTGAGTCAGATGAGCTGTCAGTGTAGGCGATTGCCAGATTTTGAGTTTGGGTGGCAAGTTCTTCAATGTTACGGTCGCCTTTTTTCTTTGATTACTGAGATAGGTTCTTTTTTATTGCAGGGTTATAGGTATAGATTTACCTTTTTCTCTACGGGTGAGGATGCTGAGTGTGTGAAGGTTCTTTTGGAATATCAAGCAACTTGTGCTATACTGGTAAAATAACTAATTATTCATTTCTTGTAGTTCCCCCTTTTTGAATTTATTTTAATTTCATAAAATTGGATATCTTGATAAATAGTTTACACTATTTTTCATTTTTCACGAAAACTTGTTAAGAATGTGGGGTGCGGCTTAGAATCGATGGCAGCTTAGATTTGAATAAATATGGTATCTAATACTATTTTTCTTTTAGATTTTTGCTTGTAGTAAACAAAAAATAAATTTATAATCAATTGAACCACACACTGAATTTTTTTTATTCTATTAAAAAGAGGAAATGACCTGGGAATTGCTCCTGGATATGAGCAAAATTTTAAATCTCTTTTGCAGTTTTGAGAATTTTTTTTAAATATCAAATGCAAGCTATGAATTCAAAATAGGTTTAAATTTTGTTACATTTTTAAATAGGAAATTTTGCTGTATGGGGTGGAGTGTTTTCCACTATTGACTGCACATTGGTACATATACGAAAGAAGGAAGATCCTTGGAATTCAATAACTAGTGGAGCTCTAACTGGGGCCATCCTAGCTGTTAGGAGTGAGTATATATATATTTAAACTAACGAGTTTTCTCGTATTATTTTATTTATCTTATTATATTTTATAATCATGATTATATGTTTTTTCTTTTCCATATTTTTCATGTACAGTTGAATTTTCATTTAATGAACCTCTATTTTACGAATTTCTCTTATCTTGTCAACTTTTTCCTGTAACCAAGAATATTTTGCTAATTTTCTCTTGTTATTCGATTTTTTTCTCCCTATTTTTGAAATATCTTGGGACATTTTTCAAGTTATTCTCTTTTGGAATGTTTTATGAGTGTTAAACTCACCTAGAGCAATGAAATGGCCATAGTTTTTCAAATAAAATCTAACAGATTAGTAATTAAATTGAAGGGTGTATATAGTAATGCATCTGTATTACTGGTTATAAAATAACGTACGTTTAAAGTTACTCCTAGGCTTAAAATTAAAAAATGCTGTTAAATTTTAAAGTTGAAAATACAGTGTGTATCTCTGAACAGTATCTTTCCCCCCTCGTTTTCCTTGCGATTTCTTTTTGATGGGTAAAGTATATAAAATATATATTAATTTTCAAAAAAAAAAAATTGAATAATTACTTTCTTAAACAATATATAGTGTTTATGAATTTAAAATTTGTTTTATGTGGTTTTTAAATCATATTAAAAGATGAATACCTATTATTCCATACAATGAACCTTATTTCAAGATTTAGCAACTTTGTTAAAAAAAGAGGTCTGACTGTATTTGTTGTCTCTTTATTTTCCTGTTGTTACTTGCATTTCAATTTTAAAATTACTTCTTATTCTTCATTATTTTTTAGTTAAATTTAAAGTAAGGAAAATTTTATTTTTAAAGATAGTTAAGAATGTATCATTTAATCATACTTTATTTAAATGTTAAAAAATTAATTTTTCTTGTATTAGTTTTGGCAACATTTTAAAGTTTAATATTTAAATTGGTACATTTGTATATATTTTTGGCTTATATGTATATCTGTTTGATAGCTTTTTTATCTGTTTTTGTAATGCACACCTTTACTTTCAAGCTGCATTAAAAAAATTTTTAGGTTTATTTGCTGTAAAATATGGATCCCCCTTTTTTATGAAGAAACTAAAAATGTACTTGTGCAATGCTCTTCTGTTTTGAAATCATTTATCTGAGATATTATCCCAATCTTTCCCTTTAAAAAAAAAAGTTTTTTTTTTTGTAGAATTACAGAAGTATTTCAATTTATGAAGAAGTCTTTTTTTCCCCCACATCCTTTTTTATTTTTAAAGCTCTTGTTTTTATACTCAGCAACCCCCCCCCCCTTAAATTTCGATCATATTTTTTTGTGTTAAAAGTAGTATGATACAATATTTGTTTTTAAAGAAAGGCATATTGTTAGTGTTGTACTAAAGAAACTAGTAGTTTCTCTTTTTGTGACATTTTCTATGGCACCCTTATCTTAGTAGTTCTAAGTATGCTGATATAAGAGGACTTTCATACATAAAGTTACATAAAATGTTGAATTAAATTTGTATTCAATGTGGATAATTTGCCATATATATATATATTTTATCCTTTGCATATTGTCTGTAGTTGATGGGATTTAAACATATATAGTATAACTTTCAGCAGTTTCTTGAAGTATTTTAATGTAATTGAATTTTTTAATGTTTTGTGGTTACTTTCTGTTTGTAAACTGTAAGATGTCATTAGGATAATTATAACCTAAAAGAATTTTTACTATTAAATGCCGACTGATTATTTTAAAGCTGAATTCATTTTGTTGGAAATAATTTTTTTATTACTGACTAAAGGTTTTAACTGTTGCTGGAAAATATGTACACCTTGTTCAGGACTGCCCCTGGCATGTATTTATATTTCTCCAAAATACAAACCTTTGCATTGCGCTATTTGCAAAAGTATTCTGAAGTCTTTGGAATACAATGTATTGACCTAAACAGTTTTTGGAAAGGGTTTACTTACTTCAGAGAAAGGTTTTATGTATGACTTTTCTTTCAAAACACTGCAAACACGCATGCTCCTGTGTGGAAAAGGGGTTTCACTGAATTGTAAATCGAGCAACTTTTCCTCAGCTGTTAAAAGGTTCAACAGTTGTCAAGGTACTGGTAATATTGTTTTGCTGACATATTAAAAAGTAGGAAAGTTTCAGATTGTCTTTCATCTTTCTTTATATGAAGCTTTTCAATGTAAAATATTGTTATTTTCAAATAATGAGCACTTGTAAAATCTTCATCCTTTCCCTTATCTTTAGATGGTGCAGGTGCGATGGTTGGTTCTGCTGTTATTGGTGAGTTTCTGTAATTTCCTAAACTTTTAATACATGAAAATTGATATAGATTGAGAAATAAATTTCATTATCATAGAAATATATTAAAGTTTTAGTTATCGGTGAGATAACCCACATATCTAATTTAAAAAACTGTATTTCCTAAAATTTTTTGTAAGTTTGGGCTCAACGAAAAATTTATTGAAAGCAACATGGTGGAATCAGGTAATATTTCAAATTGTAATTTGTATTTAAAGTAATGGAAGTTGTAGCTTATTTAATTTCAGGTAGAAAAATAATTTTTTGTTTGAAATTAAACTATTAATTCTTGGAATAAATTGTAATGTCTCACAGTTTTTAATATTTTAATAATAATTTGTTGGTTAAACTTTTGTAATTTGTAAATTTATTTTAAGTGGAATCATATGTAATGAAATTTATTTTGAAAATTAAAGAAATTTTAATGTTTTACAGTATGAGAAAGTGGGCTAAGATTGAAGCTACAACTTTCAAAGTATTTCTCAAGAATTCAAATTGAAATATACAATAAACTGTTCATATTTTCTTGTAATGAATGGATTCTTGAAAAAATTTAACCTTTTTAATGCTGCATTATGATTGGAAGGTAACACAAACTATTTATAAGTCAAACATAACTATGGGAAATAATTTTTTTTAGAAATGTGATTTATATAACCTATTCTATAAATGGAACAGTAGCTTTTTAATTTTTAGTTTTATATGTTGTTTTAAAAAATTTGGTTGTTACTAATGTTCAAAACTTGATTTGTGTACACAATTTTTGAGTAGTAAGTGAATTTTAAAATGTTATACTGCAATAACACAAGTGCTACAGAAACCAATGTAAACAAATTGCATAATTTGTAAACAGGAATTTATGCATTCAAAGAATTTTAAATTATTTAATAATCTTTATACTCAAACAAAAGCAACAGTAAAGAAAAGAAGCTACAAAAAATCTTCATAACATAAATAAAGACAACATTTTTGTTTTGGGCTTTTTATATACTGAGGGTTTTTCTATTGTCCATGCAGTGGTGGCCAAAATTGTGAACACTTGAAAATTCTAACGTTTTTTAAATTTATATGCTTATAGAAAAAGTTGCAAAATGCAAAGTCTTTTACATCATTTCAAAGAGAATTTAATACTGAATTTCATACAAAAAGGAAACAAAATTTAAATGTTTGCAATGCAAAAAAAAGTTAAGCTGCAATAACTATAGATATACATTAGATACTGATTATAGCAGTGAGTTATCAGTACTTAGTGGGGGGTTGCCTTTATTTTTTTATTACATCTTCATATTGATGCTTCATTGAGCTGAAAATAGTTTTAAGCTCTTTCGTTATTACATGATGCTAGGAAACAATTATACCCAATTAATTCCCTTTTATTTCATGGATACCTGATTCGAACAAGAGTTTTCAAATGGTCCCACAAGTTTTAGATAGAATTGAGGCCAGGACAACAATATTTAGTCAAGAAGCAATAACATCAAATTAATGAGTAGATTGCTCACTCAGAAAGAAAAGTGCGATGAGAACGTGGTCTTTCCTATGTTAAAATTGCAAGATGAGTGGGGAGTTCAGTGACTACATCTAGACTCTTAAAAAGGTTTTGTTTAAAATGGCAAATTTTATAAAAAACAAAGCAGGAAAAGTTCGAAAAAGGGGTACCACATCTGTTGATGATGGAACAAAAAATACTGTATCTCCAAGATAAAAAGAATGCCATAAACAATCATCATAAGTTATCTGAATGATGCTGGTGTTTCTGTCAGTTCAAAAACAATGAGGTGATCAGGAGATGTTAGACTAAGAAGTAGAATTCTACAAAACAAAAAAAAAAAAACTTTATATCTCAATTTACAACAGCTCTAAAAAGGACTACAGTGGGCAAAGGAACACATTAATTGGATTAATGATTAGTGGTCATAAAGATATCATTATTTGGTAGTGATAGCCAAAAATGTGTAAGACATATATCTAATGTATAAAATTCTTGTGTCACAGTGTTTGTAACCAAACTCCTCCGAAACAGTATGGCCGGTCCTTATGAAATTTTGTGTGTATATTCAGTAGGTCTGAGGTCATTCCGATATTGTGATTAGTTAAAAAGATATTAAAAACCTTAAAACGCTTAATTGTCTTAACCCTGTGCATTAATTTCCCCGCCTAGCGTCGTGAATGAACAGAGGGCGAAATTTTTCGGTATTCTCGACGTTATTACAGCCATCCAATTTTTGTTCTTTTAAATCAGGCAAAAAATAATTACAGAATCGGAAAGATAATTTCTTTCGTCACGATACAGTATAATGTTTTTTGCAAAATAATAATATTTTCTATTTTTAAAAAAATAGTTAAAATTGATGCGTTTTTATGAAAATTATTTCGAATTCGTTGCGTATGAATTTATTTTCGATGTTATGAAAACGATATTCTACACTTAATAACTTCAAGCCTTCTTCTTTTAGAACCAGTCATCTATACAAATAAATAAAATTGAAGTGTCTGTTTGTAATTTCAAATTAGCAGATTTTTACTTAATGCACTAAAAGTATATACGGTACTCATAACAAAAAACCAATTTTTAAAATTTTTGTCTGTCTGTCTGTCTGTTTGTTCCGGCTAATCTCGGAAACGGCTGGTGCGATTTTAAAAATTCTTTCACTAATGGAAAGCTACATTAACGGGGAGTAACATAGGCTATATTTTATTCCCGTATTCTTACGGGAACGGAAACTATACGGGTGAACGTGAAACTGAATGCCAAGATGAACGCCAAGCTGAGCTAATGAAGTCGTTGTTTTGGTTACTGGCGACCGATGCTCTTCATGAGACATAATAGTGTTACGCGCACATGATAATACGCTGACACGTGCCATAATTTTTTTTTAATGATAGTTATCTCACTGTTCAGTTAAGTAGAGCATCGGCTGTTTCAGATGCACTTTTAAAAATAATAAATCAAGGCTTCATAAGCAAAAAGCAATGCAAGAAACAAAAAATTGATAAGTTTTACGGTTAGTTTTAATCCTTTATTTTTTTTTTTTATTTACATTTTTAGTCACATTTAAACAATACTTATTATAATCCCAATCTATATCTATACAAATAAATAAAATTGAAGTGCCTGTTTGTAATTTCAAATTAGCAGCAATTGTTTGCAGGGGTGGGGGTTTAAGGGGCATTAGAAATTCCGATTTTTAAGTTATTAGACGTACAGTCTTGAAACTTAGTAAGTAGATTCCTCTCATAGGGTAGAGATACGCTACAAAATGGGTTTCTTGAAAATTGCCCTCAAGTGGCGTTGCGGGCTTTAAGGGGCGTTATAGATAATTATTTCAATTTTTAAACTATTAGACGCACAGTTTTTATATTTGATAAGTAGATTTCTTTTATAGAGTAGAGATCAGCTATAAGAAGGTTTTGTGAAAACAGACCTCTAAATGGCGTTGCGGGGGATTTAGTGGCGTACTAGATAAATATTTTCGTTTTTAAACTACTTCACCTCCCTGCTTGAAAATTGGTAGGAATGTTTCTTTCATGGAGTAAATATCCGCTACAAAACAGGTTTGGGAGAAATTGACCCCCAAGGGGTGTTAAGGGCAGATATAAATAATTATTTTTATTTTTAAACTATTAGACGCACAGTTTGAAATTTGGTAAGCAGATTCCTCTCATAGGATAGAGATACACTACAAAATGTGTTTTGTGAAAATCGACCCCTAGGCCGCGTTGCGGGGGTTCAAGGGGCGTTATTGATTATTTTTTTT
This sequence comes from Trichonephila clavata, assembly GCA_019973975.1. Taxonomy (NCBI): domain Eukaryota; kingdom Metazoa; phylum Arthropoda; class Arachnida; order Araneae; family Nephilidae; genus Trichonephila; species Trichonephila clavata. The sequence continues at coordinate 19,864 of BMAO01039551.1, forward strand.
TTTGCATTTTTAATTTATTGGACGCACAGTCTTCAAATTTTGCTAAGCAGATTCCTTTCATAGTGTGCAATTCCCCTACAAAATTGGTTTTGTGAAAACAGACCCAGAAGTGGCGTTGCGGGGGCTCAAGTGGCGTTAGAGATAATTATCCCCATTTTTAAACTATTAGACGTACAGTCTTGAAATTTGATAAGCAGATTCCTTTCGTAAAGTAGAGAACCGCTACAAAATGGGTTTCGCGAATATGAACTACTAAGTTTAATTTCGGGAGATTAAGAGGCGTAATTGATAAATATTTCCATTTTAAACTATTTAATCATCCTGCTTGAAAATTGGTAGGCATGTTCCTTTCATGGAATAGAGTTCGTCTAACAGAGTAAAACGAAAATTGACCCCCAAGGAGGGTTGCGAGGGGTCAAGAGGAGTTACAGAAAAAAATTCCTGTTTTTAATTGTTAGACCCATATACTTGAAATTTGTTAAGCATGTTTCTTTTGTTGAATAGCGATCCACTAAGAATGTATTTTAAGCAAATCAAGTTCTGGGGTGGGTTACTGGGACTTATTGACAAAAAAAATTACTTTTTTCGAGCTACAAGGACTATAATAATGAAATTTGGTTTGCATTTTTCTCTTGTTGAGTTGAAATCCGCTAAGAGCTGTTATTTTGGAAAACGGCTCTCAACGGGATTACGGGGATATTGATAGTAAAACTTTTTTTTTTTTTCTGTTAGATTTAGACTTGAAATTTGGCTTGCATGTTCAATTTACGGAGTAGAGATCCACCGAAAATTGGTTTTGCGGGAATCCACTTGGTTTTTGAGTTACGAAAGAGCAAACATCATTCTATGCTTCAATTTTAGAGATTTTTAGAAAACACAAATTAGATAAGTTCTGCCCCTTTTTTTATCAACAGGCGACAGTTACAGGTATAAGTATATTTTTCAATACAATCGAATTCTTAATGCAGGACTTAGATATCAATAATTTATACATATATATATATAAGCAGTAAAAATTTATAAAACATCATGAAATTCCCAGCGAAGCGGGCGGGTAACAGCTAGTTTAAAAAATAAAATGCCCAAAACTTTTTTAAAAAGATTTTTTGAAAAATTGTTGAAATTTTTAGCTTAACATTGAATAACTTCCTTATTTATTAAGATTATCATACGAAACTTTTGTTGCGTTTGTAGAATGTTATCAAACTTCTGTGCGAGGATTGAAAAATTTGCTTAAAAATTACGGATTTGAAAATTTTTTTGTGATTTTCGTAAAATAACATTATTGCAAGAAATAATCTAAACAGTATTTTTTGTACATTTTTTATTTAAAAGTCCTTTGTTTTCGAAATTAATGTGTGAAGTTTGAAAGCATTAACTTAAAAATTAAGCCCTAAAAAATTTAATGAAAAATATGTGATTTTACAGTTTGCCAAGCCTTGGCGTCGAAAAATGGTTTCGCGTCAAATAGCTTTCAACTGTTTCACCTGAAACTTCACATCTAACTCAAGGGTTACACCAAAAAGTTCTGACTTAAACATGCGAAAATCAGCAAATTTGGCGAGTAAAAAAAATGCGAGTGAAAAAGTTATTTTTGCTTCAATTTTCATCATTTTCTCTTTATATAATTTTCAAAATCAAATCATTATTGATGTCAGATTAAGATGAAAGAATGTATTCAATACATTTCTGAGATTCATTTAAAATATTTATCTGTATCAAATCAGTGATTTAAAAAATAAAAAGCCAAAAACGTTTTTGAACAAATTTTAATAAAACACTCAAAATACTTAAATCAATCGTTTAATGATTTCTTCTTTAAAAAAGATAATTGCATGAAACTTTATTCCCATGTGTCGAACATTTCAAAAAATCCTCACAATTTTACTTCAAGATTTAAAATAGTAGTGAAATTTTGTAATTTGAAAATTTTCTACTTTTCTGTCTTTTTTCAACATACAACTATTTTTAAAAAGGCTACATTTTCGTTTCCGCGGACTAAAAAACTGCAACGAAAGAATTGGAAAGTGGGTGAATGATTTATAAATTTGAACTGTTGTACTCGAGAGTTTTTGGCGACGGACTTCGAAATTTTAAGCCACGGTCAAGTGATGAGGATAACACCTGAGCTTTCACCCATCTCTCCTAATTACCACACCACACCAACTTAAGAACAAATTTCCCCTGAAAAAGGGAGTTTTTATGACATAGTTAAAGAAATCACTCGCATCGTGCGCACACACACACATAAGTGCTATCGTCCTAAGGGAAACAGGAAATTCCCATGGGGATGAAGTTATTCACTCGGTAAAAGCCTGTGCAACCCTGAGGTAAGCAGAGAGGAAAGAAACAAAGAAGTCAAAGTAATTTCAAAAAATAATATTGGAAGTGCTGATTTTGTCAAGAGAAGGGAAAATGTTAAACGAGAAGGCCACAATACACACTCACGGGCCATGCACGCACATCGTACGTGTCACACCCACACAGAAGTGCTGGCGTCAGAAATAAAGGAGGAAATTAACATGTGGATTAAGTTATACCCTCGGTAAAAGCCCGTGCAATGCCGGGCCGGGTCAGCTAGTATATATATAGAATAGGAGAAATGCTCCATCCTGACTGCATCCGGGCAACTGTGAAGTACCCACATAACTTGAAGATTTGGTTATGCATATCAGCAAATAGTATTGGTCACAGTATCATCATTGGGACACTGAATTCCAGAAAATATATTGACAGCATTCTAGAACCCAAACTTATACTTTCCATCAGGTATCTACTTACTAACAATGTTTCATTTATTTTTCATCAAGATTCTGCTCTTTGCCACACAGTAAAGTAATCAAAAGACTGGTATCGTTCTAAAATTATTAAATTGTTGTCCTGGCCAGGAAACAGTCCTGACCTCAATCCTATCTAAAACTTGTGGCACCATTTGAAAACTTTTATCCGAATAAAGTAGCCATGAAATAAAAGGGAATTAATTGGGGCTATAATTGTTTCCTGGCATCATGTAACAATGAAGGGAAGACCTTAAAACTATTTTCAGCTCTGTGAAGCATCGATGCGAAGATGTAATAAAAAAAATGAAGGCTACCTCACTAAGTACTGATAACTCACTGCTATAATCAGTGTCTAATGTACATCGATAGTTATTGCAGCTTAACTTTTTTTGCATTGCAAATACTTAAAAATTTTTTTATTGAATTCAGTATAAATGATATAAAAGACTTTGCATTTTGTGCAACCTAAAATTTTCTATAAGCATGCCAACTTAAAAAAAAATTTTCAGATAGTAACACTGTAGCATTGGTATAAAGGTCATAGTCTTAAATATAAAATTTCTTTTAAATAGAAATAACTTTGGAATTGGATAAATATATTCTTAACTTGAATTTAAAAAAAATATATTCTAGGTGGTGTTTTGCTTGCATTAATTGAAGGAGTTGGTATATTATTTACACGATATTCAGCTGAACAATTTAAACCTGGTAAGTGTTGCTGTTTTTTAAATACTTAAAATAGTGAATATTTATTTTTTCTGAAAAGTATCATAAACTTTGTATAATACAAATTGACATTTATAAGTGCAACATCTGATGCTGAAAATTGCCCATTCTTTTGTGAAAATATAGTGTGGATGTAACAGTATAGTAATCTTACTTTCCGTATGAGTGTTGTGTTGTGTCAGAAATAATAAATTTCATATGTGAATTTACAGTGTAATATAAAGTACTGTACAATTTTAAAAGTATTTTGATCATTTGTAATTGAATTAATATCATTGTGAGCAAATCTGATACTTTTTGTATTGTTACATAAAAAATATCTGACATAAATTATTTTCATCTTTTGAGTAAAATTTAGTATTTCGTATATACAGTTGGATGTCTATTTAAAAAGGTCGCTAAATCCCAGAAAAAAATTTATTATGTGGAAAATTCATTAAAGAGAGATTTATTTTCCATATATATTACAATTCCATATATATTACAAGAAAAAATTTTTAAATAGATATTCTCAATACAGAGATTCATAAAATGAAGATCATACAGTATATGCTGGCAAAGAAAACAATTAAAAAGGAACAGAAGGGAATTATTATTACTTCAAGAATAAAACCATTGATTTTTTACTAATGCACATTAAAATTTCATTTTTATTGAATTAAATAATAATCATCAGCTTCATTTAAAATAGTGTGCAAATTTCATACTGAAAATTGACATCTTGCTCAAACCTTGACACCTTGACAAAATGCTCAATATATAAATGCACATTCGTCAAAAGAAATACATTAAAACTAAATAAAAGATTTTATTTTACTTATGTTTTATTTAACAGACTTTTACTTTTTGAATTTTACTACTAACTTGTCTTGTACCACTATCGATTAAATATCAAAAGTCTACATTAAATTCTCCTAAAACCAAACAAGTTTGGATTTTTTGTGCAAATGAATTAGGATATCTATTTTAATGTGTTACATTAAATCATCATTCAGTTGTGAACTCTTTCCTTTCTAAATGTGTCTTCTGTCTAAATGTGAGGAATGAAAATGTAACTAATTTGTCTTCTGGCATGTTTATCAGATCCTTAATTGCTGATTAAATGTCAAAAGAAGACTACATTAAATTCTCCTGAATAGGAAGCAATGTTTTATTTATTATGCAAAACATTGTGCCAATGAAAGGAGACACCCATTTTTAAGCACTACATTAAGATATAATTTTTCCGCAAATTCTTTCCTTTCTAAATGTGAGGAATGACTATTTTTGCTAATTTGTCTTCTGCCACGTTTGATCAGTTCTTTAATTGCTGATTCAATGTCAGAAGAAGACAACATTAAATTCTCCTGAATAGGAAGCAATGTTGGATTTTTCATGCCAAACTTTGTGCCAATGAAAGGAGACACCCATTTTAGTGCATTGCATTAAATCATTGTTCTTTCATGAATTCTTTCCTTTCTAAATAAGTCTTTTGTCTAAATGTGAGGAATAACTATTTACTTTATTGTCTTCCGCCATGTTTCATCAGGTCCTTAATTGCTGATTGAACGCCAAAAGAAGACTACATTAAATTTTCCTGAATAGGAAGCAATGTTGGAATTTTTGTGCCAAACATTGTGCCAATGAAAGGAGACACCCATTTTTATGCATTGTGTTAAATTATCATTCCTTCGTGAATTCTTTCCTTTCTTTGCCAAGTGTTTCTTCCAAAAGCCCTCGTGTTGCTAATCAGTGCGACGTTAATATTCTGTCACTCACTCTCCAAATGTGTCTTCTGTCTAAATGTGAGGAATGAAAATTTTACTAATTTGTCTTCTGGCATGTTTATCAGATACTCAATTGCTGATTAAATGTCAAAAGAGGACTACATTAAATTCTCCTGAATAGGAAGCATTGTTGGAATTTTTATGCCAAACATTGTGCCAATGAAAGGAGACACCCATTTTTATGCACTGCATTAAATTATATTTTTTCCGCGAATTCTTTAGTTTCTACATGTGTGTCACTGTCTAAATGGGAGGAATGACTATTTTTGCTATTTTGTCTTCTGCCACGTTTGATCAGTTCCTTAATTGCTAATTCAATGTCAGAAGAAGACAACATTAAATTCTCCTGAATAGGAATCAATGTTGGATTTTTCATGCCAAACTTAGTGCCAATGAAAGGGGACACCCATTTTAGTGCATTGCATTAAATCATTGTTCTTTCATGAATTCTTTCCTTTCTAAATAAGTCTTTTGTCTAAATGTGAGGAATAACTATTTACTTTATTGTCTTCCGCCATGTTTGATCAGGTCCTTAATTGCTGATTGAACGCCAAAAGAAGACTACATTAAATTTTCCTGAATAGGAAGCAATGTTGGAATTTTTGTGCCAAACATTGTGCCAATGAAAGGAGACACCCATTTTTATGCACTGCATTAAATTATATTTTTTCCGTGTATGCTTTCCTTTCTAAATTGTCTCTGTCTAAATGAGAAGAATGACTATTTTTGCTAATTTGTCTTCTGCCACGTTTGATCAGTTCCTTAATTGCTGATTCAACGTCAGAAGAAGACAACATTAAATTCTCCTGAATAGGAAGCAATGTTGGATTTTTCATGCCAAACTTTGTGCCAATGAAAGGAGACACCCATTTTAGTGCATTGCATTAAATCATTGTTCTTTCATGAATTCTTTCCTTTCCAAATGAGTCTTTTGTCTAAATGTAAGGAATAACTATTTACTTTATTGTCTTCCGCCATGTTTGATTAGGTCCTTAATTGCTGATTGAACGCCAAAAGAAGACTACATTAAATTCTCCTGAATAGGAAGCAATGTTGGAATTTTTGTGCCAAACATTGTGCCAATGAAAGGAGACACCCATTTTTATGCATTGTGTTAAATTATCATTCCTTCGTGAATTCTTTCCTTTCTTTGCCAAATGTTTCTTCCAAAAGCCCTCGTGTTGCTAATCAGTGCGACGTTAATATTCTCTCACTCACTCTCCAAATGTGTCTTCTGTCTAAATGTGAGGAATGAAAATTTTACTAATTTGTCTTCTGGCATGTTTATCAGATACTCAATTGCTGATTAAATGTCAAAAGAGGACTACATTAAATTCTCCTGAATAGGAAGCATTGTTGGAATTTTTATGCCAAACATTGTGCCAATGAAAGGAGACACCCATTTTAGTGCATTGCATTAAAAATCATTGTACTTTCATGAATTCTTTCCTTTCCAAATGAGTCTTTTGTCTAAATGTGAGGAATAACTATTTACTTTGTTGTCTTCCGCCATGTTTGATCAGGCCCTTAATTGCTGATTGAACGCCAAAAGAAGACTACATTAAATTCTCCTGAATAGGAAGCAATGTTGGAATTTTTGTGCCAAACATTGTGCCAATGAAAGGAGACACCCATTTTATGCACTGCATTAAATTATATTTTTTCCGTGTATGCTTTCCTTTCTAAATTGTCTGTCTAAATGGAGGAATGACTATTTTTGCTAATTTGTCTTCTGCCACGTTTGATCAGTTCCTTAATTGCTGATTCAATGTCAGAAGAAGACAACATTAAATTCTCCTGAATAGGAAGCAATGTTGGATTTTTCATGCCAAACTTTGTGCCAATGAAAGGAGACACCCATTTTAGTGCATTGCATTAAATCATTGTTCTTTCATGAATTCTTTCCTTTCCAAATGAGTCTTTTGTCTAAATGTAAGGAATAACTATTTACTTTATTGTCTTCCGCCATGTTTGATTAGGTCCTTAATTGCTGATTGAACGCCAAAAGAAGACTACATTAAATTCTCCTGAATAGGAAGCAATGTTGGAATTTTTGTGCCAAACATTGTGCCAATGAAAGGAGACACCCATTTTTATGCATTGTGTTAAATTATCATTCCTTCGTGAATTCTTTCCTTTCTTTGCCAAATGTTTCTTCCAAAAGCCCTCGTGTTGCTAATCAGTGCGACGTTAATATTCTCTCACTCACTCTCCAAATGTGTCTTCTGTCTAAATGTGAGGAATGAAAATTTTACTAATTTGTCTTCTGGCATGTTTATCAGATACCTCAATTGCTGATTAAATGTCAAAAGAGACTACATTAAATTCTCCTGAATAGGAAGCATTGTTGGAATTTTTATGCCAAACATTGTGCCAATGAAAGGAGACACCCATTTTAGTGCATTGCATTAAAAATCATTGTACTTTCATGAATTCTTTCCTTTCCAAATGAGTCTTTTGTCTAAATGTGAGGAATAACTATTTACTTTATTGTCTTCCGCCATGTTTGATTAGGTCCTTAATTGCTGATTGAACGCCAAAAGAAGACTACATTAAATTCTCCTGAATAGGAAGCAATGTTGGAATTTTTGTGCCAAACATTGTGCCAATGAAAGGAGACACCCATTTTTATGCATTGTGTTAAATTATCATTCCTTCGTGAATTCTTTCCTCTCTTTGCCAAATGTTTCTTCCAAAAGCCCTCAAGTTGCTAATCAGTGCGACGTTAATATTCTGTCACTCACTCTCCAAATGTGTCTTCTGTCTAAATGTGAGGAATGAAAATTTTACTAATTTGTCTTCTGGCATGTTTATCAGATCCTCAATTGCTGATTAAATGTCAAAAGAAGACTACATTAAATTCTCCTGAATAGGAAGCAATGTTGGAATTTTTATGCCAAACATTGTGCCAATGAAAGGAGACACCCATTTTTATGCACTGCATTAAATTATATTTTTTCCGTGTATGCTTTCCTTTCTAAATGTGTGTCACTGTCTAAATGAGAGGAATAACTATTTACTTTATTGTCTTCCGCCATGTTTGATCAGGTCCTTAATTGCTGATTGAACGCCAAAAGAAGACTACATTAAATTCTCCTGAATAGGAAGCAATGTTGGATTTTTCATGCCAAACTTTGTGCCAATGAAAGGAGACACCCATTTTAGTGCATTGCATTAAAAATCATTGTACTTTCATGAATTCTTTCCTTTCCAAATGAGTCTTGTCTAAATGTGAGGAATAACTATTTACTTTATTGTCTTCCGCCATGTTTGATCAGGCCCTTAATTGCTGATTGAACGCCAAAAGAGGACTACATTAAATTCTCCTGAATAGGAAGCATTGTTGGAATTTTTATGCCAAACATTGTGCCAATGAAAGGAGACACCCATTTTAGTGCATTGCATTAAAAATCATTGTACTTTCATGAATTCTTTCCTTTCCAAATGAGTCTTTTGTCTAAATGAGAGGAATAACTATTTACTTTATTGTCTTCCGCCATGTTTGATCAGGTCCTTAATTGCTGATTGAACGCCAAAAGAAGACTACATTAAATTCTCCTGAATAGGAAGCAATGTTGGATTTTTCATGCCAAACTTTGTGCCAATGAAAGGAGACACCCATTTTATTGCATTGCATTAAAAATCATTGTACTTTCATGAATTCTTTCCTTTCCAAATGAGTCTTGTCTAAATGTGAGGAATAACTATTTACTTTATTGTCTTCCGCCATGTTTGATTAGGTCCTTAATTGCTGATTGAACGCCAAAAGAAGACTACATTAAATTCTCCTGAATAGGAAGCAATGTTGGAATTTTTGTGCCAAACATTGTGCCAATGAAAGGAGACACCCATTTTTATGCACTGCATTAAATTATATTTTTTCCGTGTATGCTTTCCTTTCTAAATGTGTGTCACTGTCTAAATGAGAGGAATAACTATTTACTTTATTGTCTTCCGCCATGTTTGATCAGGTCCTTAATTGCTGATTGAACACCAAAAGAAGACTACATTAAATTCTCCTGAATAGGAAGCAATGTTGGATTTTTCATGCCAAACTTTGTGCCAATGAAAGGAGACACCCATTTTAGTGCATTGCATTAAAAATCATTGTACTTTCATGAATTCTTTCCTTTCCAAATGAGTTGTCTAAATGTGAGGAATAACTATTTACTTTATTGTCTTCCGCCATGTTTGATCAGGCCCTTAATTGCTGATTGAACGCCAAAAGAGGACTACATTAAATTCTCCTGAATAGGAAGCATTGTTGGAATTTTTATGCCAAACATTGTGCCAATGAAAGGAGACACCCATTTTAGTGCATTGCATTAAAAATCATTGTACTTTCATGAATTCTTTCCTTTCCAAATGAGTCTTTTGTCTAAATGTGAGGAATAACTATTTACTTTGTTGTCTTCCGCCATGTTTGATCAGGCCCTTAATTGCTGATTGAACGCCAAAAGAGGACTACATTAAATTCTCCTGAATAGGAAGCATTGTTGGAATTTTTATGCCAAACATTGTGCCAATGAAAGGAGACACCCATTTTAGTGCATTGCATTAAAAATCATTGTACTTTCATGAATTCTTTCCTTTCCAAATGAGTCTTTTGTCTAAATGTGAGGAATAACTATTTACTTTATTGTCTTCCGCCATGTTTGATCAGGCCCTTAATTGCTGATTGAACGCCAAAAGAGGACTACATTAAATTCTCCTGAATAGGAAGCATTGTTGGAATTTTTATGCCAAACATTGTGCCAATGAAAGGAGACACCCATTTTTATCACTGCATTAAATTATATTTTTTCCGCGAATTCTTTAGTTTCTACATGTGTGTTACTGTCTAAATGTGAGGAATGACTATTTTTGCTATTTTGTCTTCTGCCACGTTTGATCAGTTCCTTAATTGCTGATTCAATGTCAGAAGAAGACAACATTAAATTCTCCTGAATAGGAAGCAATGTTGGTTTTTTCATGCCAAACAGTGCCAATGAAAGGAGACACCCATTTTAATGCATTGCGTTAAATTATCATTTCTTCATGAATTCTTTCCTTTCTTTTCATAAAGCATCTTCCAAAAGACTTCGTGTTGCTAATCAGTGCAACGTTAATATTCTCTCACTCACTCTCCAAATATGTCTTCTGTCTAAATGTGAGGAATGAAAATTTTACTAATTTGTCTTCTGGCATGTTTATCAGATCCTCAATTGCTGATTAAATGTCAAAAGAAGACTACATTAAATTGTCCTGAATAGGAAGCAATGTTGGAATTTTTATGCCAAACATTGTGCCAATGAAAGGAGACACCCATTTTTATCACTGCATTAAATTATATTTTTTCCGCAAATCCTTTAGTTTCTACATGTGTGTCACTGTCTAAATGTGAGGAATGACTATTTTTGCTATTTTGTCTTCTGCCACGTTTGATCAGTTCCTTAATTGCTGATTCAATGTCAGAAGAAGACAACATTAAATTCTCCTGAATAGGAAGCAATGTTGGATTTTTCTTTCCAAACTTAGTGCCAATGAAAGGAGACACCCATTTTAATGCATTGCGTTAAATTATCATTCCTTCATGAATTCTTTCCTTTCTTTTCCAAATGCATCTTCCAAAAGCCTTCATGTTGCTAATCAGTGCAACATTAATATTCTCACACTCACTCTCCAAATATGTCTTCTGTCTAAATGTGAGGAATGAAAATTTTACTAATTTGTCTTCTGGCATGTTTATCAGATCCTCAATTGCTGATTGAACGCCAAAAGAAGACTACATTAAGTTCTTCTGAATAGGAAGCAATGTTGGATTTTTTGTGCCAAACATTGTGCCAATGAAAGGAGACACCTTTTTTTATGCATTGCATTAAATTATAATTTTTGTGTGACTTCTTTCCTTTCTAAATGTATCTTTTGTCTAAATGTGAGGAATGAATATGTTACTAATTTGTCTTCTGGTATGTTTATCAGATCCTCAATTGCTGACTAAATGTCGAATGAAGAAAGACTACATTAAATTTTCCTGAATATGAAGCAATGTCGGATTTTTCGGGCCAAACTTTGTGCCAATGAATGGAGATACCCATTTTAATGCGTTGCATTAAATCATCATTCTTCATGAATTCATTCCTTTCCAAATGTGTCTTTTGTCTAAATGTGAGGAATGAAAATTTTGTTTGTCTTCTGGCATGTTTATCAGATTCTCAATTGTTGATTAAATGTCGAAAGAAGACTACATTAAATTCTCCTGAATAGGAAGCAATGTTGTAATTTTTGTGCCAATGAAAGGAGACACTAATTTTAATGCATCTACATTAAGTTATTCTTTCATGAATTCTTTCCTTTCCAAATGTGTCTTTTGTCCAAATGTGAGCAATGACTATCTTAACAATTTTACGTGCTCTAATTTTTACTTATTTATTATAGACATTTTGTTACTTATTTTTTTTGTTATGTATGTTGTGTTGTTGATGATTATTTTTATTGAATTGTTTGGTAAAAGATGTTTTTAATTTGTGCTTACTTGTTGGGCAGTCTTTATTCCATCATTGTTTAATATATCAAAAGCTTTTAATTAAAGGAGTTGTAAAATAGAACATTTAATTAGAAATTTAAGTACTTTTTTTAATAGTTTCTGAGATGTTTTTCTCAACTTGTTTGTATCTAATGTTAAATGGGGGTGGGGAGGCTATCAAATACATTTCATGAAGTCTGAGTTATGTAACTTAATATACAATTCATAATGTATTTTTAAAATCTTTCATATGAAATTTTTTTATAAGTATGATAGTGAATGTGTTTAATAAAAATTTAGCTATATAAATTTTTAGACAATGTAGTATGGAGGTAGTATTAATTTATTTTAGAATTTTATTTCCTCATTATTGTACTCTTTTTATAACCATTTTTGATTATATATATTTTAATTACATATGTCATCCTATACATAAAATGTTTAATCTGCAGAACCTTGTTTTAAAGATAATTTTAATCCTTTTCCTTATGTCCACTTTGTATGAAATCTGAATTGTTCTCTTTTTTGCCGAATGGTTTTGAAATTCGATTTTTTATTGCTTTTGTAAATGTATTCATTGTTTACCTTTCATTTAGCCTTTTTTTTTAGCATTGCATTTTAATTGAAATTTATTTTCTGGACTATTCTTAACTTTAATTCATAAAGAAATTAGTAGAAATGTATAACACCTTCATTCTCTAAAACAATTAGATATTAGTTCTCTTGGTTTAAATAGACCAACAAAAAATTACTTTTGGCATTGTGTAGTTCTCTACTGAAACTTCCTTAATTTTTTTTTATTGCATGGTATTCTTCTGTTAATATTTAGTTACTGTTGAATCATTTAAAAAGTGCTCATTATTACAATGATATTCATACATCAGTTCTATTCTTTCAGTACAAGTAACCTCTTTTAGAATTAATGAGAAAGCATTACATAAAAAAATTTAGTGGATATTTAGTTAATCCAGTTTTTGAGAGCATAAATGTTTACGGAAAGGAGATATTTTAAACTTTGAATCGTGTGTATTTCAGCCATTAAGGAATATCCCCCCCCCCTGGAACAAAAGCATTTGAAACCACTTAAAAGAAAGGGGGGGGGGGCACATTTATTTATATTATTGATTCTTGTTATTGATTGTTTTAAATTTAAAACATTGATCTTTTTAAGTTTTTATGTAAAATTGTTGTAGAATATATTTGAATTAATTTGTACTAAAATTGCATTTCTTGAATTATAGAAATATATTTAAAATATTAAGTGTTCTTTTTTCTCCTTTTCTCTTTAGTGAATCCACAAATGGAAGATCCTAGTCAATTGAACACAGGTGGTATTTTTGGCTCTGCGGCTCCGCAATAAAAAAAAGGACTTGTAGATAATGACATTCTATCATCTGTAGTATATTATTTGTACAAAGTGTAATTGCAGCTGCTCATTCATTACATAGTGTAACATATTTTGTTATATAAAATTCAAAGAAATATATTTGTAATTTGTGTTTTTCAAGTATTTATATTCTAAAATTTGTTTGTAATTTTTTTTATATTTGATGTGAAATATTTTGCATTCTCTCTCTTATTGGGTCATTTATGTTCTTTTAAATTAACAATATAAATGGAAAAATGGGGAGGGGGACATATTTTGATTCTAGCATATGTTATAACCTCACTCCAATTTGATGTTGTTTCTAATGCCACCTGTCAGATCGAGACCCATGAAATTCATTGTGGCAAAGGGCTAGGTGGGTGTCTGTCATGAGCTTTGAGCACCATGCAGGTGACAGTGTGATTTGGCTCAGTTCATACACGATAGATGGCGACACCACATATCTCCATTTCCACAATATAGGCACTGGAGGGAAGGGAAATATTCTACTGCACCTGTGGTTGCTGCTACAACCACCCACAAGACTTTTGAACCCACTGATTTAACGAGCACGTACTCGAGGGTATTTGGTGACATCAGGCATCGAACCCAGGCCTTCCGGTCTGGTATCTGATGCTCTAACCACTAGGCTACCCACTGCTCTCCAATTTTGTACTAATACGTAGTGATTTCATGTTTGTTTTATTTATATTTTTTTGATCACACAGTCACTACTAAATCATGCTTTTCCACAAATTTTCTTTAATAATATATACAGAACTTTATAATACTCTTTATGCTAATAAAATACTCATTAATATATATTTCATTGGAAACTCGCAGCAGGCCGTATGCCTTCATTCCCTGTCTCTTTCTCTCGAGTGTGTACATTCCCGCACTTGCAAATCACCCTCTTCAGTTGGGCTCTGACACATATTATAATCCTTAAGTAATTGTAATTATTCTGTATTTTTATAATGAAATCATACATGGGAGATTAACCCACGCAAAAAATATAACGGGATTAATTTTTCATTAACGCAAATTTTACCTATTGAGCTTAATGTGTAAATGAATTGTTTTGAAATCACTTGAATTTTCGTTTTTTATTTCCTATAAGAATATAGAATTGATAAAGTAGCCACTAAGCAGTTATAATATGTTAGATTAATAGAATTTTTTATTTATTTATTTTTTTTTTACTGATGTGATAAAAGTAAACAACAACAAAAAAAAAACTGTACATAGTTTTTAAGAGAGTGAGACTTTATATTTGTATGTATAATGTAATAATATTTTTATAAATAAATTGAATACATTAATTTTTATATACTGACTTCATTATATCAATGTCTTAAATTTAGAAGAGGGAAAGGATTTTGAAGTTTAAAAACTATTCAGAGTAAGATAAGCAATGTCATGTTACAATGAAGTGATTACTTGTGATACATACTCCTTTGAAGCACAGTAGAAATTTCATTCACTTATGTTAAAATGTGAATCACAGAATACTAGTGTTATGATGCAGAATAGTTTGAATTGTAAGACAAATTTACATGATACAATATATATGTCACTTCTGAAGTCCAAAAGAGAATTACTATGATTAATAGATGTCTTAATCGAATACGAAAATATATGTAATCAAAAGAAAAACAAAGGTTTTATTGTATAAAAGTCTTTTAAGATCAGTATTAACTTATGCATGTGAAACTTGGTCCATGTTTCGAACAGATGAGAACATAAGTATCTATGAAAGGAAGATTTATTTTTGGAAGAATTCAGGAAAATGGAACGTGGTGAAGAAGCTTAAATCTCGAGGACATTGATGGAAGAATCTGACATTGTTAACTTCATCAAAATACAACAAATTAAATGGGCAGGTCATATTGTTAGAATGAATGAGGACCGCACCTATTTCCTATATTTATGAAATTTTCTCACCATGTCAAAGCTGTTGACATGTAGTAAAAATTAATATTTCTTGGCCATTTAGTTTTTAGGAAGTGAGACAAGTATTAAATTTACATTGGTACTTTTAGAACCATGGTAAGTGAAGAAATTTTAATTTTATTGAAGGATGCATATATCTGATAACTTGCATATTAATATTTAATAACTTCCAATGTAATTTATATTTTTTTTCTCATACTACAAAGAAATGTTTTATGCATGTTATTGATATTTATTGAAAATTTGGGAGGAATATTTAGAGGGGTGTATTCTTGATTCAAGCCCAATGGTCACCCAAATTTAGTGACTCTCTGAACTCATGGTTAGGTAATTGAATTATAAAATTTGTCCTCTGACATGGGAAATATATAGGCTGCATGAAGCTTCTGAAAACAACCACATAGGAATGTTGTATTTTGCCAGGGTATGCAAGTTCTATTAATGGTCCAAAGGTAAATCACACAAATTAGGACTTTGTTCTTTGTATTAGTCTGTTTCGATGATGGTAAATTCATTGGCAGGAAAGTTTTCTGTGAATTGAAGATTGTGCACGAACTGTACCAAACGTTTTTCACCTTGGAATATTTCCGTTTCCAGGAAGCACTTTCCAAAAAAACTAACCTTTAAACTTTTTTGTTTTGTTATGCAGCATTAATTTTCTTGGGTAATGATAATGGGTATTGGTATAATCCTTACATTGTAGAATTTATATAATTAATAATTGCCAGTGGCATAACATTCACCCCCACATTGTGTGAGGCCCAATAATATAATTTTTATAATATGTTCTAGGGGGATGGGCGTTAAGTCGATCGCGGTGGACCGCGGAAACATCTTGGGGTGACCACCTGAAGATTAGCTGTTAATAAATGTATACTGAAATATTTGATTGGCTGTCAGTATGCAGTTTAAGTCTTCTACTGACTATAAGAATATATTTTTGACTATAATTATTATGTTTAAATGTGGTCTTAAAAGTAAGTTTATTTTATTGTAGCTATGTATGTGTGTAAATGCATATTAGGTATTTATTAATAAGGGGGGGGGTGTAATAAATATTGTAGTCCTTTTTCTTAGCTTACCGCACCTACGCCACTGGGTGGACCGTAACACCTTGAAAAAATTAGAAACAGCCTGTGCCTTGAAAAAGTTGGCCCACTTCTGTTCTAACTCATATGAAAAATATCGGTTAAATGTATAAGTTTAGCTAGTGGTCAAGGTATCGGATATCATGGCTGGCATGTCACGATTTCGAGCCCAGTACCACTAAAGACTCGCCGTGTAGGGGAGCGATGCACGTCTTCCTACTTGTGTGGTGTGGTAATTAGGAGAGGGAGTGCCAGCTCGGGTGTCGTCTTCGTCACTTGACCATGGTTCAAATTTACGAGGTCCGTCACCAAAAGCCCTTGTGTAGCTGAACAGGGTGACGTTAATATTCACTCACTCACAAACTTCTTCCTACCAATCCATTCAATAATGTGTTCATAATAATTTGTTATAATCATTCCGTTCATTATTTAAAGTTCATATTGCAGGTAAATTTTTTAGCATTGATAGGTTGTTTTGATTTTAGTTAGGAATGAGTATAAAAGTTATATTTGTACCTTTTCATCTTACAAGAACTTACTTCACATTAAATTTTAAATTCTTCACTCAAAGTCTGTAATTTAAAATGAATTTAATGTTACGTATTTACCAATGTAGGCATTTTGATTTGCTCTACATATTTGAGGTAAAAAGTAATAGGTTGAATAAGGGGGGGGGGGGACTAGTTATATGGAATTGAAATTATACTCAAGAACCTTTTCAAAATACATTACCAAACAGGAAATACAATTTTTCTGTATACAAAATAGTTTTGGAGAAAATATATCAATATAGAAATTTAAGAAGGATTTTCATTTTAAGTACCAGTTAAGCAATAAAACAATGTATGAATAACATATTCTGCTGTAGATAACTGATTAAAAATTAACCAAGATAAAAGAAAATTCTTTTGTAGGGAACAAATTGTTAGAAAACTGCACCGAGAGCACTATCAGTATTTCATAAAGTACTTAAGAATATTTTTTGTTAAATCGTGCATTGTTCGAAATTAGATTGTACTCTGAAAATAATGAACTATTCATCGAATAGATAAGGGGGGGGGAGGTATTCAGTTTTAATTTTATGTAAGAACTTCCTTGTAGGACTAGTTGTGAACAAATTCGAATGCCTCCGACTTTTCTTGAACTGTGATTAAAAATTTTAAGTTCTGAAGTTGCTGTTTTTAAATGTAGAGGGCGCTCTAATGCCAGCGGATTCATTTTCATCAAATACGAATTTACAATAAACAAAGTATGAATTTTTAAATGCTTATAGAAAAATCATTTGTTGAAAAAAGCCTTCAAATAATGTTGGATGAATTTTTTAAAAAAATGAAAACTTTGAGTTCGATGCAGTCATTTTTTATCAAAGGATTCGCGTTGTCAATTTTTTTTTGTGACAGTGAAGCATTAAATAGAATACATTAAAATACATGCTCAGAATTTTTTAATCTGATTGGAGTTAGGGGAAGAGGGAATGCGGCCAACTGGATAAAATGTCAGGGGTGTTCAGACTTTTCTAGGGTACGGGCTACTTATAACTTTTTCAAGGTGTTGCGGTCCACACAGTAACGTAGGTGTGGTGAGGTAAGAAAAAGGTTGCAATATTTATTATAACTGATTGAAAAATAAATACGAAATATATGTACTTGGCTACATAACTAATTAAAAAAAAAAACACACTCTTTTAAAAACCGCGTTTAAAGAGAAAAAAAAAGCAAGATACAAACGCGTTAATAATAATAGTCACAAATGTAATATCAAATGATGCATTTATCATCAAATAATTTAAAATATATTAAAAATCACAAAGCACACTTCCATCTAAAATTGGTTCTCGTAGTTGTAGTCGGTAGAAGACTTAGTCTGCATACTGTCACATGTATTGAAAATTTCGGTATGTAATTACTATTTGCTAATATTCAGGCGGTCACCCCAAAATGTCTTGGCGGTCGATCGCGATCGACTTAATGCCCACCCCTGCCTTACATAATCAAGCGTTTTCTTCAAATTGCCCGATATTGGTAGCGAGAAGGTATTTAAATTCGAATTCCATTGCTGAATAGGGGGATTTTTAGGCAAATATTTTTGTAATAAAATCCCAGAAAATTTTTTTAGTTTTGGTTTTTTTGTCTCATCTCACTTCCAGAAATTACAAATAATGAGATGTTCGTGAAATTACCGAGTATTCTGTAACATTGGGTGATTTTCGTTTTGTCATTTTCGAAAATACTTTTTGTAGCCCATAATGCGCGCATGGTGCGGAGATTTTAGTTAGAGTAAAAATCTTTTCTTTGAATCAAGTGATGGATGCTTTCCTTTACAGGAAGGAGGATACAAAATATTATGAATGAGATCCTGATAAAACGAACTTATATTTTTGAACTGATACGGTGGCCAGCGTGTCATGAGTTCGAGCCCCAGTACCACTGAAGACCCGTCGTGTTAAGAGGATCATGCACTCTAAGTATGTCAAGGCTTCAAGTCCTCCCGTTGTCGTGGTATGGTAGTTCGGAGAGTGAAATCTAGCTTACAAGTATCGTTTATGTCACTTGACTGAGGTTCAAGATTTCGAGGTCCTTCGCTAATCGCCTTCGTGTGTTAATAAATGCGACTAAAATAAATATTCACTCGTAATGATTTTTCAGTTGAAATACTTTATAATTTGTGTTCATTAAGTAAAATAACTTTGTCACCAAAATTTAAGTTCTGTAAAAAAATTATGTTTTGTCTTCTTTTTTTATTTTGGATTTTTAAAGGATCCATTTTTCAATGGAAATGCGTGACGTAGATGAGAAAGATTTATTGATTATATATTAGCATCGCACTCTGAAGTAAGTTGTGGGTTTTTGGTGATGGAACTCGTTAATCTGAACCCGACGAAGAGGACGTCTAACCCTGACATTTCAAACTCTCACACCATGCCAGTGTGAAGCTTCTCCGATTTAATGTGAGCCAGGAGGCGAACCCACGACTCGGCCAACCACGAGTTCAAGAACCATGGCCATTCGGCTACCTCCGTCACTTGAAAAATTGAAAAACTGTAGAAAAAATTTTTAGACTTATCACTTCACGTGTGCTAGTTTTGGAAATTATTATAATTAATTGCAAAGAATTGAAAGTGAAAATGGATTTTCATTAAGAACTAAAAATTGGTAACGCTATTTATTGTGTGTGTGTTTCAACCATGTATAAAACTAAACTCACTTGCGCAACAGCCCATAGAGAGCCAAGGTTTACGTGTGATGTTGGGCGCTGGGGTGCATGAGCAGATGTTCTTATCTGGTGGTCTGTCTGAAGCGAAGCCCCCAGTGCATAGTTCTATAAGCCCCAAGCAAGCTTGGTACTCATTTATCGAACCACTTAAGGGATAAAAGGCTGATTCGATCTTGCCCAGCCCGAGGTTTGAACGGTAGACCTGTAGCTCGAAACGCTACCACTCAGCCACTGGGTTTCAAACCATCTATGACCTTAACCCGGAAGAAGGCGCGCACTCAAAACTAACTTTAATGGGGGTGACTTAGTCACCCCTACACTTTTTTTTTTAAAAAAAATTATTTTTGTTGTACACGACAATAGTCATTCTCCAAGGAATAATTTAACTAAGTTTTACAATAGCAGCAGACCAAACAAAATATTATTACGTTGTCAGCTCAATCGAAGCTGAAATTATAGCTCAAGTTTTAGATATTTTAACGTGGCCGGGTAGCCAAGTGGTTTAGGCATCAGATCGTGGTTAGCGTGTCATGAGTTCGATCCTAGTACCACTGAAGACCCTCCGTGTTGGGGAGCGATGCACGTCAAATCTGTCTAGAGCTCAAACGTTCTCCCGTTGGTATGGTGTGGTAGTTAGGAGAGGGGGGAGAGGTGCCAGCTCAGGTGTCGTCCACGTCACTTGACCATGGTTCAAAATTACGCGGACCGTCGCCAAAAGCCCTCGTGTGTCCGCTCCTGCCACGCCACCTATCTGAATAGTGCGACGTTAATCACTCACTCACTGATTAACGGGTATTTTAACAAATCTACCCGAAGATAACAATATGTCACAATTAAAGAAAGGCCGTTTGGTAATTTTACCGCGGCCTGTAGAATGTGTTTTTGGGGGGGGGGGGGAGTTGACTATTCAAAAATTTTAGATTTTTGATGTAATAATTTTAATTTAATGCCTTCAGAATAAAAGACAGTTAGTTACACCAGAAGGTGAATAAAAGTGATATCCATGGAAAGTCTCACAAGCCCGAGAGAAATCCACCACAGTAAATAAAATAGAAATAATTTAATGTTCCTTGTGCCGCTCGGTACTATTTTAATTCACGGGGGGTGCGGACTGCTCTAGAGTACGATGTAAATTATAATCAATTAACCAACACTTTAGTAATATTATAAAAGTTAAATTGTTTTATAATGCAATTTGTTACGTTAAATTTTTTTTTAAATCTGTAGCATCTTGTGCGATAGATTGCCAGAGTTTGGAAAAAATTCATATCTTTTTCTTTTAAATATTTTTCACTTTCTGTCATTTTTTGTAGTTCTCCGATTTTTTTTTAACCTAAAGCTATTCGAAAGATGGATATGGCTAGACGGAACAGCCATTTTTTCTTCCTTCAGACGGTAGAAGTTTATATAAATTAAAATTTTCACTTATACACTGTCGCCTAGCAAGAGACAGTAGCATAGAAAAAATAATCATGGTAGTATAAAATAATAGAAATTATTTTTCTCAGGCTTCCGACAGATGGCAGTAAAGTACCGTCGGATCCTATCTTAGCTATGTATTCAATTTTTAATCTTTAGAGAGTTTCCGAATTTTCCACGTAATTCTTTTCGAAATTATTTTGTGTTTCTTGGGAAAAACAAAGAAACAACCGAATTTCATCTTTGTTGGAATTCGACCCTAAATTACCTTATCAAACTTGTGCACTTCTGAAACATAAAAACAGTGGCGTAACAGAGAATATTAAGGCCTCCCAATAAAGTCAGGTTTTGGGCCCGAAGCCGGATCTTACAAAGGATTGCAAAACCATAACACACCCTTCTATGCCCGTTACGCCATTGCATTTTACTCAAAATTAATTATTTTCACATGTTCATTCTCTTAAAAGTATATATATATATTTGTCTTTTTTTCACCTTTAAATTATTTTGCACGCAAAAACACAAAGTTGTATCCATTTTAAATTGCAACTTCTTTCTTCTTATTATTTTAATTTTAATCTATATCAGTTCTGGCTGTAGAGTCATATTCCAATAGAAGTGAAATGATATCGTATTTAATATTTATTTTGGAGTTGAGATACTTTTGTGTAATGGTTGAGCTGAGTTGAACGAATCAGTTCCTTAGTGATTCATCGTAAAATTTATCTTACGAATCTTTTTTCCCCTTCTATATGATGTATTATAGAATCCAACATTTTTTAAAATTGCGTCTCTTTTTATTACAGAAGAGCATTAAAAAGACCAGGAAGAGCAAGATAAAACAATCGGAGTTGTAGATTTTCATTCTTTATTTTTACTCTCCACTTTGTGTGGATATATTTTCTGAAAAAAAAATTAAAAACTATAGTACGTATACCTTTCCCTCCAAAAAAATATAAATGAATAAACCCCCACAAATCACGCGCGCGCACAAAAAAAAAAAAACAGTTTTAGAAATATTTTATTGACAATTTCTTTTCTAGCTGCGCGTGGTTTCGAAGTCAGGAGAATAGGTTACCGGCTCAGGGGTCATTCTCGTCGGTTGATCGAGGCACAAAATTACGAATTGAAAATTGCCTTCACATTGCTTTAGAGAGTGCGACCTTAATCAAAAATCAAATCAAGCAGTCCATCTAACGGTCATTTGGGAATTGTGAACGTTATGAAACCTCTTCAAAACTCGACTAGTGCTTCGATTGAAACGGATTAAATTTGATTCGAAAAGTTGAAAAATAAGATTTTATAGAATCACAGTGTGGCTGCGCAGCCCAGTGGTTACGGTCATCGACTCGTGACCGGCGTGTCACGAGTTCGAGCCCAGTGCAACTGAAGATCCGCCACGTAGAGGGGTCGAAGAATTTTAAATATGTCTTGTCTCAAAGTTCTCCAATTGGCGTGCTGTGGTGGTTTGGAGAGTGGGATGCCGGCTCAAGGTATCACCCTCTTCACTTGACCGCGGTTCAAAATTATACGAAGTCCGTCGCCAATAGCCCTCGTGTGCCGCCCATCCGGTATAGTGGTCAGTGAAGCTGACTGCGGTGCCGTAGGGACTGGGTTCGAATCCCGGAGAAGGTATGGATGTTTGTGTTGTAATCCTTTCTTCTGTCTGCGTTGTATGACCCTGTGTTATACATTGCGTGGTGCACGGGGTTTATAAATGTTTTTAAAAAATAGCCCTCGTGTTGCTTTATAGAGTGCGACTTTAATAAACACCCATTGGAATTATAATGAGAAATTTCATTTATGTCTGTTTTTATAATTCATATTTGTTGGTTATTCGATATTTAAAACGTATTTATACAAAGAAATATTTTCAAGTGAAGGAGTGTTTATTAAAGTTGCCGTCTAAAGCCACACACAAAGATCTTCAATGGCATTGGGGCTCGAACATATCACAAGCCTGCCACGAATCCGTAACCAGGACCACTAAGCTCCTGGTACTACCAGATGGACACGGTAGTCAAGTGGTCTAGACATCGGATCATGGCTAACGTGTCATGAGTTCGATCCCAGTACCACTGAAGACCCGCCGTGAAGGGGAGCGATGCACGTTAAATCTGTCTAGAGCTCAAACGTTCTCCCGTTGGTATGGTGTGGTAGTTAGGAGGGAGGAATGTCAGCTCAGGTGTCGTCAGGGTCACTTGACCATGGTTCAGAATTACGCGGACCGTCGCCAAAAGCCCTTGTGTAGCTAAACAGTGCGACATTAATATTCACTCACCCGGTACAACTAGAAATACAGTCGGATCTCCATTTTACAAATCTCTATTTTACGAAATTTTTCCTAGTACCAAGAACATTTTATTATTTTCTTCGTAAGATAACATCCAAAGAGAGAGAGAGTGTGCATTTTCTATTTAACGAACTTTTTCTCTTGGGATTCAATTTTTTTCCTCTCCATTTAAAAAATATTTCTGAACATTTCAAATTGTTCTCTCTTTTAACACATTTTATGGTGATCAATGGCCGTGAACTGGTTTTATCGGTGCCTAGCAATAAAATTGTCGTAATTTTTAAAATAACAGATTTTATCAGTAATTAAATTTAAGGGCACATGTGGGATTGCATGCTCAAATATACTGTGTTGATGCCCTCTAACATTTGGCAGAAGCTGAATGACTGTCGGCATTCATTGACGTGGGTAACAACGGTTCTTATATCGAAACCCGAATCATAATTTTTAACTTTTTTTGTTTAGTTTATGTTAAAAAATTAATCTAGAGAGAGAAAGACTTGGTTCGTCGTATTAATTGAGAATTCGTACATACTGGTTGTAAAGTAACGCCTGTTTAAAATGACTTGTAGGCTTAAAATTAGAAAATGTTATTGAAATTCATCAATTTTAATATAAGTTATCTTTTAAAGTTGAAAATACAGTGTGTTCCTGGACAATGTTTTTTCCCCCTTGTTTCCCTTGCAGATTTCTTTTTGAGGTAAGAGATTTTTAAATTAAATATATATTAATTTATAAAAAGTGTAAATAATTGCTTTTTTTTAAATAATATAGTGTTTATAGTTTAAAATTTGTTTTACGTGGTTTATAAAGTACATTAAAAGGTGAATCTCTATTTAATAAATTTTTCACATAACGAATTTTTTTCGGGATTTAGAGACTTTATTAAATAAAGGTCCGACTGAATATTCAAATATATATATATAAATGTCCCGGGGAAATCCTTATTATTTTTTGACATTTCGCATGCACTATTCTAAGTTTATGGAAGGAAGTTGAATTTCTATGCGTAACCCACGCTATATTTCGCGGAATGTAATATAGACGTCGCCACGTTATTGATACATGAGTATCGGTAGAATGGACTGTTAGCTCACTATTTGTAATATCAAAGAGTTCCCAGATCCCCACCAAATAGGATCTCCCACCTCGCTGTCCAATCCTGGACTGTATTTAATTAAACTTTACTGTAAGTGTTTCTCTAAATGTTGAATTGTATTTGCCTTGTAAAGTCTTGTTTTACCGATAATTTTGTAATGTTGATATTTTAGTTTATTTAATGTAATAATTTTTACCCCCGAGATTTTGTTCATTATTTTCAACCCAGTAAAAATTTAAACCACTGTTACAAATGGGAATAACATTACTCTCACGAATTCAAAATGGCCTGGAGTCTTTAAATCTCCATTCTCAATTAAATGATTATCTTACATAATGTGATAAATAAACGTATAATTACCCATGAACACACTGTATTCATTTAGATAATTCATTGGCAAATGATGCACTTAATTATTTGCAATAATTATACTAGCAATAAATCATTTTGCTTAATTACTTCGGAATATCCGATCGATTATTTTCTTCAAACGATAATATTTATTCGTCTCCTGGGAAAATAGAATAAAAACAGAATTTTAAATGGCGCGAAAATAATAACGAAAAATAATCTTTAAAAAAAAATAATCAGAAAACACGAATAAAACATAAAAAACAATGCGCAAAACGTAAAACAAAATTAATAAATAAGGGGGGAAAACAGTAGCAATTTATTTGAAAAAAAAAAAAAAAGAATGGCAGAATCCTTCAGAATAGTTAAATAGAAGTTTTGCTTTCTCTTTCTTCCCATTCGTTGCCAAAACTAAAGATAAAATTTGGATGGGGTTGAAGCAACTGTGCTACATTGTCTCCAGTCAAATGACCGACGGAAAGAGGGGGGCTGCTCCATCCCTTTCATACCACTTCGTCGCCAAGGACGCTGAGTGGGATAGGGGATCATGCCATGCATTCCAAAAAGTTCCCTCCTCCTCTCTACACCTACACGTAATCGTCCGCTTAACCAACATCCACACACACACACAAAAAAAGATTCCATGTCAGAAAAATCGAAATATTTTTTTTTTATTTACAACCCCTCCCCCGTTTCGTTCTTTCATTAGAATTTATACATCGGACGGGTTCGATAGAAACTTTTCTTTTTTCGCTTAAATGAATCTTTGTCGTGTTTCTAGTTGAACGGAACACTGAGCGGAGAAATGGATTCGAGAAGTTTAACAAGACAATGGACAATCCTTTCTCTTTTTCTTTTCTACCCCCAAGAGAATAAGAAGGAAATTTTCTTTTGTATCTGAAATTGTTCTTTTTTGTGTGCGACATGCCACTGATATAATAGTTCTGTCGATTGTATAATTTTTTTTTTTTAATTCTTGTGACATCAGTCATTTTGAAGGGAGGAGGGAAAATTGCATTTTCTTTATATTAAATGTAATATTTTGCATTTTAAATTCATTTCGAAGGTCAAAGAGCCCCGTAAAGTATTTCTTCCAAATTATATTTAAGAATAACGCAAAATATATAATTGCAGGCGTATGAAATTCTTGATATGCATATTTCGAACCCGCATGCTATCATTACTTTTGCTTTGATTATATAACCGCGGCAATATTCGGGCCGCAGTAGCCTGTTGGTCATAGTTACGGACTCGAGCCTAGTGTCACTGAAGACCCAACGTGTAGAGTAGCTGATGCATGTTAAATCTATCGAGGATCAAAATCCTTCCATTGGCGTGATGTGGAAACTCGGAGAGGGGGAAGATGCCAGCTCAGGTGTCGTCCTCCTCACTTGATCACGATCTGTTACCAAAACCCATTGTAATGTTTTCCGCCCCAACAGCTGAAAAATCGACTTTCTTATACATATAGCACAAGTGCATCCCTAAATATTGCGGGGTCTTTTCATCTGACATCACCCCGTCAATCGATGGCCGTGAGAAACCCAACGGCTGGATTTCACATGTGCGAGTCGGAACCCCGAGTGTTATTCGAGGTATCAGAAACGAATCGCCCCACCCCCAACAGAGTGGAAGGATAGTCCGTTTTGAAACATCAACAAGATCGTTTTTTTTTTTTTTTTTTTTGCCTCCACCCTCACACAGGACATATTCTGTAAAATTAAAATAATTAATAGTATGAATAACTTTTATTTAAAATGTAAATATATTGCATTGAATAGCTGTGTGAATAAGTAAATTATTTAATTTCTTAACTGTCACACTACCATTAATTTCTCCAAAGGTCACACCCTCGTGTTGCTTTATAGAGCGATGTAAATAGAAAACTCATTCAAGACAATATTCGCCGTTAAAGTGAATTAAGGCTTCGTTCTTTAAGTCTCACTTTGAAGTTCTATGAAGGTTATTGGTAAAATACTTCGCATTTTTGAGCCACGGTCACGTGAGACGGACTACTCCTGAGTTGGCTCTCATTCCAAACACTACACCAACGTAAGGACTTCATTGCCCTTCAAACTTAAATACGCTCTACTCGGCATGACAATGTATTTTCTGGAGCCTTTGAATTTCTGAGTATGAATGTGTTTAAATAATTACAAAATATAGAATCCAATTTATTTTGTAATATGTGCATTTTATTATTCTAAATCAGGGGTCGGCAACCTTTTAACTGTTGCATGCCCCAACCAAACTACCATTATAATTCAGCGTACCACAAAGTGGGACATATTTGATAATGCATGCGAAATTAGGGAATAGAGGTCAGTAATACAGATAACAGTTTTTACGTATTAATTGTGCACCATTTAAAGATATTTCTTAATTTTAAAATAAACAGCATAAAATAAATCTATTTCTTCAACATAAATAATAAAAATTAAAATTTTACCTATATTATGTACTTTTAAACCATATATTAAAATGAGAAATAGGCAACATAAAATATAAGTATTCCCTTTCTTTAAAGTTAAATAAAAAAAATTAAAAATTTAATGTAAACCTAGTGCTGTCACCACTCTACTTCATGGGGCAGAATTTGGACTTTCAATTTGACACATGATTCTAAGCATTCAATTATTAAGAACTTCTTTGTGAACTCGAAATGTTTTTCATATGATAAAAGATTTGATCACTTAGATACGTAGAACCAAAAGTGAAAGCAGAGACAGTATATGCAATTTTCTCTCTTCAAACAATTGAATCTCTTTGGCCATGTGGCAATGACATTCAAATAATTTACAAAATAGCTATAGATTTATTTATCTTTAAAGTAATCACACAGAATTTTTCTTAATTCCGTGAATATCCATCTGAAGATGTTTAGGTCCATTACAAATTTACCAACTTCCATCCTCTCAAAAATTGACAAATTTGTAGAGCAGTGTAGAGTGCCACTGAAAATTGCTTCGCGTGCCACAAGTTACCGATCATTGTTCTAAATGTTAGAAAATGTGGTTGTAGTATAGCCGAACCGATAAGAATCACGAACTCGTTGGAGGGGCTGTTTCCTTCTAGTCGTGGTTTTGAATCCCTGTCTATTAGACCCACTCTACAGAAAGGCTGAGGCTCAGTGTTCTTACCCTGGAGAGGAAGTTTGGATGGCGGAGTGCCAACTCAGGTGTCGGCCTCGTCACTTGACCATGGTTCAAAGTTACACACTTCGTCGCCAATAACTGCTTGAAAGTGTGTCGTGAATAAAAATCAAGTGTCGTCTTTAATTGCTTTCGCGTTGTTTCTGAGCGCGACTGTGACAAAATAATCCGATTAATAAGACTCATTCGTGCCAAGACAGTAAGCAACGAGCGTGAAGGATGTAGTCAATCAGAAAACTCAACTCCTTCGTATAGAGACTGCATCTTCATTGCTTGCTACTTTTCACCTTGGTGTGGACGAGCTTTTTTGGTGTATAATAAGTACCGTAGAATCCGGCATAGAACGCGCATCTATACTCTCAAGCTGAATTTTTAAAAAAACAACCCTTCAACTGAATTCGAATCGAATACATGACATTTGATTCAAAATAGAGGGATTTTATCAAATTTAAAAAGTACCATAAAATCCTATCTGTGAAACCTATACTTTCAAGCTGCAAATTTTAATTTGTTAGGTATATTCGCCTTATAACGCGCACTCCCTTCTTTTACAAAGAAACCGGAAATGTACGGCCGCAATGCTGTTATGTTTTAGAAATCATCATTCATGGTATTGTCGCGGGCTTTCAAAAAAATAATATCCATATTTATTCGAATGTAAGGCAATGGAATTCGTCATTTTGAACCATGGTCAAGTAACGAAGACGACACCTGAGCTTGCACCCCCTCTCCTAACTTCCACATCACGCCAACGGGAGAACGTTTGAGCTCTCGACATATTTAACGTGCATTGCTCCCCGTACACGGTGGGCCTTCAGAGGTTCTAGGCTTGAACTCATGATATGCTGATCACGAGTCCGTTATCTTGACCACTAGGCACCGCGATCACACTCTTATAATGAAAGTAAGTACATAATGAGAAGTTTTATTTTTAATCGAATTTACATCTCGAAAATTGGCAATACGAAATAATTAAAAAAGAAAACCCTACGATCTTTGTGATAAAATGAAAGGTGAAACTATATTCATATCAATTTTTTATGCACAAACCATGCTCTAATATAGCATTAATCGTATATAAAAACATGTAGAAATAAAAAATATGTCCGCATCGTTATACATTTTCATTTCTATAGACATGTACAAATAAATATTTCGTGCGTAAAGTTTTCAAAAAAAAAAAGTAAGAAAGAAATGCTACTGTTTTTTCCGTTTAAATTCAAGCACCCCCAAAAATTATGACCGATAATGGTTATCATTTCCACTAGTGTATACTGGAATACTAATCGGGAGAAATTCTTTTCGAAGTATTCGAATCCTCGATTCCATCGTTCGGATTACGATTCACATGTCACCACTCATTTATTGTAATTATCTGAGATTCATGAATATTAATTAGAAAGCCTCTGCTCGAACGATAATCATTTCTGAAACACGTCATGCCAAAGATAACACTGAATTAACGCTCTCCACACAGGCCCTCTTATCTATTTTGTTACGTGATATAGTAATGCTGCATGACATTATCATTACGTGTCGCTAAAAGGCCATTTCTTGGCGTTGAAATAGTCAAGTTACATAATCGAGTAGTTTTCTTAGCCCTTCACGACGTGAAGTAAGATTTCTAAAAACTGTCAATGATCTTCACATGATATCAGCTAAGTGTATGGCGCAGGATTTCGCAAATGCATTAGAAAAACCCCGAGTTCTTTCTTCTTTCTGCACTAATGGACTGAAGTCTTGCATCAGAGCCTCTTTTGTTGTTCATACATCCGAATATTCTTCTCCACGTGTTGTGAAATGTCACGAGATTTTTAAATTAACCTGCACTTTTTTTTCTTTTATTTTTTGACTAAAATAAAGCACAACGTAAAGATGCATCTAAGAATATTAGATTTTATATGAAAGTACGGGAAAATTTAGAAACACATATATAGCTTCAGTCGGGTTAAGTAGCAGCAAAAATATTAGATCTAAGTCTCAACCTCCATAAAGATCCCTAGAGTGTCTGTTTGGCTTGGGTGAAATCGGCAAACTTAAATCCTAGTACAGATTCGCATCGTCAGAACCCAGGTGCCTCCCTCTAGGAAGGAAACTGGGCGTCAAAATTACCTGCGGCAATAGGTATCCGCCTATAGAGTGCCGCACTAAAAATCGATACCAGCTTCCGGGAATGTACTAGGTTTGCAATGGTAAAATACCAATCCGCAGCCCATTAGAAATAAAAAAAGTCTCCACTTCCACGCCTCTCTGACCAAGGGAATTTGATCACCAATACACTTAAAAGTGCTCCCGCAAAACTGCACACAACAGATTTTAAGTTGAATCATGACTCGAACATAAGGTTCTAATTCAGGGGTCGGCAACCTTTTAGCTGTGGCGTGCCAAACCAATCAACCAATTGGATTCAGAGTGCCACGCAGTAGGACATTTTTGAAACAATTTTTATTCCCGCGATAATGTGAGCAGTATTAGAGGATAGAGGTCAAAAGAGAGGATATACAGTCAGCCAAAAAGTATTGGGACACACCACCAGTTCATAGGTTTTTATCGTAATATTTTACTTAAACATATATGAAACCAAAATAAAGAAGTAAATGTTATTTTGGCAAATACAAGTAATAATAATTGGAACAAAACTCATACATTAATGCAATTATGGTTAAAAATGAAAATAAAAGAAATCGAGTTAAAAAAACGTGCTCAAAAAAGTATTGGGACACTTCCCAATAAATTAAGAAAAACAAGTCAAACTTAGAAATTAATATCTTGTTGGGCCACCCTTGCTTTTTATGACTTTTTGATATCTATTTGGCAAGGATTGGATCAATTTTTTACAAAGCTATTTATCGATTTTGGTCCACTCTTCGAGCAAATATTTTCTTAAGCCTTGCTTATTAGAAATTTGGTGCTCACATAGTTTTTGCCGCAAATAATCCCACACATGTTCAATGGGATGAAGGTATGGACTTTGTGCAGGAGTCTTAATAACACGAGTAGTGGGGTAGAGGACCCATAACTTGCATATATCTACAGTATGTTTAGGGTCATTATCTTGGTACAATTTAAAATGTCCTGAGATTCCCAGCTTGCTCAAACTTTGCTTTAAATTTCTCTTGAGAATGTCAAGATAAACATATTTATTCATTATACCGTCAATAAAATGTAAGTTCTCGACACCAGAGCTTGCCACGCAGCCCCAGACAATTTCGTTACCCCCTTCATATTTGACAGAAGGCCGTAAATTTTTAGCATGCACTGCTGTATTTAATTACCGTTAAACTTTTTGCTTGCCATCCGATCCGAAAATGCTATATTTGCTTTCATCAACAAAAATTACATTTTCCCAACTTTCTGTTGGCTGCCTTACATACATTCTAGCAAATGCCAACCTAGCTTGTGCATTTGCTTTGCTGATGTAGGGTTTTCTTTGAGGTACTCTCTCTCTCTGCCATGATATATACTTATGTTTTCTTAAAACATAAGTATCATAAGTATATATTTTTTTCTAACACTTTCAGGATTTACTGATTTTCCGAACTTTTATACTGCAAAGTCAATTTTACTGCACTAGTTCTTAGATTAATGTGTACTTGTCTCACACACACACACACACAATCCACCTCTCTTCACGTTCATTAAATATCTTTGGACGCCCTGATCTTTGCTTGTTTACTATTTGTTTTCTTGGACCTGTCAATGATGTTAAAAACAGTATATATAGACTTGCTCAATTTTAAAGATTTATCCTATACAGCGAACTGATTTGCCCTTTTTCTAATGATTTATTACGAGATTTCGCACACCAACCGATATCTCTTTGTCGCCTTTTTTTCTATAAATAATCTTATTCGATGAAACTTTTTAGTGTTGATGTGAAATTAAATTCTATTGATGCGCTGTATACTTGTTAAAAAAAATTTCTTATTTCAAAATTGTCCCAATTTTTTTTTGACTCCAGTGTGCAATTGAATTATATTTGAGAAGCTGATCAAATTATAATTCTATAATACTAATAAAATTTTACTTATATACTGTACACCAAATGTTAAAATATTTCTTAATTCATTTTGTTTTTGTTTTAATGTGATAAATATTTTTATAAATGGCTTAGTGTCCCAATACGTTTTTGAGTTACTGTACATTTCAAATTTTTCATTGTACTTACATATTTTGTGAAGACCAGAATAAATTATTTATATTCTGCACTATTAAGATTTATGTCCACCAAACATTTTTTATTCGAACGTAATGCCGATCCTATAGAGAGAAAATTACTTTAACTTCCTTCTAAAAAATAGACTATCGTGTGTGTTTGAAAGCAATAAATCTGAGGTTACTGCAGCTCTCTGGGGAGTCGCGGCATCTTCATAGGGGCGCCGCGGAATATTGCGAAAGCTTTCATAATTATTTTTTAGGGTAGGATATCATGTAAAAAAAAAACTAAATTCAAGAAGGCTTTCGCTAGTCGGAAACGTTTGGAAATCACTGCAATAAAGCATATAAAAAATAATAATACAAGGAAAGTATTTTTATCTGATTGTATATATTTTCACCAATTGTTAAATAGTATTCTCTAACAAAAATCTGAAAATCGCGGAAGATATAAAAATGCTTTCAGAACCTGGAACACAGACACACACACACACGCGCGCGCGCGCGCGAATAGAAATCTTTCTTAGTTTATATTACTTTATATTCAATTTATTACATTCCAAGAAAAGCACTATTCTGTATTTAAAGAAAAGTGTGATCGAAATTCAGTATCATATAATATTTACACAGATTAAAAATGGCGGGCGTGTGAAGTTTAAAGAAATCCGGGTGATCATGAATGTGAATTTTATGGCGAAATGACACATCAGTTGGTGTGCAGAAAACTTTCCAAAACAATCTAGTCAAACTGGTTTCCGAAGAATTAGCGACACATAAAGAAACATTACCACTTTGTGTGGGGCTCAATTTCTCGGTGAAAATACCGGTCTCCAGCCGGAACTGTTTCTAGTGGAAAGAGTACCTCTTTTTTTATGATAAATCTGAATGTATTTTTAAGGTGTGGTTTTTATAATACAGTTTTAAAAGTTTCACAAAACACTTACATTTTTTTAGCCGTAACTGTTCTTCTACACGATACATTTCCACGTTATCTTCACTTTTTAAATAAAGAAACTATAAATATCTGTATAAAATTAAAAAGAAATAAAAAAAATTCATGCAATTTTGTTTAATTTAAGTATAATACAAATGTATATAAGAATGGCGTCGAGATAATTATTAAATTAATTTAAAGAACTAATTAACCACATAAATTATTACTTTAAATTTAATCATCACACGTTTCTAAAAAAAATAATTTAATTAGTAAATGCATTGGTATATTAGGTTTTAAGAAATAAGAACTAATTCCTGGTCAATTATATTTTTTAGATACTCTTTTAATAATTCTCCTTTTGAGAAAACTGAATGAATATTCGAAGCAAATTTTTTTTTTGTAATACGGAATATATAACTATTCTCTATTCCGACGAAACTCAGTGGCGCAACAACCCATGAGGACCAAGGCCTACTGTGCCCATCTCAGTATACTTTGGCACTGAGCAGATGTTTCGATCAGGGGGTCAATCTGACGCGAAACCCCCAGTGTTTAGTTCCCAAGCAGGGTTGGTACTAA
Source organism: Trichonephila clavata (assembly GCA_019973975.1). Classification (NCBI taxonomy): domain Eukaryota; kingdom Metazoa; phylum Arthropoda; class Arachnida; order Araneae; family Nephilidae; genus Trichonephila; species Trichonephila clavata. Next base: position 53,246 of record BMAO01039551.1, read on the forward strand.
TTTAACAATCCATTGAAGGAATGAAAGGTGAAGTTGATCTTGCCCAGGGAGGGATTTGAACCTGGGACCTGAAGCGCGATTCGCTACCTCTGAGCCACTGGGCTTCATTCTCTATTCTACTGGAAATACAATATTGCTTTGATAATTAATATGCTACTTTTTTAGTGTAATGAAAAGGCTTAAGAAGAGTGTCGGCAACACATGAGTCAAAAAACATATTCATCCATTGTTATTTAAAATATATGTCACTATGCCTTTTTAGACTGAAGAGAATTTTGTAATAATGCATATTTTAATGTAACTTAATGCACCATGAAAAATATAAATAAACAACTCTCCAACACAAGTGTTCACAGTTTATTAGCATTGCCTTCCAAAGAAACACGAGGGCTAAGAGCAAAGAACCTCGCAATTCTGACCTAAGATCAAGTGACGAGAACGACAAAAGAGCTGGAACATCACTCTCTCTCTCCAAACTTTCATTTCATCTAAGTTAGAACTTTGAGCCTGGATAGATTTCATAAGCATTATTTTCTCTACATGGCAGTTTTTTAAAGGACGTAGTAGTCTAGTGGTCAAGGTAATGGACTCGCGGCCGGCGTGTCTTGAGTTCGAGTCCAGTACCACAGAAGACCCACCGTGAAGGGGAGTGATGCACGTTAAATCTGTCGAATCTCAAACATCCTCCCATTGTTGTGGAAATTAGGAGAGGGGGAAGGGTACATGCTCAGGTGTCGTCCTCATCATTTGACCATGGTTCAAAATGACGAGGTCCGTCGGCAAAATCCCTCGAGTAGCTGAATAGTGTGACATTAATATTCACTCACTCACTAATGGCAATTTTTTAGTCAAGAGTTCTGTTAGAAAGTTCGAAGATTCGAACCTTCGGACAGAAAAGCCAATCACGAGTTCGGGGCCTTGACCTCTTGGCTACTGCAGCCAGATGTTCATAGTTGAAGAAAGGAAGCAAAGAGGAAATGAGACTCCACACAAAATAATTTAAATACGAAAAATAGATTTGGCATATTAAGCAGAAGGATTTGGCATACTATTTGTCTACATATAAGATTTTTTTAATGTATTGAACACATTTTTTTTCAAAGTAGTTATGTATTCAAAGTTCTTAGTACCTTTTCTACATAACTATTAGATTCACATTATTATGTTGTCAACATGATAATCATTAGAGATTATTGTTAATATTTTTTTGCATGTTTGTTAAGAAAATCATATTAAAGTGAGCTTATAGTAACGCATGTGAAACTATTTGTGTGATGTTAACTTTTTAACAAAAAAGCATCATTTTAAAGTAAATTTTAAGGATACATCACTGAATTTTGAAAAAAAAATTAAAGAACGCTTATTTCAATGTAATCTAAAAAATAAATTCAATAGAAAAAAGACGAAAAGTTACAAAATCTGATAAAAATTATACAAAAATGCACATTTTAACTTGATTTGGCGACTAAAAATCTGAAGATTTTTTAAAAATTGAGCGGGAGATCTAAAAACGTACCTTAAAGTAAAATTAAAAAATATTATGTATTAACGTAGTTTACGTTAATCATATTCATTCCATATTTATTAGTTGTATACTTTTTATTATGTATCCTATTCGTAAAAGTACGATATATTCAACGCTGAAATTATTTTAAAAATTATTGTGGCCTCTTTATATATATATATTTTTTAATGTGAAGAAGCAATACTAATATATTTAAATTAGGAAGAAGTTTTTATAAAATCTCATTTTATTTTTAATCATTTAAAGTGTTCGAGTGAGTGAGCGAATATTTACGTCGCACTATTCGGCTACTCGAGGGCTTTTGGCGGCGGACCTCGTCATTTTGAACCATGGTCAAGTGACTAGAACAACACCTGCCAAAAGTCTTCAAGCTCATCATTGGATAAAATTAATGTATTCTATTAGCTATTTTTAACATGTTGCCACAATTCAAATACAAAATAACTCTTGATAATGAATATTAATTGTGATGGAAACTGAAATGTTACAAGTAAATTTTATGGGAATATAACAATGAAAAAAAAATAAAATTCAATGAAATATGAATAATAAACAGAAATAGAGCAATACTTAATAATATTATAATGTTAAATAACCAAAAGAATTCGTTGATGTTAATTTGATAATTATTAATGTGCTATAACCAAGCCACTGTAATATTTTTTAAAAAAAGTAATGAATATTTGCGTTCTTTTCGTTTTTCATCGATAAATTTTATGACAGAATAAATATTTCATCTCTTCAAATCTATGAAATGACTCAACATATAAAACTGCCGAAAGTCACTTTCATTTATATAATAAAATTATATATTTCTATGTATATTAGATGAAGAGATGAATACACATTTCGCAAAAGCATCTAGCGAGAAAGAGAGAATGAGAAAATTTGAAAAGCTTTATATACTTATTAGTAAATAAAACAGTTTTCGCATTGCCATGCTTTGAATCAAAATTTAAGTTAATTTTAAACATGAAGGAGTTAAATTATTTGTCGAACCCCCCGTAACGAAATAGAGCCAGACGAGCTATTGATTTTACAAAACATATCGCATATAATTTACGAAAGAAAAAAGTATTTGGTATAAGGGTATTTTACAGAGAGAGAGAACTCGTCAGAGTATTCAAAATCTAATTAAGAACGTTCTAATTGAAGTGGTGAATTTTATATTTGTTCCAACTGCTCGCAAGAATTCACAGACATACAAAATTAGAAACATTTGCTCTCGCGATAATTTATGTAAGTCGGAGTGCCAAGTAAATTATCTTTATTTGTGTTCTGCAGCGTAGAGAATTATTATGAGCCCTTCAATGTTGAATATAAATATGAGTCAACTCTTCATGTGTATTCTAAGGCATATTTTAGGGGGAAATTTAACTTGTTTTATGTGTATGTATTTTAACAACTTAATAACTAGATGTGATTCAGAATTAGAAAATATCCAAGCAGAAGTGCTCTACACTAAAATATGACACAATGTTAAGTAATTATATAACAATCTTAATTATATATAGTAGAGAGTCATAGAAACTTAATTTCGTTTTGTAATTAGAAAAGGAATAATATAATGTCTAATTACATTTTGGGGAAATAATGGTTCACGTATAGTGTGGCAAAAGATATATATATATATATATATATTTTAAATGGAACATTTTTTGAATTTTAAATAAATTGCTCCATGTAATTCTGTTCCCGAAGTTATTCTAAATGATGCATAGTGATTCAATCATAATGTAAAACATTTATTTTAGTGGTTGTTTTTTCGAAAAAATAAAAATTCGAATACGTGTCTTTAGAATTGTTTTTATTATTTTTGTGAAATTATCTAATATTTGAAGTGAAGTGGCCTTTCGAGCACATCCATCTAGTAATGTCTCTTCTAGTTCCAGAACATGTTAAGAGCCCACGAGAGCTTTTATTTTTTTGTATAATTTATCAACTCATATTATTCAGGGTTGTTGTGCAATTTTTTAGGGCTGTGTTGAAGAAAAAGCATTTGGTTTCACTAATATCAATGAATTTGATATACTAGTTATTTTAACAAACCAACTAAGCATATATATATAATTAAAGCTTAATTAAACAAAAAGTCATGAAAAGCATTAACAAAATTTCAAATATCTGACAGCATAGAACCAAACAGTGACAAACCCGATATTTTGAGTTCCTTACATATTAATTAGTAATGTTAATTCCGCGTATATTCCACAGTGTATGGACTACAGGCGATAATTGTTAACATATAAATTACCGCAACTTCAAAACAACACTTCCGATTCCACAATCAAATGAATTCCTCACAAATTATTGTTTGGTTATTTAGAATTTTTGAAGCCCAGAGCGTCTTTTTTTTAAAAGAAACTAATACGAGAACAATCATAACAAAATAGCACAATATTTTGTCGAAGCTCAATGTCCTTCCGTGGGATCGGTGTGGAGGTTCGGAGAGGGGTGCCAGATCAGATGTCATCCCAGTCACTTGACAATGGTTCAAAATTACGAAGTCTGTCACCCATTGCCGCTTTAGTGTGACGTTAATATATACTCACCGCAATGTTTTTTCTCCGCCGAATTAGAACTGCTGCGGTAGAAAGCATTTTACAGGATATTGACATTTCATTATCCACTTATATACAAATATGTTGAAATGGTCAATTTTTTTTGCAAAAACTCCCATTTTAAGTTTTTGGTTTTACAGAATAAAACTTTCATTTAGCTTTTTTTTTTATAAAACTGCTCTTTTTTGTTTCTAGGTCGCTTACAAGCCAAAATATTAAAGAATTAGTAAAGCACGAAAAAGCGGAAGTGTGGATATTTAAATAACTGAAAGTCAACGTTTAAATGCCCTTATAAACTCGTCAAACACGATTTAAATGCCACTTTAAAAAAAAAAGATATATATATATAATTTTAACAAACTTTTGATGAAATAGAAAAAATAACTATGCATTTTAAGAGTCTTTGAAAAGTAAATCTAGCAGTATTTTTTTTGTTTGTTTTTGCATTGAACTTGATTTGATAAAAACTCTGTTTAGTTGCTAAACAAAACTTATCTTATTTATTGTATAGAATATCAGTGAAATATTAGCTCGTGTTATTTTTTTAAAAATAATTATGGGAAATAACAAAAGTAAAAGTGATTTCCATAAACGTCAGTACAAGCAAATAGGTACCGTAATCAAGTTTTAGTTTCCGAGAACGAAAAAAGTAGAACCGATTTAAATATTCCAACTGTTAGTGAATGAAAAAGCTAATTAATAAAACCTACATATGTTCCAGAAAACAATGAAAAAAATATTGTTTTTAACTTAGGATGTTTAAGCAATATGATGTCGTTATTATGTTGTTTTGTGTGTGTGTGTGCTTTGAAAGAAAAGTTAGTGTTGTGAAAAATTCTGTTTGGGTTAGCCATGAATATGACTTTAAAATATAAGAGACTTCAGGGATTCTTAGATACATTGAAACATTTCCGTGTGACTACTGGTGTATTAACATTGAAAAGATTTTCAGAACTTGTGTTCTTACCAATATGCCTAGAACTAAAATCTCGGCTCAATAGCAATAGCCTTGAAATTCAAGGGATACAGGAAGATATTATTGCCAGCTGTTAGAAAAAAATCTGACACATTGGTAAACTGGACCATGCAGCTCATATAAGAGATACTGTTTTTCTATACCTACCGTGAAATCCGGCGTATAACGCGCCTCTATGCTTCGAAGCTGCATTTTTTTAATTTTTAGGTATATTCGCCGTATAGCGAGCTCTCCCTTTTTTACGAAGGAACCTGAAACGTACGGCCGCTTTGCTCTTATATTTTGAAGTTATTTATTCAAGGATTTTCCCAGGCTTTTGATAAAATGCCAAACTTCCAGAAATACAACATCCTAAGTTTATTAGGAATGTCATTTATTTTAAATAAACAACATTATGATCTATGAAGAAGTCTAATTTTATTTTATGCTAATCACTTTCTTTATTTTGGAAGGAGTAAATTTTATACCCTGCGTATAACGCACCCCCTTAAATTTCGATATTAATTTAGTGTTAAAAGTACGCTTCGTACGCCGGATTTTACGGTAGTTCCAAAAAGTTCCAGATTATACACTGCTGGCCACCGTAAATGCAACACCAAAAAAAGACCATAGATAGCATAACAAAATTTATTTTGTAGATAACATGTTGACCAAGTATCAAATGATTAAATTTATAGACTTCTGTGAAGTGTGGTTCCTGCCAGAATCAGTAGCCAGAGTAGCCGCCATTGTTGGAGATCACTGCTGCCACACACCTCGGCATTGATGATTCAAAGAGACTTTGGATGTGTTCTTGGGGAACAACAGACCAAGCAGCTTTCACACGGTGCCAAAGTTGATCTGGTGTGGCAGCTGGGGGTGTAATGTGGGTCAATCGTTGAGCAACCATGGACCACATGTTTTCTATCGGCGAAAGATCCGGAGAGCGAGCCGGCCAGGGAAGCAATTCAATCTGGTGATTGATGAAGAACCTTTGGACAATGCGTGCCACGTGTGCGCATTATCCTGCTGAAATATGGCTGTGGCCAAGCCCTGAAGGTAAGGAAGGACAACTGGCTCCAACACATCGGAGATGTAGCGCTGGCTGTTTAAAGTACCGGCAATGCGTACTAGAGGAGTGCGAGAGTGATATCCAATACCGCCCCATACCATAATACCCGGTGCAGGACTAGTGTCGCGGTGCATAACGCAGCTATTCAGCATCCTCTCTCCACGGTGTCTCCAGACTCGTATCCGACCATCGTGGTGTTGCAGACAGATCCGTGACTCGTCAGTAAAGACAACTTCATTCCATTCTGCCGCCCACATCCTTCTTTCATCGCACCATTGGCGGCGGAGACATCTGTGGTTCTGCGTCAAGGGTAGACCAAGCAATGGACGTCTTGCGGACAGACCACTCTGCTGTAAACGGCGTCGAATGGTACGCGCAGACACTGAATGATGCGTTACAGACACTCAATGTGCTGTGGAATGGTTCGTGATGTGACTGAGCGATCCATCACTGCCATGCGCACAATTTGCCTGTCCTCACGTGAAGTATTGCACTGAAGTGGATGCGATCGACCACGTCGATCCGTCGTACCCTCCTGCACCCCACGGTCGCATATCCGCATTACAGTTGTTTGGTTTCGTCCAACACGCGACTACCGATTTCCCTGAAAGATAATCCACAATCTCGGTAGGCCACTATCCTTCCTCTGTCGAACTCGGATACTTGATCAAAAGCTGATCGCTGTTTTCTACGAGACATAACTGATCGTTTTTTGAACAAACCACAATTGCCGAACTTGAAATCTTCGAAGTCTCCAAGCCTTAAATAGCGCTTTGAGGTGGCGCCACAGGTGTGCGTGATGTGTATCTGCGCTGAAATTCTAATCATTTACATATCTCACCTCCGCTAATGCATGTTGTAAATTTCATGTTATTTGCGTGCTTCCTTCAGGGTGCATTTACGGTGGCCAGCAGTGTATTACATTCATTTAAAAAAGTCGAGGGATTTTTCTTTTACCTTTATTTTGTACAAAGTCACCTTCGAAGCCTTAAAAAATAAGTCGCATTTTCAGTGTTACGTAATACAGTTACTTTTAAATCTGCGCATTTTTGTCGTTCAACATTTAATGGAAAAGGAATTAAGAAATATTTCAGCTGTGTTTTTTAAAGAAAATATCGGGATTTTAAAGAGGCTTAAGTGTCTAATGTACATTTTAAAATTATTTTTAGGTTGATAATACCCAAATCTTGAGCAACTATCAATGACATCCAGAATCTAAGGTTTTTTTTACCTTTAAAGTGAAAATAATAAATCTCCTTAAGTGGTCTTTAATGGGGTCACGTTCTCCGTTTAATTTTGTGTGCTTGATTTCGAAATTAAAAAAAAAGAAAAAATACTAGTCACGTGTTGAGCAACATCTCTTGATCACGTGTTTTTTCAGAAAGTCTCGGCACGTACTCTGAAATAATTTTTGGGTTAATGTTTTCATCCAGTAAAAATATAAAAAAATATTTTTAGAGTTTGTAGGCGGACTCTATTAAAAATTGTGTAATACAGTGAAATATGTTTAGAGCGAAATCGCTTAAGACGAGATATCGGTTGACACGAAATGATACAACAATCCCGACAAACTACTATGTACTTTCATGCATTTTGTTTCTCTTAACACGAAGCTAAAATCGCTTAACCCGAAAAAATTTCGCTTTTGGGAACGAACACTTAATGAAATGTTTGAGAAAATTTCTGCATTATTGGACTGTTCAACTGTATCATCGGAAGAATTCGTTGCATTAAATGATGATAATGTTTGTACAACCACAATTATGGCAGGCGAAAACATTTTGGAGTTTATTAAAACCTCAAAAAATATCATTGAACCAGATTCCGGTGACGAAAATGAAACGAATAAAGCAACTCCTGTTTCCACATCATCTGAAATGAAGAACGTGAAATGTATGCGCAGTTATTTAGACGCACATTACAATGGCGGAATGATAACAAAATGGACGATATCGTATTAGTAATTTGTTGCCAATTTGATACTAAAAACAACGATTCAAAAAAAGTATCAGATTATTTTTAAAAACTCAATAAATGTTTTGTATTTCAAAAAATTTGAAAATTTTGCATTAAAGTTCATTAAGTTCTTGTTATTTTTTTTCATTGGTGTTTATTAAATACACCCATACATACATATGCATATAAATAAAATGTTCTCCGATAAACATAATTTTGTTGAATACATGTTTTTTTTAGCAATATCCTTTAACATGAAATTCTTTTAACACGAAAAAATATTTCAGTCCCCGCAGTTTCGTGTTAAACGCTTTTCACTGCATTATAAAATGGAATTACGAACCAATAAAAGAGAAACGTTGTTAAAAAGTTGAATAAGGATAAATTGAAAAATAATATAAAGTAAATAAAGAGCAAACTAAGATATGGAAAAATTTTAAGAATGTAAATTGATAAAAGTCACAAAAAGTGTAGATTACCAAATAAAGCAAAAATAGATCCCAGTCACTTAAAATGTTTACAGAAATTCTTTAAAGAGTTTTTGTGCAACAGAATTTTTACGATCAAGAAAGTGAAGGAGGGGGCTGCGGGTGTCCACTTCTCCACAAGATGTTACCATCTTCGAGAAATGATCCGCTGCCTCGTGGATTGTTATATTACAGTGCGTCTTTATATATATATATCCAAAAGATACCATAGTGGTTGCTATACATGAATAGTTTGGTCTTTATGTTAATCAAGAGGATTTATCGGTAATGTTTTGCGAAATGAGGATTGATAAGGAACTATCGGTAACTGTCTACCAACAAGAGAAACTGAAAGCAGAAATCTCCACTCAAAAGCAGTGTTAAAATACAGTCGGAGCTCTATTTAATCTCTATTTTTTTTTTATCTAAATCCCGAAAAAAAGTTCGTTATTTGGGAAACTCGTTAAATAGAGATTCATCTTTTCATATAACTTAGAAACTCCATAAAACATATTTTAAATTCCTAAGCATTACACATTATTAAAAAAAGTAATAATTCATTTTTTTGTAAATTAATATCTGTTTGTTTTATATATTTTACACATCAAAAAGAAATCTGCAAGGAAAATGGAACAAAACAAACAAAATCCATTGTCCAGGAATACGTTGTATTTTCAAATTTAAAGAATAGTTTTATGTTAAAATTAATGAATTTTTTAGAAACATTTTCTAATTTTAAGCCTAGAATGAATTCTAAACATACTTTAGTTCATGTCCATTAATTTAAGTATACACTACCACATGCGACTTTAAATTTAATTACTGATAAAATCTATTAATTTGATTTGAGTTTTTTTGTTAGAAAAATTACGGCAATTTCATTGCTCTAGGTGAGTTAGGCACTTAGTGAAACCAGTTTAAGTTCATTGATCATCATAAAATGTGATAAAAGAGAGAATAATTTGAAAAATATCCTGAAATATTTTTAAAATTTGGAGGAAAAAGAAAAGCATCGCAAGAGCAAAAGTTTGCTAAATAGAAAAAGTACTTCATTATTTAGAGGTTATTTTACGAAGAAAATAGTAAAATGGTTCTTGGTTCCAGGAAAAAGTTCGCAAAATAGACAATTTTTTTTTCAATCAAAAAACTCAAATAAAATTAACAGATCTTATTAGTAATAGAATTTAAAGTCAAGTGTGGTAATGAATACTGAAAATTACTGCTTATAAAGTAATGTTTGTTTAAAATTACTTGTAGGCTTAAAATTAGAAAATGCCATCCAAAATTCCTTAAGTTTTATATAAAATTATTTTTTAGAGATGTAAATTAATGATGGATAAAGGGTGGGGTGCTAGATATCAATTGATATAATTTCTTACTAGTTCTATTCCAAAATGCTGAGTTAGTGTAAAAATGTTGCACAAAGCACCCCAGGCGTTTACCACAATGACATTAATTTTCTCGTTAGTCATTTTATTCTAAAATAAAGAACTATTTTTTTACTTTTTAGTTCGATTAACCATAAAAAAGTGCTTTTTAGTTTTTAGCGCGTTTTTCACGTAGTGTAAAAAAAAGCGCTATTTTTAAACTATAATTTATTTTTTTGTTTCTTAGTTCGATGTACAATAAAAGAATGTTTTTTAGTTCTTTAAACTATCATTTATTCATTGATGAATTAATCTTAAATGCGTTATTTTTTAGAATCTGGAATACCCATTGGCATCTTATCAGTGCGTCGATACGGTCTGGTTTGCAAAATGTAGGATCAGCCAACTGAAGGAAATCTGGAAGAGCTAAGTTTGAAATATTTCAGGCCGAAAAAGGTATAAAATCGATGATATTTTTAACTAAAAAGAGCTCAATATTCTCTCTGAAACTTGCATCAGCATTAGACATAAAAGTACACGTTTTAAATCGAAGGGCTTGTGAGGAATTATTTAATCTGGTGACCTCTGAATCAATTCTCAGCTGCTTTGTTAAAAGGAAGAAGTGAATGATGTTTCATTCCACAGATCAGACAAGAGAATTTAGAAAAACAGACTTTATGTCTGTGTTTAGCAGTTAGAACTTAAATTATTTTTTTCACATGCACAAGTCTTTTTTTTTAATTTCCATTTTCATAAAAAATAGACAATTTTTTTTGGTAAGAAATTTCTGACGCATCCTCCCCTTTCTCACAGAAAAAACACTTTTTTTTAATTGTGTATTTGTATTAACCGCGAGCGTTTTCGCATTCACGGTTGTAACTTAATCTTTTTGTCTCCAAATCTGGAAACAGGTAATCCTGATTACCCTGATCGGGACAATGGAACAAAAATAATGAAATTATTATATTGTCATCGGTCCTGGACAAGTGTGCAAAATTTCGAATTAATCTGACCGTTTAAAGTGGGTAAAAATAGAGTTCAAAGAATCCGTGACATACAAGTGAAGCTAATAAAAGCGTGTTAATAAATAGATATTAATTTATATAAAATTTGGAATAAGAAATTTTTAATGATATAGAGTGTTTATGAATTTAAAATTTTTTTATGGGGTTTCCAAAGTATATTAAAAAATGGTATTAAACTATTTAACGAATTTTCCACAAACGAATTTTTTTTCGGGTTTAGCGACTTTATTAAATAGAGGTCAGACTGTATATTCAAATGTGAGAGGAAAGTACAATTTTTACTTCTTTTTGTCCGCTCTATTGCATTCAAACTGGTGCTATAGTTTAGGTACTAAGAACAAAGCAGAACTTTCTTCGGATTAATACCGCGTCCATGAATTCAAAATGGCGGTTACACTGGATCTGTAATCTGCTTACAAGAACCAACTTCTGGAAATAAAAGTAGACTCACTCTAGAAAAAGCAAAGTGGATAGAAAAGAATAAAATTATTTTAAATAAAACAATAAAAATAAGAGCGTTCCTTACAGGGGTTATTTTAAAAGGCTCCAGGGAACATTTCCAACTGTTAGTTAATGGATATTCCATTTTTTTCTTTTGAAGTAGTCTGGCACCCCCCACTTTATTTCTAGTTTGAAAGTAAGCATAAATAGCCAATGCACCAAGAAATGTGTTCTCTACTTAAAATGATTAAGAAGTTAAATTTTTTGGAAAAAAGATGAGGTAAAAACAAACTACCTCCAAATAAAAAATAAACTGGTACACTTCTTATCTTCGTTTAAAAAAAGTGAAAGTCACCTCACTCTTTTTTTTCCATGGATAAAAAACCGAAAAAGAACTCGATATTCATAAAAAAAGCAGATGCATTTGTACCCCCCCCCCCTCTTTCCCCTTTTGATTACAATCTGAATGCGCAAAAAATGTGAATTCTCTCTCAAATCGCGATTTTTTTCCCCCGCATCGCTCCCATTCCCGCATCGCCCTACCCCTTACCGAATCGTCTGAGACAAGAAGGGAGGGAGCGCAGAGAGAAAAAAAGAAGCCCCTCTCCTTCCCCCTCTTAAAAGAGCCCAACTTTAAACGTCTGCTTTTAACTACAAAAAGAATGAACCTAACCAAAAATAAAATGGTTACGCAACAGCAGATTTTCCATTGTGAAACGCATCTGCTGCACCCCTCGCCCCTTTTTAGAATAAAAAAGTTTTCATTCTAAAAAAAAATCGTTTTGAGGTTTAAAAATCTGGCGCAGGCTTCCTTCGCCAGCGTGTTCGAGAAGGCGTAAAGGGAGTTTTAAAGTACAATGGAACCTACATTTTAAAAAAGGGAAAGCTACCCCCTCTCCCTAATCGGCACGTGGCTTCCGGGTTCGAATCTGGGAAAGAACAAACGAGTTTCAAATATTAATACCTCTCTCACCACCCTCCTTCTGTCCGCGAACACCCCCCGAAACTGACAAGATTGAATGGACACAGAGACTCAAACACGTTGATGCTCTTTTAGTACCCTTCAGTGTATTTTATAAGCAAAAGCAGCAGTTCTCTTCAGGCTAAATGTTATCATAATTAGAGTTGAAGTGGAAATGAAATACGTGTAACAGTGTTCTTGTTTGTATGTTACGTCGAGATAAATTTAAAATATTACGTATCATGTTATCTTCAGTAATAAATTGTCTGTCACATAAATTAGTTTTTGCATGTTTGGCTTCCGTCCAATTTAATGTTTTGAGTTCCGACCTTTTTTTTCTTTTTCGCTGTTCGTAATGCAGTAAATTCCAAAGAGCTAAATTCTCTCGATGACTGCCCTGCTAAAAACTGAGATAATGCTAAGAGATGCAGATATTTTTCAGATTATAAATTATAAATGTAAAAGAGTTTGATAATAAATGTGTTGCAGTTATCTTCATGATAACATTTTCCAGGCCATTTCGGTTCGAATGATGAAATAATCGTGCAAAATGGCATTGCGCGTGTTTATAGCACCCCCCCCCCCCTCAAACTCAAACATTACATACAGTAAAGACAGAATTCTTCTCCCATATTTAGAAAATGTAATTTTTGTCACCTAATCATCTTTCAAAATTTTTAATATATATTCCAAAACATTGCCCTTGGTGTTTGAAGCTGTGCTTTATAAAATTTTACACGGAACAATTATTAAAAATTAAGCTCATAATTGGTAAAAGGAGGTGTGAAGCAAATTTTCATTTGAATGAACACTTGTAATTGTTAATTTTGTTTTAAACAACATTAATTTTTTAAAAAGTTTTCATCTGGTTTATTTACTATTTATTGTTCAAAGAAAGCTTTTGTTTTATCACTTTCTCCTTCTGTTATACATCACAATTGATATTTTTTAAAAATACGTTTCTCTCAAGGGTGCTTTGTATGTAAGAGTCAACCTTTTTCCCAATCTTGACAATACAATATTAAGATCATTTAAGATTAACCACAATTCTTAACATGTATCGATATACATCAAAAAATTCATTCAATAATAAAGGTAAGATATATTCTGATTAGGATAGATTAGCTGGTAAAAATAATACAATTGCATGAACATTTTTTTGAATGAAACATTTGATTGTCATTATGAAAAAAACAAATTCAGAGATAAAAGGTACAAAATTTAACAATACATATATTATTTATTAAATCTGGGGCTGACTTTTCCCCTACCTCTTCTTCCCCCCCTCCTAATGGGCAACATTTTGGTAGTTTAGCCTTTGCAGACACAGCAAGTCCCCAAGTGTGGAAGCCATTTCGTAAGTGGCACCCTCTAGTGACGGCTCTCGCTACTAAATTTTGACGTTTGAATTAATTTAATTCTGACTCCCGTCGGATGCTAACTATTGCATTGTTTTAATTTTACCGATAGTTCCAGAACTAAATTGATACTTAAAGGATCTTTTACATGCCACATAATCATATGACATGCGTGTCTAGATTTTCGCAGCTAGAAAATCTATTGATTCAAGTCAGGATCAAGCCTTAGGTTTACGATGCGGGCTCCCTACCTCCAAGTCACCGAGAGGACAGCTATCTACTTCTAAATTTCTGTTTTGGATACTGATTTTATATTTTGATTTGTGCTGATAAGTTAACTGGTTCCCAATTCCTAAATGAATTCGTCAGCAAATCAATTGTGAGTCATGTACTATATGAGACAGGATTTTTTACGGTAAAACGAAAAATGACTTTTATTTCAATTTTTTTTTAAAATTACAGTGCATTTACGTTTATTTCGAATTTTACATTAGCTTAAATGTAAAAATTCTGATTCCATATATTCTACAAAAATACACAAATTATAATTCTACAATATAGTCTTTTCCTAACTTGTTTCCCCCTTAGATATATAATTCTTTTTTTCTCTTTCATATGAAACATTTGCAATCTCATCTGTGTTTCTATTGTCGTTCTATAAAACACAATAAATTGTCTGCGTAAAATCCGCCTACATTGTTTGCGTTCTCTCGAAAAAAATAATAATTTCTCAATTTAAAATTGTCGTGATTATATTTGATTCGTAAAATTTAAGAATTAAACGCAGCTTTTGTGCTATCCAGTTTGGTACACTACGCGATATTCCTAAAATTTTAATTTACAGTTTTAAAAAGAGACTCTTTTAAAACATCGGAAAATAATCGAGCGAGTTCAAGAAATGGTATACATATTAAATCTGAAATACCTTTATCACAATGTAATAGGAAAAAAAATTTAAATTAGTACACTTACATTTTTGTGAAAGAAATATTTATAGCTTTATCTGTACAATTTACACTAATTATATTTAACTAAATAGACAACTAGTTATATGGATGAAGCAAAACAAAGTTGAAAAAGCAGAATCAGTTTAGCTTTTCTAAAACAAAAACTTATATTATATTCATTTCGAGTTTATTATGATTAGGAATTCAACAATAAATGAAAAAAAGGATTCCTATTTCAAATTTTCAGTATCATTCAATTTTGAAATAAAGCATTTTCATTAAAGAAAAAATGTGTTGTTTTATCGCCGGATATTTTCAAAGTATAATACAATAGAACATGAATAATACTATCATTGCCACTAAAGCGAAACTAATTTCTAAAAACTAAACATTTTAACAACTGATTATATATATATTTGAATGATTACTAGGTTTTTTATATATTTATGATTTTTCAATAAATTTTGCATTTATTTGTACTTTTGAGAATCTGTGAACAACATTAGACAATATATTATGTGAAATACATTATAAAGAGGAATTCAACAGTTATGTATAAAAAATATTTTTCAATTCCTTAAGCCTTTTTAATCTAAGAAACAAGTACAATAAAATAATTCCAAATAATTTAAAAATTTTCTAATTTGTATTTTTCCCCCCATTTTGTCGAACAATGCATTCAAAGATTAACAATAACAATAATCTTGCAAATTTTTTGTTTCGTTTTTTGAAACAACGAAAAATAATGAGAGATACATCCTCAGTAATTCACAAATTCAATTTTGTTTAAAATTGAGAATAACAATTATTTTTTAAAAATTACTTTACTCGTTGAATGGGGAAAAATATCGGTTTAGTATCAATAAAAATTATTTTTATCAAAATCTTTAGATTCATTTTTTTTTTATTCAAGCAAAGTTTACGTGACATGATTTCTCTTCCATCACTTCTTCAAAAAATATTAATATCGAAACATATGCATAAATGTGCTGAGAAGTTCAATTAATATAGATTATTTTTAAAATTCTTTATTATTTCTTTCTTTCGAGGGAGTTTTATTTAAAATTTTTTTTAGAGATTCTAGGTTCATTTTTTTTTACTGTATATGTAAAAATCTCAATGAAATAAATCGAAATTGTCAACGAACAGTGGTACACACAAGAATTTTTCAAGGGGGAGGGGGTCTAGGGTTATAAGTCCACCATTCTCCTATCATACCTCAATACGCCGTCAAACATATTCTTTTGATTTTATCGATTATTGAGAACAAACAACAGTAAACAATACATTATTAAATAAATAATTAGCATTGACTAATAAAATAAATTATTAATTTCAAAAACTTTATTAAATTTTATGTAATATACACATAGAATTATAGTAAATTGGAAAAAAATCAAGGGCTATGGGGGAATTCTGGACCTATGTACACCCCCTTTTGTGCGCCATTGCCAATGAATATAGTTTTTTTATCTGTCATTTATAAAACTACTCATAATATTTTCACCAATGGTGTTATAGTAAAGGTAACGTTAGTCAAAAAGTTGCAGACCTTTTATGATTAGGAATTTAAAGAACAATTTTAAGAGACAGAGAATGATGTTCATACAGAATTTCCTAATTTTTGGAGCTTTTTAAATACACTTCACTATTGAATTCTAAAAGAAATCATTTAATTGTTAGAAGGTACGGTTTACTTTTACAACGCAGTTAAATGTATATTCATCAAGAATGACTATAAAAGTTAATTTTAATATTCTGTTAAAAAAAAAGGGTAGCAATCTTCAATAAAAGTTACTTTTGGCATTCCTTTTGGAAAAATGTAAGAATTACGAAATAATCTTTTCCTAACACAATTTTTAAATTCTACCCTAATATGCAAATGTACTCCTCTTTTCAATTCTCTTTCCAAAAATAAAAAAACTGAGTATCTCTTCTTTTGTTCTCGAATATAAATTCTTTTCCTTATTTTTTTGTTTTGTTTTTATGAGATGATTTAATTCATTATTTAAAATTAATAGATTTCACATGTGATAAACTTTATTTCTTCTCTTGCGGCTTACTGTGGAAGTTTAAAGGAGATATATGAAATTTAATCCAAATTGTGATCCTCGTCACTTTACCAGTAGCTAAAAATTACGACGGGTCATATAGACTTAGATTGAAATCAGCGAATGGAACCATCTCTTAATTTGCATTTTATTTCAAGACGTTATGGTATCGAGCGTAAATTTAGATTGTATACAGAAACAGGAAACATTTATAATTTCTTTTTCTCAGCTTCAGTAGAAAAAAAAGAAAGATTTTTACAAGTTTCCGAAAATTCACGCTTAATTCCATTCTTTTCTTTAACAAAATACATTTGAATTGATTTTCTTTTTTTGAATTGTGACGGTTCTATCCACGACTTTTTCACTAACAGTCCTCTTGGGGAATTCTTGATCTTTAAAAATTACTTTATTAGAAAGCTTCCTCCGAAAAAGAGAGCGTGTGCATGCAAATTATGATTGTTATTTAATGTCTAGGCTTTCAGGTTTGACAGAGAGAGATAGGATAGATCACTAGCGGAACAGTTGTGACGGAGCTATTCGCGAGATTTCCAAACTAATCCTCTTGGGAAACTTTGGGGCTAGCATTTATACTATTTCACAGCCTTTTCGGGAAAAACACGAGATATATGTTAATTAGTTCGACTATATAAAGTCTATATATATATATATATATATAAGTTTTGTAATTGTGGGGAGAAGGAGCTGCCAAGCTGTCACGTAAGTAATACCGGAGAATTACTTCATGAACTTAGCGCGAGTTTAATAGATATAAATTATAAGAGTAAATTGTTAGATTGACAATTGAAGATAATAGATTCAGTACCGACCTGAGGTCAGTTAGTGATAGTTCTCCTTGTCCATTCTGGTAGTCGGGATTACTTTGAATTGAGTATTAGGATTAATCGACGTCTTAGGGAATCACTCCTAAGTTTCTTCTTATAGTTAAACTTGTGATTGTTTAAGTGTTTGTCAGTCTTGAATAAATATATTTATTATTATGGCGTTTGATGGTGATGATATGTTTCCTCCCACACTTAGAGACGCGCCGGGTGGAGTGAGCGGGGTCCGAGGTAGGACCCAGACACCACAAAGTGATTAATCAACTTGAATGTAAATCGTGGATATTTAATATTTGATTATTGAATTACTTAGGGTGACGATCTATCACTAGAGATTGAATCTAGATTAAATAGCAAAGAAATCAAGTTATTGAATTAAGTAAATGTATTAAACATTAAAGCCTTCTCATATCTCACGTACCTCATCAATTGTCTTCATATTTATTAATTGGGTGCATCTCTTATCCTTGATCGATTGAATTTGAGTTGTGGTTAATATTGTGGATAAATTAGATTGTTTTTGAAATATGGCTAGTCTTCTTTCCAACTCTCCCACTCTTTTAGGCGCTCAGGAAAGATCATTATAGGATTATAAATATCCTTTTTTACATTTCAAAGATTTTCCGGTGGTTGTACAAACAAAGGTGGATATATATTTTCGTGACTTTATAGTTTTGAATTCATAAATTAATTTTAGAGAAAGTATTCCCAATATATGTTCTTAGTTTTAGAGAAATAGTATTCTTCTTCATAAATAAAACCTTTCTAACTTTCAATTTAAAATGTCCCGCTTTATGAATGTACTAATTATAGTTCATGAATCATATTGCTACTTAGATCGGGGTTCGAGGGATTTATGCTATCAGTCGCAAAAAGCAAGATAGTTCTTCAGGAGCGATGGAACTTTATTGTAGACGAACAATCCTTGATATACAGAAAACAGCTCTAAAATTCGCTTAATATAAATACCAGTAGGTTTTCACACCTTCTGCAGCCCTCAGACTCAACTATAAGTGTATAAAATACAAGTTTTTTTAAAGATTATTCGCAAGCACTCACTCGTCCTATTCAACAGTCGAAGTAATCACTAATCTCTAGACGACTCTTCAACGGTCAATCAATACTAACTCAGTTTTACGACTGCAGCAGCTTAAGCAGCTGTTGCGACTCCTATTTATAAGTTCCGCGGATTTTTCGAGAAAGATCCGCTTACGTCATAGGTCGTGATATTAATAGGTTTCTCCAGTAATTTCCAGAAGCATCCATATGGTCACCAACTCACCAAAAAGGTCCCAAATTCGCAAAAAGGGTCGCCAACTCGCTAACAAAATCGCCAAAAATGATGTTATTTTGGTTCTATTGCCAACATTTCGCCAAATTTCCATTGGATCACTATTATAATTTAAGGAACGCGTTGCTTGCGAATATTACAATTTTAGCGTGAAATTAATATTACAGAAAATAATTTTAACGTATTGTTTATCCAGATATAAATTATTTTCACTGTTTTAAGCATTCACTACATAAAATTCGTAACAATAGAATGGATTGATGGATTGTTTTTAAGTATCGTATTTCTAAACTATACACGAGAGCTATTGGCACCATATTTCTTAATTTTGAATCCCTTTCTTCAAACTTACACAACACGCCAACGAGAGACCTTGAGCCTCGATAGAATCAGCCTCTCTACACGGCGGATCTTTTGTGCCATCAGGACTCAAACCCACTACTCAACAGGAACAGTCTCGGCCATGAGCTCGACCATGACCACTTGGTGACCGCGACCATATGATACTCTGGAAACACGAATATAAGCTTCAGATGCTAACTTTCCCACCTTTAACGCTTTTCCTTACAATGACAATGCAATGCTGAACCGTATCCCTACAGATGACTTGATTTATGCCCAGAGGAATTTTAAAGAACTTGGAGCCATCCATGATTTTTGCTGAAAGCTCTTTCGTACAATTTAGTTAGAAAATGCCGAAAAAAAGTCCCGAAAGGCTTAAGGTCCTTTTATATTGTAGAATTTCTAGGTCCCTCCCTCCCTGTAAAAAAATAGAGGCAAGTGTGTCAATTCTGCAAGTTGAATTCTTAGAAATATGAATAGTGCTAAAATGGCGAAATTTGAAAAAATGGGTAATAATAAATATTCATTCTTCGTCATCACGTTCAGAACTTTTGTGCTGTCGATTGGTTTTAAAAGTGGAATTCTTTTCAATTGAAAGATTCAAATTTGTATTTTTATTTTACTTTTTCTAACTAGCAAATTTATACTTCTCAAATATGTAAAACACACACACACTCACACACACAGCATGAATATATTATATCTTTCAAAAACTTCTTTTAGTGTTATACAAACTATTTAATAGATCCCAATTAAATGTAAATCTTATTAATATCAATTACTTTTAATCATCTTAGATGAAAGGTCTTTTCTGACCTCAGTCTGACCGCCAGACGAGATACTGCATTTGGTCCATTAAAGAGCCCCTTTAACTGATTTTAACTGCTTTCCTAAATAACTGAAATGGAGGCTGATAAAAGTTCAACTGAGGCTTAGTTTAAATGGAAAGGGAGCAGTATTATTCATTTAATATTAGAGGATATCGGAAGATGAAAGATGAAAAATACTTCACATCGGAAAAGCGAATTCATTATGATAGAACATAGGTTCCCAACCTTTTTTGAACTGGCGCCCCCTTTTTTAATAAATATTTCGATATCGCCCCCTTTTCTAGTGAATATTTCCACACCGCCCCCTTATCTAGTGAATATTTCTATACCACCCCCTCCCACTCTACAGAAATAAGAATGTACATAATACATGGTGAAAACAAGAGTTCATTATAAAAAAATTTCCTATTACTAAAAGAATATATATTTTTAATATCATTATTTTTCTAAATTTCCAGTTTTCTTACGTGCGAATCTGAAATATCTATTGCCACAAGTATATTTAAGTGTGTAATATTATATATTTTTGTCATAGGTAGGATATTGTTGGAATTGAAACGCTAATGAATTTCTTCTTCATTTAAAAGAGTAGAATAAAAGATTTTTAGATTACCTGTTATAAAGACAGGCAGGGCTTTTGATGATACGAAGTAATTCATAATAAACTACTGCTTTCAAAATAAATATAAATTGGCAGTTTCAGCCTTTAAAGAATCATGTTAATTCCTGGTTAACATATTTAATTATGTTTCTTGGATAATATACGTAATGAAATGAAGTGGACGAAACACATGTTTCCTATTACTCACAGACAAAGACAACACGTACAGAAATTAAAATGCACTATATAATTCAATTTAATGTACTTCTGAATGTAATATAATCTTTTAAGTCTTTCATCCACTTCCCGTACTACAGAAATAACTGAATTTTCGTACATGTGATATGGAATGATTTAAATACATACAAACAACATAAGTAAACAGTAATAAAGTTTACTTTTGTTAGAACATAATCAGCGTGTTTTTTAGTCTTTTTTTGGTTTATCTGCCCAAGCCCCTCCGGGCCATTTCAACGCCCTCCTGATAGCCTCAAACGCCCTCGTTAAGAACCTATGTGATAGAAGAATGGATAATATTAAAATCAATAATTTGTAAGTATTTATTTGAGTTTTTTTAAAGTTCGTTAGTGTTCCCTTTCTAATGTTCACACACACACACACACACACACACACACACAATCATAAAAAAGTGTGCAACGAAGTTGCGTATGCACTTTATGATAGAACTTACCATTAACAGCGCTCACTTCGCTAAGTATTTCCTGATGTTGTATAAATATAACTGTATGGCGTAGCTAGTTCTGAGAGTGGGCCCTGCATTAAACTTCCTTCGGGGCCCTTTTTAGATATGAGAACCCTGTTAGTGGGAGTGTAGTTACACATGTTGAGGCCCCTCACTGTTGCTTGGGGGCCCCGTATCATTGACACGGCTGATACGGTGCCCCTGATATATATATATATATATATATATATATATAAATTAATATCTTAAGAGTCAGTGGTCTTCAAAGTGCGGCTCCAGAGCCTCATGTGGCTCTTTGGCTCCTTAAGTGCAGTTCTGGCACAAATATCCATGGAAGGCGCAATAATATTTTAATTTAAAAAAAACTTGGTAAGAAAAAATAACATCTTATTTTGATAAATTAAAATTCTTTTATAAATTGAGAACATGTATAATTTTTTGTTTAAGTTAAAAGATAGATAGGTAATTTAAATTTTATATTGTTGTAAAAATACGTAACGCGAACATCGAGTTTAGTTTTATTAGTTTTCGTAAACGTAAACACAGACCATGTACAAGCAAGCTACCGGCTGAAATTGTTCGTATGTTTTCGGCGTACTCCGGTGTGATACAGTACCACAAGCATGCACGCGCATACTTTTCTAAAGTAGTGGGGGTACAAATTGGCATCACAGACCAGCAGTTGCAGTGTGAACAGTTTTGTCTTATCTACCGTGTCTGCCGTTGCCCTGCGTTTATTCAAAACTTGAATGGACTTCCGACATGCCTTATTTGTAAGGAGAAATTCGCCCATAACAAGAAGTCAAATTTAGAGAGACACTTTACAAGAAAGCACGCGTCATTTAGCTCTAAATATCCTACCGGGGATGCGAGGAAGAAAGCAGGTTGAGGAACTTCAGAAGAGTCAAGAGTCGTCAACTTCTGTGTTTCATAACTGGATGCAATCTTCCAGCAATATTAATATGGCAAGTTTTGTTTTTAGCCAAGAGATTGCTAAGAGAGGGAAACCGTGCACAGACGACGAATGTATAAAAAATTGTTTTATAAACGCATCCGAAGAGCTATTTCAGAATTTTAAGAACAAAGCATCTATTCTGAAAAGAATTAAAAAGTTACCATTGTCTGCCAGAACCATTAAAGATAGAACAATTAAAATGTGTTCGAATATAACCACCCAGCATATCGAAGATCTATAAATTGGTTTCGGCTTTGTCAGTAGCAGTTGACGAGACTTGTGACATAAATGGCACAGCGCAAGTTTCACTTTTTGTAAGATTTATGTCTCATTCAGGCCCTAAAGAAGAGCTTTTAGGATTATTGCCACTCAAAGGTCAGACGCGTGGAGAAGATATCGCAAATGCTGTAATTAAGTGTATGGATAAACATCATAATCCCCTCGATAAAATTGTGTCGATTTCAACAGATGGGGCCAAAAGTATGTCCGGCGTAAGAAAAGGGTTTGTTGCTATTTTGAAAGAAAAAATAAATCACGAGAAACTTGTTTACCATTGTATCATTCGCTAAGAAACGCTTTGTGCGCAAACATTTCCGGATGAAATTTGTAAAGTTATGGAATTAGTGATTACCACTATCACTCCATTTTAGCTAAAGCTGTTAACCATCGCCAATTCGAAGAATTTTTATTTGAAATGGTGAGTGAGTACGCTGATCTTCTGCTTCATAACAAGGTACGTTGATTATCAAGAGGGAACGTTTTAAAACGTTTCGCGTCTCTTTTTCCGGAAGAAGGGCTTTCATTATCCAGAACTAACAGACGATAAGTGGATCCAAAACTTTTATTTCCTGATAGACGTTACGTCTCATCTAAATCAGCTTAATCGTAAACTACAAGGGAAAGGAAACTTAATTTTTTCGATGTTAGAAGTAATAACATTCGAAAAAAAAATTATCCATTTTTGCTCAGGATTTTGAAAGGGAAACATTGTTTCACTTTCCGAGCCTGCTGAAGCATCGCCAAGAAAATAATTCCTCTATTAATAAACACAATTTTAAAACAATAATTTTAAATATGAGGGAAGCATTTCTCAGCAGATTTCAGGAATTCAAAAACAGCAGAGCGACTTTATTATTTGTCAAAAATCCTCTTAATGCTACGATAACCCAGTTGAAATTTTCTCCTTTTGAAATTGACATTGGTAGCTTTGAAATACAATTGCTGGATTTAAAAAACAAGGACATATGGCACTCTAAATTCGAACGTCTTTGTGTTGGACTGGAAATATTGGAGAAGAAAAAATGTGATCTTAGTTCACAGCACAAGTGGTCCGCTTTGAATGACCTGGAGAAGGAAGACATGATCATTTCCAACGCTTGGAATATATATAGTATTCCTGACTCTTACGATCAGCTGAAAAAGCTCGCGTTTGCTGTTCTTTCTCTTTTCGGTTCTACATATATATGCGAACAATTTTTTTTAAGCATGAACATTATCAAGAGTAAACTGAGAAGTCGTCTTTTTGATGAGAACTTGGAATCATGCCTAAAATTAAAAACAACATGCAAATCTGACTTACGCAAACTTTCCAAGGAGATGCAAGCACATTGTTCGCATTAATAAATATTTATTAAGTATGAAATTAAGTTTTATTTAGTGTACTACTTATTTAGTGTAATAAAAGTTTACTAAACAAGCAGATTTGGTCCCAATTTTTTAAAAAATTGTTGTAATGTTCATATTTGGCTCTTTGGCTAATAAGTTTGCCGACCACTGTCTTAAGGTATCCGACAGGTTTAAAATCATCATTTTCTTCAAAAAAATTGAAATTTATTTTTAAATCTATTTTTGCAGCCTGTTTAATAAGCTTTCTAAACATATCTTACTTTTAACTCTGTGTCAAATAGAAAAAAAGTTATAGCTGTTTTTGTTTGGGGCAGTAAGCCCAAAACGAAACCGGAAGTGTGAGTTTTCGGTTGATTTTCAACCGCAAAATACGCTTTTTATTCATTCAAAATATTTTAGCGAATTATTTTCGTGTTTAGTAAACTTTATTTTACTTTATAAATGTTTTAATAGATATATTTCGCTTTCAAATTGGCAACAGTTAAATGATTGCAATGTTTATTTTGATTCGAACGAGTTGCTATGTTTCTGTCAAATACGTTTTAATTAGAGCTCTTTAGAGCTTTTTTATTCGTACTTTTATACAGAGTTATAGTTCTTTTTTTTATTAAATTGAAATTGTCATGCCAAAAACAAGATCAGTGCGACCAAAAAAGAAGAGATTTCATGGAAATCGTTATACTCGCAATCGTGAGTTGGGAGTCTTCGAATTCCAGTGCAAGTGCGACCAAACTGAAAGAGAGCAGTTTTCTGTTAGGAATAGATGTTCCTAATAATGCTGAAGAATGCTGGGGAAACTGCATTATTAATTTAAAAATTTTAATGTCTGTTTTTTTCCATATTATGCTGTCCTTCTTGTTATTCAACTGGATTACTGCTCATAGAGGACTCAAGATTTGGCATGTGTTCCAATTTCTCATTAAAATGTACAAATTGTTTTCTTACAAAAAGCTTTTCTACTTCTGAAAAAGTTGGAAAGAACAACATTATTTTTTGTGTTTTGTTCTTGGCTTAAAACTTGTGGGCAAAGGATACACCGCAGGAAAAAAATTGTGTTCGACACTTTGTTTTCCATTCCTTTCAAAGTTCTCTTTTCGGCAGCAAGAGAAATCCATTTTAAAACACGTATCATTTGTTGCCGAAGAAAACATGTTAAGGGCTGCGAAAGAAGTGAGGGAAGTAAAGCACGATAAATACAAACTGATCAGCTGTGGTGTATCAGCGGATGGAACGTGGCAATGTCGAGACTATTCCTCTTTAAACGGCTGTGCAACAGTTTCATCCATTAACACTGGCAAAGTGTTGGATACGGAAATTTTATCTTCGCGTTGCAGAATATGCAACGTGGAGAAACCAAATATTTCGAAGGAAAATCATGTGTGCTCAAATTTCGCTGGAAGTTCTGGAAACATGGAGCCTGTCGGTGTTTTCAGAATGTTTGAGCGCTCAAAACTTCTACGAAAATTGCAATATTTTGAGTATTGTGGTGATGGGGGGATTCGAAAGCATTTGAAGCCGTGAAAAACATACACGGTAAAGACTCTGTTACAAAGTTAGAATGCATTGGTCATGTGCAAAAGAGGGTTGGATGATGTCTGCGAAAATTGAAAAAGAACATAAAGAGTCTTGGGAGAAAGGGAAAATAGACCGACAAATTAATAAATAAGTTGCAGAACTATTATGGTATTGCAATTCGAAGCGAAGTTGCTAATTTGGAAAACATGCAAAAGGCTGTTATTGCCGCCTTTTTTCATTGCTGCTCCGGTAAAAAAAATCAGATAGATGCACGGTCAATGCCCAAAAGGTGCGAACAGCTGGTGTAAAGTCCAGAGAGCAGAAAGTGTTGGCGATACGTTGAAAGAAAAATCAACGGATCTTCCAAATTCTGTTATAAATTCTATTAAAAAGACTTATATGGATCTTTGCGATTAAAATCTTCTAAGAAAATGTCTTCACGGGAAAACTCAGAACTGCAATGAAAGTTTCAACAATGTCGTTGTTGAGTATAATTCCAAAAGAGACTTTTGTTGAGATACAAACACTCCGCTTAGGGATTTATATTGCAATAATACTTTTTAATTCTGGGTTTGCTGGTCTATTACCTCTACTTGAAAAGTTAGGAATGGAATCAGGGCCTGAAATGAAGGGATATTTTTGGTATCTCGACAATACGAGAATTGTTGATTCAACGAGGCATTCTAAGCCAGATACGAAAGTGTCTCGTAAAAAAAGAAAGGCATTTCAAAAATCTAAAAGTTTGAAGTGAGAGGTTAAGAAAGGCACTTCGTACAAACCTGGAGAGTTTTAATACCTTCCTAAATCTTTAAAAAGTTTTGTTGCAAATATAAACTTTGTTTTGCATTTTCTGAAGAATGATATTTTTTGTACATAACGGTTAACGGTAAGGGTGATATTTCTTAAAGTAATTGAAATATTCTTATATTTTTTGAGTTTTTTCTTTGTATTATAATGAATGCTTTCTACTAAAAGATAAGGATAATTTTTCAATTAAGTTATTTTTTAATGTAATTTTATGTGAAAAAAAATTTTTTTTTTCAAAAAAATTCTGTGTTTTTTATGTTAAATGTTTTTTATGTTAATTTTTATGTTATGTGTTTTTTTATTAACACCTGTATTTCATAATTTTATAGTAAAATTTGAGTTTTTTTAATAGACAGCATAGTTAACCATTGAATAATTGTATTCCTGCAAAAATTTTATTTGTTTTTATCATATATATATTTTTAGAGTTGTTAACGAAAGAGCAAATTTTTGTAATATTTTGGTTCAAATTTCTCATTATTTTGAAAAATAATTTTTCAAAAAATTCTTTTTGCTGTATTTTTGTAGATTTGCAACATATTTGCTTAAAAAATAACAATTAAATAATTATTTAAGACATATTTCAAAAAATTGTCTCCGAACCCAGTCGGATACCTTAAGTCATTGCATAAGCGTTTGATTGTATTGAAAATCTTTCTTATAACCCCTCACGCCTTGACATAAAAAGGACAGGACTTGAATTTCCATAATTGAAGTAGAATGATCTTTTACGCTCCCGTAACCCCCTCCCTCAAAGAGGGGGAAAAATCTTTATTTTTTGAGGATCTCCCCAAAACAAATAAATATGCTCGACAAATTTCATGTGTAAATCTAATAGTTCAAAAATGGAAATTTTCTTATCATGTGCCTAGTAATCACCCTTGAATGTCGATATTCGTTAGACCAGTGCTTAGCTGATTTCAAGTGAACAAAAGGAACATTCATATTAAATTTCATTAATGTAGGTCTAGCAGTTCGAAAAGGGAATTTTTTTTATTAATATGCCCTAGTAAATCCCTGTAACCCCCAGCATAGGAGCTGATCTCTATTAAAAAAAAAGAAACATACTTACCAAGTTTCAAGTATGTGGGTCTAACAGTTCAAAATCTTTAATTTTTATCTCCCCCCCCCTTAACTCTTCGCAACCACCCTTTGAGTGTAAACCAAATTAAAATTTGTTGTTAGAGAACCTCTACTCAACGTTCTCACCAAATTTCCCTTTCCCGCTTGTGGATCTAATGGTTTACAATCTGGAATTTTGTCTTTCTCGCACCCCCCCCCCCTAAATCCCCCTTGGCAGTCGATTTTAATCCCTTCTTAGCGTATCTCTCTTCAAGGAAAGGAACATGCCTGCCAAATTTCAAGACTTGGGTCTAATAGTTCCTGAGCAGCGGCACACAAAAGGGGGGGGGGTCCCCATGGCCCGACACCCCCTATAGCCCTTGAATTTTTTCCAACTGATTATAATTCTATGTATATAGTACGAAATATTTAATTAAGTTTTTGTTTTTATAATCAATTTTATGAAATAATACTAATTATTTATTCAAGAATTCATTTGTTACTGTTTTTTGATCCCGAAAATCGATAAAATCGAAAGAATATAATGGGCAGCGTATTGGAGCATAATACGAGAATGGTGAACTTTCGACCCTGGACCCCTCCTTAAAAAATTTCTGTGTGGGCCACTGTTCGTACATATCGTGATGAGTGAGTTGCTTTTCTTCTTTATATACTCTCTGGGCCAAAAATTCGTTCAAATTGAAAATCACGAAAAAAGAAGAAATGATGATAAAGAAGTGTAGTTTACAAGAAAGGGCTCACAAGAAAGTCGGATTTTTTTAAGCAGTAAACGGGGGATTAGCGACTGCAATGACCATCGACAGGCGCTTAAGCGAATTAGGATTGAGGCCATGAAGGCCATTGCGCAGACTATCCCTCACCGTTACATACCACTATACACAATTGCAGTGATGCTAGATGCATCTTACCGAGAATTTAACAAACTAAAGTTGAATTTTTTTTCGGTGATTGATTCTCACTTCGAATTGAGTCCAGAAGACTAACGAAAAGATCTGGAGATGGCCAGGTCAGCAATGGGATAGTTACTTGACTGTCATATGTCACTCAGGGCAACACTTCATTTGGTAACTGGACTTTTTGGTTGTCAACCTTTATTTCCTTACAGAACTGAGGTACATCGATGGGACGTCTACCTAAGCTGACCAGATTTTAACTTTGGTAATGACTGGTGTGGGGGGGGGGCATGATTAAAAATTTGGTTCATAGGGAGCAACAAAAATGTTCATAAAACACAAGAATAGTATTGTAACATACTTATTTTTAATTTCAGCGTAAGTACAATTTTAAAATACAATACATTAAAATAATTATGTTTTTTTTTAATTACTATACAAGGAATAAAAAAATACTCTATATACTACAGTATTATTTTATTCTTGGTTCCTGTTTTCAATTTTTTGTGCAGATTGCTGTTGTTGTTTAAAAGGTCATGATATTTTTCACAAAAATTTGTTAAATTATATTTTACACCTAAAAAAAGCTTTCAAAGTCTTAACACTTGATTGTGATTTTTTTATGTGTCAACACTTTACTTAGCGTAGAAAAGACGCGTTCAGTCCCGGTAAGATCCCCCAATTTGAAATGCTTTACTGTAGGGAACATGGTTTTTGTTTCAAAATGATGAACTATTTCCAACCATTTGTACTCTACTGTGATTTTTGTTGATGCCCAAGATTTAACATTTTCCTTATCAATATATTTCGCAAGTTTAGCTGGGAAAAGAAATGAAATCTAAAATTCTAGTTTTTATTAAAGTTTCCGAATAAAAAAAAATCTAATAATGGTTGGAAATAGCTTTATATAATTAGCAGTTCTCGATAATCAGTTCACAACAAATATTTATTATTAAATAAACATTATATAACAAAATTAATACAAAACTCATATCCTGGCGAAATAGCTACATTGCTGCCGAAACCCGTATATTCCTTTTACTGTCGTTCTCCCGCCATTCCCTAGCTTGTTGTTTCTCAACCTTTTTATCGCCTCGGACCAGTCAACGTTTGATCATTTTACCGTGGCTCACTAAAGGGAGGACGTTGATTGTTAATATTTTGGATTGTTTGGATTTAATTAGTTTAGTCTAATCGCCTTTAAATATGCTTTCAGACACACACACCACAAACACGGTTACACCAAACAATTAATATAAAGTGAGGCTTCCATGGAAAGTCGCACAAAGCCGAAAGCAATACACCCCAGTAAACGATTTAATGTTTCCCTTGGACGGTCCAGTATCATTTGATCCGCGGACCGGTGCTGGTCCGCGGCCCGAGGGGTGGAGACCACTGATCTAAATCACCAATTGGAGTATATTTGCCGAGAAATTCCGCAGGAGGTCACCCACCAGCTTTAAGAGTCGGTTCTCAGACGGATAACAGCTTGCATCAGAAACCAGAGATGATCACATTAATTATTTTTTTAGCTTTTATAGCTGCATACATATTTCCTAATTAAAATATTCCATTCCTATAATAATGTAAGCATTTAGTTTTCAAAATAGGCACATCACTTATACTCAGTTGTGCCCTATTCGGATAACTCTTTCGTAGAGTGTTGCTTTCATGTTACAAAGTGTATTAAATTCAAGCCGTCTTTTTGTAATATTTGAATGCAGTCGTGGTCGAGTTTGTAAGACAAAGACGTAATCTGTTTATACCGTTTTGGGGGCTTAACAAGTTTAAATCCATTCAGCAAATATTTTTTTTAAGGATTAAACTGGTACATCCTTGTTTTTTTCTTTTTACATTTACTCCTTCGTACAACTTTTTGGAGTAATTGATTTTACTTTAATTTTATTCTTAACCCTTTAACTGGTTTGCCCATACACCGTACGGGCTCCCGAAAGCTAGCCACAACCGATTTGCCCGTACACTGTATGGGCAGTGATATTTCCTTCTTTCTATCTTAGATTTGCACATATTTTTAATTTTTATAGCGAGATTATTATATTAGTGTTAGTGTTTTTAAGAGATGCAGTTTATCCATGGTACTGAAATAATTCTCATTCGGTATTTTCTTTGTGGTGAAGACGGAATTTTTCATTGAAGGCAGAAATTTAGATTCTTGAAAATATTCGATAAAAAGAACAGAGATTGTCAAGGCAATGTGCAATTTGTTGCTTGAGAAGAAATGAAAATGTGGAAAGATAAACCAGAAAAGCCGATATTATCTCTGTCCACATTGCAATGTATTACACTATTCTTCAAATTGTGTGTGCATACATACAATCCACACACAAAATCCTCAACTGTTTGAAAAAAGAGTTACGAATATGAATTTTTTTTGTAAGTATGAGAGAAATTTTAAGATATATGAAACATTCATCATAGCATGCAGAGTGTACTTCTAAAAACCAAACATTCAAGAATTTTTGTGCTTCACAATTATAAAATAAAAAAAAAATAGTATGAAAATTTTAAAATTGAATATTAAAATAAAAATTTTCCGTTTTTGCGTTTTATTAAGTATTACGCTTAGATATAAGCAATAAAAAATGCACGTTTTTTTTGGGAATATTTTGGGCAAAAAAAAAAAAAAAAAAAAATTGACCGCTTAAAGTAGAGGTTCCCAAACTTTTTTATCTCATAGACCCCTTGCCATGTTTTTCGGTTTTCGGTAGACCCCCTGTTTAATTAATATTAAATTTTTGCACATTTATCAACTTAAATGTCTTTTTGACAGTTGGTACTACTATTTTTAATGAATTAAATTTCTAATTGTAATGAAGTATAGTGATTAAAATTTAAAAAGCACATGTTAGTTAAATAAATTAAAAGTTAATAAAACCATAAATTAACTGTTAAATAAAATAAACAACAAAAGAATAATTTTAAAAGGAAGGATGAATCTGGCGCTACTATAACAAATTTTCAACATTTGGTATCAATATTGTCAGGTTTATCCTTAAATCTCCTCTATTAGTAGTGTCCAGTGTTTCTATTTTTCTGTTTTTGTTTTGGAGATTGGCAACAGTGCTGAAGCTTTTTCTCAGTAGGAAAAGCGATTAAAAATGTCCTCACTATATTCCATAATTCGGGACAAATAATAGGTTTACCTTTTTAATGCCGAAATTACTGATATCCATTTCCAAACTTTAAGATCTTCGTTAGTGCTTATTATGATCAGTTCCTATTGTAATGGGGCCGTTTTTTTTCTATGTGACCATATGAATTCATTGCCTACTGTGGTATTACCATAGTCAAAGCCTTCTCAAACCTGGTTTCACAATCTGAAAAAGGCATTATTTAAATATTGAATATAGGTTAAAACGTCCTGACAGATTGTCTGTGACATACTGAGAAAATTCGAGACTTCCAGTATTATACTTCTTTAGCTTAACTCCGGACAGAAATGATGAAATGGCTCTTGTTTTAATTAAATTTATGTTGTTACCTTGTAAGTACAAATTACCCTATTAAATTTAGTAAATATATATGTTAAATAGGTAAAATATTTTGTTTCCACTTGATTAAATTTCCTTTTAAATTTAAAGTCGCGATCTAGTTTATATAATAAGAGACACTATCATAGACCCCCATTTAAAACCTCATGGACCCCCAAATTATTTTTGTGCTGACTTGGACCCCTTGCAGGTCGTCATAGACCCCTGGGGGTCTATATAGACCACTTTGGGAATCACTGGCTTAAGGGGTTTATCTTATTGCATTTTAAATAATTTTTCCACTTAAAAATTATTATTTCCTAACAAGTGTAGATCTCAGTCAGATCTCATTTTATCATAGTTCTCATTGAAGATTGAACCTCGAAGAGAGTTAAAACTTCCGTTAAACACCTTCACGCCACCTAATGTCAAAAAACGAGATCCACAATTGAAACGAATTTTCAGTTTGGGAAAAAATCTTGCGTTTTTTACTTTTACATACAGGCACATGCACAATACAGTGTCTTAAGACTTTAAAAAGATTCTTTGTACAAATGTGTTTTTTTCATTTTGACATGTCAAGTTGCAGATTTGTTTAGTATTAATAGCGTGGTTTTACAAAGAAAAATTGAGAGCATGTTTGACTCTTGAAACAAATAAAAAATTCAAATTTAAATGAATAGAAATTTCAAATTTACCCCCTCCCCTTTGAGTTTATAATATAATTAGCTTAAATGGAAAGAACTGTTCTAATTCTTGTCCTGTCTTGCTGAGTTTAATATTTTACTACCTGTACCCACTTTTTTTGCAGATAGTCCTATAGACAAGATCGCAAAAAAAAAAAAAAAAATATCCAGGTATTGATCCGATTCTTTAATATTAGGCAGAATAGTCATAATTTTTTTTGGAAACGAGTTTACAAAGGCTGAATTTCGTTTATTTTTCCATTTTTTTATAAAAAAAAGTTCTGTACTGAAGTCCGATACACATACCGAAAATGCTGCAACATTTTTAGAACTTTTCATATATATATATAATATATATATATTGCTTCGTAAGCTGAAATATGGGAAAAGTGAGAGATAAATATTTCATATAAATAAAACAATTCAAGACGATGTTTTTTTGCAATTAAAATGTATTTCAAAATCACAATTGTCAAATTAATCCACTGAAAACAAAAAGAAAGGACAATTATGTAAGTTTACTTAAATTTGGTTAGACCCGTATGAAAGTCATTTTAATAATTTAATAATGGTGCAGTCGTATGCATTCAGTTCCAAAGTAAACCAATAATTTCAAGAAAATTTTTGTGATGCTTATATGAAAAAAAAAAGAAAAAAAAAAACAATAGTGGAGGATTTTAATGTACCTCTATATATTTATGTTTTTGATGTTTTTTTCTAAACGTTGTTATATTTTGAACTATAAAAATTGAATTATATTTACTTTGAAAGAATAGTTTTTTGAATTAATTATAAAAACAAATTATAATGAAATGAAAATCCCATTAGCGCGTTTTAAAATAAATAAATAAAAAATCACTTGAACAATTTGAAAATTTTGGAAAGGAAAACAATCATGCAATTCTAATTGTATAGTCTTAGATCATTATTTCTTTAAAAAAAATGCTATTCCCTCATTAATAAAATAATTCTCATGACTCACAATGGGCAATTTAAAACGAAATAAATTCCCGAGAAACGAGTTTGGAAAAAATACAAAAAAACCCGATTATTTTATTCGATTTTTTTTAAAAAGACAAAAGCAATTAAGGGGGTAATAAAAAAATAAGAACAATCTTAAACACTGATCTTGATTCAACCTTCAAAAAGAACATTGTCATTAATTTCCACCAACTTGGTAACCCTTTTTACCAGAGAACCGATAACCATAACAACATACGAAAAAAAAAAGATAACGATAATAAACGAGAGACTGGCAACACAACGAAACAAAAGAAAAAAAAAAAGAACACGATATTCGCTTTGTTAGGGTTATCTCCAGTGGTTGGCGAGTGTCATAAACCTCGTGTAGGGAACCGAGCGGTAAAATAAATAAGTAAACAAACTGAAAAAAATGGCAATAAATAAAAAATAACGAAGGCTACCCTGTCAAAGGGGTGGTGGTGGAGAAAGGGGTGTAAGCGAAAGCGTATTTTACCTGACCCTTCCCATACGTGAACCAAATCTTTAAGATCTGGGTGAAGGTTTTTCTTTGTAATAATCGAGCCCTAATCGGTGTGTTACAGCGGAATGGATAACCCTTTCTTAGGCGGGATGGATGGAAAAAAGAATGTCCTTCTCTACCTGTTCTGGAATCCGCCTCGCGGCTATCCGAACGAAAACTCCCTTCAAAACGATCTCGAGAGAAACGACCACCCTTTCAAGGTCATGCTAGTATCTTTTCTGGAATCTTCTGGATGGTCAACTAGCGGCAATAAGTGGATGTTGCGTTTCGAGCAGCCGTGTGAAGAATAAATAAAAAGAATGTTCTTTTTTTAAAAAAAATCTTTTTATATCGAGAATGTTTTCCTAGATGAAGGGAGGAATGAAAAATGATGGAATTTTCGAAACGCCCTTAAAAATACATCCATTTGGGAGAGGTTATAAAAATGCATTTCTATTTTGCAGCGATATTTATGCAGATTCTTTGTGAATAAAGGTACGTAATTGGAGAACAAAAATATTACATCACGTTGTTGTGTTAAGCCCTTCGTTTTTTTTATTTTAATTATCAATCCCAAGTGCTATGAATAATGCATGTTGGGTTTTGCATAGAATTTTAAGATGAAGTTGACGTACGTTCGTAATTTCGATAAGACGTGCATAGGTGTTTCATCTCGGATTCTCATAGGTCATTCCTATTCTTCACGTTAAATAATTTATTTAGGTTTCTTTTTAATTGCAAAACAGTAAATTTTGTGTTAATTTTTCGTGACGTTAAACGACTTTTTTTCGCACGTCATTCTGACTCAATAATAAATTAGTATTCAAAAGACTCGCGAAACACTGTGATGCATAATGATATTATATTGCAAAACAATATTACGCAAATAAGAACTCTTACCGACGTCATAAAATACGTTACAATGACGACGTGGGGTACAAATCTCCAACTGCAGTTATTCTTCAGTTGATTTTTTAACGCTTCTATGTAAGCGCGTATATAAAATATTATTATTATTAAACTGTTTTACACTTGCTTGTACTTATTATTAGTATTGATTATAAGAATAAGAAAGTTTTACCTGTTTATACACTTACTTTCCTTAAATTAAATACAGGGTGAAGTAAACACTTTCCAGATGCTGAGTGAGTGAATGAGTGAATATTAACGTCCCCCTGTTCAGCTACACGAGGGCTTTTGGGGACGGCCTGCGTCATTTTGAATCATGGTCAAGTGACAAGGGCGATACCTAAGCTGGCAACCCCCTCTCCTAATTACCACACCACACCTACGGGAGGACGTTTGAGCTCTCGAAAGATTTAACGTGCATCGCTCCCCTATACGACGGGTCTTAAGTGGTGCTGGGCTCGAATTCAAGACAAGCCAGCCACGGTCCGATACCTTGACCACTAGACTACCGCGGCCCCCTTGAACTCATGACATGAAGTCATTCACAGATCACGAGGGTACTCTGGTATTTTTAACCCCTGAAGTCTCAAATTTTACAGTGTATATGTAGAAGTGATATCTATAGCTAAGTCCAGCCTGCCCAGTTTTGGTATACCGCTGAGTAAAAGTTAAAAATATAAGGATGAAATAACATACAAATAAAAACAAATGTAAATTATAAAATACATGTATTTTTTATCATTATTTTTTTTTATATAAAATCTATATGCTAAAATAACTGCGTTGCAGGTGGTTGGATTGAAGTGTATATGAAAAAGAAATAAATGGGGGTGGGGACATAGAAAAGAGTGAGATAGTGGATAAAATTTGGATACGATAAAATAATGTTTCTGATTGAGTTAATGTTTATTACAGTCGCAACACAAGGGCTATTGGCAACATACCTTGTAATTTTAAACCTCTGTCAAGTGATGACACCTAAGCTAGCACCTCTTTCTCCAGTCTTTCGCACTATGAAACGTGAGGACAGGGAACCTTGACATATTTAGCGTGCATTACTCCCTCTACATGGCGAGTCTTCAGTGGCACTAGGGCTCGAACTATGACTCGCCACTCGCGAGTTCATGACCATGACCACCAGGCTACCGCGACCACATGATATTTCAGGGACGTTTACACATAGAGTTTGGAAGATGAGTAATTTTGTACCGTGGGAAGTAGTTAAAACTATTTGTTTGACACAAATTTTCAGAACTGTAGACTTTTGAAATCAACGATGACCATGAACAGTTTTTTGTGTGGGTGTGGATTGTCATATTTGGGTTTTAACTTTAGAATTTTGCCAAATATCCCAAAATACAGCAAATGAAGTTGAAAATAGGACGCACAACGTCAAATGAACGTTTTTCATTGATAAATGAAGCTATGGTTTTCCTCGTATTGGTCGTTCTATACTTTAAAGGAGTTTTAAAAAAATTATTATTTTATTCCGACATCAGCAAAATTTATCTTACATCTACAGTGAATTTAAAAAACTGAATTATAATTCCCCCCTCTTAAAACATCGGAAGATTAAAAAAGAGTATTTTGAAAAAAGAAATCAAAGACAGAGTGACAAATAACATGTTAATGTTTAGTAAAAATGTTCAGGTTTGCTTCAGAAATTTTTGTATAAAATGTTCTCAGAGTATGACTTGAAGAGCTGTTTGCTGTTCCTCTATTACAAAATCATTTCCTAGAATACATTTCCGAAATATGCGCATAACATTTCTACGAATAAAGGACATCTATTCTGATACTCGTTTACGTGAAAGCGTTAATCGATACAATGAATTCATTTCACGAAAATAGCTTCTATGTTTTAATAAACTGGGTAATACTCTGAAATATTTATGGTTATTATCTTTGTTATAAGAAAACTAACAGTGCGCATTTTTCCCAATACAAATGAATTTTAACTAACGCACACACACTCACACAAGAGTTTTTACGTGTGCAGTTCTGAGAGCTGTCAATTAACTATTTTGTTGATAATCAAAGCATATATTTCTAGGATTTCCTGCTTAACCTCTACAATTGTTTTTGATCTGTAATAGAAGTGAATAAATCTGTTCTTGTTTCATTCTCCGAGATCCTTAGAAAAATTTAGATAAACATAGAAATCTTAACCATAACAATTAAAAATTGTATTTCTGGTTTTCAATTTTGGGAGAAACTTAAAAGCAAGAAAAAGGACATAGACCTCGCTTCAGTTAAATCTCTCATTCTGAGCGTTTTTACCCTCAGCTTTCGTTATCCCAAATACATTAAAAAGTAGAGTATGTTAAAAATTTCGTCGTGATCAAAGATTCCATTGTGTAAAGCTATTACTCTACCTGACTTTATTTTAGTATGCCTTTCGGAGAATACGCAATTTGAGCCAAATGAATTCCTTCATATTCGTGGCATCTATCACAAAGAATGCGTCTTACAAACCTGCACGCTCTTCTAAGTGTAAGTGGAGCACAAATATTTTATTTTCACTTATGCTCTTTTTCTGTAGAATGAAGGATTAGTGGGTTTTATTAATTGACATCGCATAAAAAAAAGAGCACATAAGTTTTTTTTAAAAAAATTTTATTGTCTGATTTTATTCACATCAAATATGGCTCAGAATCTAAATTTCCTGCGCGCTTGTAATTATTAGAAATGCAAACTTATGAAAACACATAGTGCTTACTAACAATGCAGTGCATTTTGTTTTAAAGGTTAGTTTTAACACCATTATTACAATCAATAAAATGATGGTCGCAAAAGTTTTTCAACACCAAAATGGACTCCAAAGCATAAATATTGAGGCACTCAGAAAAAAAAACGAGCCAATTTTATACAAAAATGCTTCGATAGAAAATACAAATGATAAAAATTTGGTTTTTAATGAATGGATGGCCAAAATCCAGACCCATCGGAACTGAACAACTGGAAAGGAGGGATTCTCGATTTAATGTTTTAAGATATTCGCTGCATTTCGATTGTGGATATTTACTGTGCCGGTGACAATCTTTCGCTAATGGTTTCGTTCTCCTAAGTAGATTACAGATGTTGAAAGTAATCGTGTTATTGCAGTGACTGAATGAGTAAATCGAAGAATCGTGCTACACTTCGATCGAGGCGACAATGAGCAATTAGAAGATGTTGACAGAAGTGGATGGTAGACCAGCGCCAGAACGGGAAGGCGGAGCAGTTATCAGATTGGTTGCCACAGCCGGTCGCTATCATCCATCCAAAGTTTGATTAATTTAAAAGTTACCAATGGAAACATTGACAAACACCTGAAAGAGCTGATTCTGACCGTTACGCTGCTAATCCATCTCACCTATCTAATAGATATTTGTTCTAGTTCGATTTCTGTGGTAACGATCAACTTGGAATTGAACTAACTAGGAACGAATAGTCCCCCCCCCCTAGTGAGGAATATCCTTTCCAATTATCCCTTTATGACTAGCGCAGACGTGACTGGAGATACTTAGTGTAGCAAAAGAATCATATAATATATACCTACGTTAAGGTATTGTGATCTAGAGTAGCAGTTCTTTTAATAGCCGGTCGCCTTTCTTAGTTAATCATAGAACACTTGTAGAACAATGGAATGAAGACGAATGTTGTAACTCGTTATGTTGCCATTCATTTTGTGCACTCTGGAATAACCTTTCAACTACACAATATCCTGCCATGCTTGGATCAGATTGCTATGAATAATCTCCAAGTTTGTCGAAAGCTTTCTCTGTCAGCTAAGTAGTTTGATTTATCTTTCATAAAGCGCATTTGGGATCAGACTGGAAAGGCAGTGGCGTAACGTACAACCCCGAAACCCCCGTATTGGTGGGGGACAGGATTCAAGGGGGCCCAAAGCCTGACTGAAGCCTAGAAGATATGGTTTTGTGCAATCCTTTGTAATATCCGACTTGGGGCCCCAAAACCTGACTTTGTAGAGAAGCCCTAATATTCCTCGTTACGCCACTGTGCAAAGACATTTGCAACTACTCCAGAATTTTTGCCAATTTATCTATACGTGAAGATACTTTAATAATACCATTCGGAAATGGATTAGTTCTAGGTGACAACTTTCATTCAAGCAAGAGATGAACCAATACCATATATTGACACTGACCTACCTCACAAAATCTCCTAGATCAAAGAGTTGCCCCGTGTACAAAAATTACTCAGCATATATGTTTGAAGCATATGCATTTTACTCAGCTTATATTGTTTTCGTGGAGAAAAATTACTCAGCGATATATTTGAAGTTCAAATCTCTTAATATTTTCTTTTTGGTACTTTTATTTTCTATTTTTTTACTCTTTTGACATATGTTAGACAATATCAAAGCAAGAACAATGAAATCCACTTTAACGCACGTATGACGATTAAATCAACTAACACCTTGCTTTGTAGCGATCGAATACTGGAATAAATTGTCCAATTATTGTGAAATTGTAAACTTTGTTTTATATACATATGCTGATCTCATTTATTCTCTCAATTAGATAACTCCTTAATAATCCATCGATTTATGAATCTTAAAAGGATACGTAAGGATAATAAAATTATAACTTAACAACCCAGATGCTACTTACCCTTTAATTTTGGCTTTCCTGCTTTACATACTTTACATATTCGAATATAAAATTCGATAGCTAGTGTTTTCTCAGCAAAGAACACACTCATTTCCTTTCACGGTTTGGATACAGATTATAACTTAAATAGAATTAGAGGACTGTACATTTTAAATCGAGATAAAAAAATTAACCTAATGAATTTAAGAAGAGGGAATGAATAGTTTTGAATAGCTCATTAAGAATAGAATTTCGACAGAAATGAGAATTTTAACATTAAGAAGTTCACAAGAACAAAGTTTCAGCATACCTAACTTTAATCCAGGATTCGATTCGAATAAGAACATATCGCGAGTAATTCAAAACAAAAAGAAAATCTGCTGTCAGATATCTCATGAAAAGACATGCGTGACAAATAAAAAAATAAGTTAATACGTTGAAGTATAGCTTCAGTTTTCACACACACACGCTGAATTAATAATGATTGAAATAACTTTTCACCCCAACCCCAAGTCAAGCACAATTTACATCGGTTTGCACCACTGAGAGGTCATACGTTAAAAGCTCTCGACACGAAACCGAAAAGTCTCCATTCTTTTTCCAAATAATACACCTCTTCCACATACATATACATAAATATTCTCTTTTTCCCTATATTTTTCAAGTAAACTTAATACATTTAAGTATATGTAAAGTCCGCAAAATTCATAAGTATAAATATATCAGACGTATCTTTCATCTTCCTACAAAGGTGGAAATTACCAAGGTTTTGCACAAAACAAAAAAGATCAAAAGTTTTTTGTGCATCTATTAACGGGAGAAATACATTAAAAAATTGATAAAGTTTCGCCTGCTACGCTTTAATTACTGCATTATAAGTTGTTACTGTTAGAAAATAGATAATAAAACTTACTGCATTACCAAATTCATCGAATTCATTGTTTATTGCCGAGGCGTTTTTAAGAAAGCAATTTTCTTTTAAGTAATGTAGTTCTTAAATTTCGGGGGATTAAAGTCACCTGGCTCTCGGATTCTTCTACGGAATATCCATGAGAATAAATAAAAGACGATGTTAACGGAAAACTACCTATACAATGCTTTCGATTCAAACATGTTAGACATCACAGATCATTAAACCATTTATTCAACTGTAAGATAACATTTCTGCGACTGAAAACAATTCAGTGCCAAAATACTCTTTCGTTGTCATTTCCACGACTGACAAATGATCGATCTGACTGTTTTTCTTGCTTTTATTCGAATTCGGAACCAGCATTTCCTTATCTTGTTGCAAAATGGCTTTGAAAATTCGATTTTTTTTCACTTTCTGTTGCCACCGGCTTAAATGTAATCATGACTCCGAGCATGTGGTTGACAGTTATTGATGATGTTTATTAAAATTCTTTAGCGTCGCCTCCAAAGAACGCGCCTCTGTTTCGATTTTATGAAAACGAAATTTGCCGATATACACATTCCCGGATTAATTACACATTCCTATAACGCTCGGTACTAATTAATTGTCTTTTCAGACACGAGGGTCGATTCGTTAACGAGCTGTTTATGTTTAATCCTAGCACGAATAGGGTTAGGGATTTCTTTTTAATGACACAGAAACGTAGTATTTTGAAGCACATCTTTTCATAAAGGTGTTCTGTGGCCGTGGTAGTCTACTGGTGATGGCCACGAATTCGTAGCCGGCGTGTCATGAGTTCGAGTCCTAATGCCACTGAAGACCCACCGTGTAGACGTGGTGTGGTAGCTCGGAAAGGGGGATATCAGCTTGACACTAGAATGTCCGTCGGTGACGATTGGACTCCGGAGCCTGTTTAGTTTTTTCCCCTCCCCCCCTTTTTATCGGCGATTTTGAAAATTTTGCGAGACTTTTAATCATTTTTCATGGTGATAACACAGAAAAAGTTTTATGGTTCTAGATTAATTAGGAAATATTTTACAACTAAATATACCAAGAACGTACGCTGTTTTAGTTTCGTCACCAAGGTGATTTATCATTATAAATATAGCTGTCATTCAGCAAAAGACAGTTCGCTAAGTAGATAACATTAGTAAAACAAATTTCCGGAAGTGATGTCACCCATTTATTTGATTTGGAATACAGAGTTATTGGGTTCATAGTGGAAAGATGAGTCAGTTATACTAAAATCATTATGTCGAAGTGTTTCGTTACGTAGCATTTGCTTATCTGCTATTACGTTTAAATTATGTAAGTGCAAGAAATTTGAAAAATCAGATAAATGCTGAATTTATAAAGGAATTGCAAATTCACTAAAACGCAAAAAGTTCGAAATTAAAGAGTGCAATGGAAATGCAACTAAAAAAAAATGTGCATCTCTTGCATGCAAATGGTATGTGGAAAATATACAGGGAAAATTGAATAACACTGTATTCATTGCAAGTGAGGTATGTACCAAACATTATGCATAAACACGATGAAAAATGATGAAAAAACTCGCATTCTCACAAAAAATTACTATTTTGCTGAAAAACTAATATTTATGAATATTATTGTTTTATTCCATTTTACAAGACTAAATAATTTGTTTTATTACAGTTTTTTTCTGATATAAAAGATCATAATAGATGATAATTACATGAAATAATGTTAAAAAGTCCTAAAACTTAACCCTACTCAACAGTAGTCCAGTAATTATTTAGTTATTACAATTATTTCTACGTTAATTTTATATATTTTATGTCGCTGTGTCGAAACGACAGCTGTGGACGTTAACAGGTAATCGAAATCCTGGACCTCGTGTTAAGAGTTGTCCTGGTCCGAGGTTAAAAATTATGAGGTCTATCACTCACACTCACTTATTCCCTCCAAAAGGAGTTTTCAGTTCAGTCTATATGAAAACGAGATTATTCTAAGGCAGTGTGAAGTTTGGGATAAATAAAGGTAGCGGGATATTTATTAATTTGAATATTTAGTTTATTCACGTCTCAGTTATTAATTCCAGTATATATAAGTAGTTATTAGAAATATTGCTAAAATTGGGTGGAAGGAAGTCACATCCATCTCTTCGAAGGTTTCCAACCGCCTCTCTCTCTCTCTGCCCTCTTTAGGGTCTTCGGGATGATAGAGGTCGACACCTTTATCCTCGAATTACATCCGGTTCGTGGACGGAGTAGGGGGGGATTCTCGTGGTGTCAAAGGTTGCCGGGGAGATGTCCAAGACAAGACCACGCAATATTTTAAGGGTGCAGATGTTCATTGAACCTGGTAATCATATCCACAAAATAAAGCCGATTTACAGCTGTGTGGCGGGAAACGTTACAGCAGTTGTCGGTAGACTTTTGGAGAGAAGAGCCAAGAGCTGTAAAGAAAACAAGATAACTAAGGAATCAAGGATCCATTTATATAAAAGGCCACACACGCGGGGGCTGGAGGGCAAGAGGAGCCTCCAGTAGCAGTCGCGATCTAGACTATTGCATTCTAATTAACAGTTTCGTTTATAATATTTAAAGGAGGATTTACACAGAGTAACATTTGCATTCCTTCCGAAATGAAGAATTTTTGAAGGTATTTTTATTTGTATGGCTCACACAATGCAAGAGCAACCAATATCAAAATGCCATAATGTTGGAAATGTCGAAAATAAATGTTCCTGCGAATAATACCGTTAGAACTTTATTCTAGTAATTAAAATTGACTGATTGTTCCTGAAGATAAAAATCATGTCAACTCTCTTTTTATTAACCATTAAACTTGTCACAAATTACGGAGTGTGTTTCTGTCGTTTCTGTTGGGGTTTAGGTGTATCTTTGCTCATATTTAAAAGTGCCTCCAAACTCCCGTATGCATGTATGCATGCAAAAAAACAACAACAACCATCGCTGGAAATTATTTTAAGAAGTATCTTGATATCCTTAATCTTCTTGATCGGATTTCTTCCAATCATCCTATACATTTTTAGTGGGTCCCATCCCACGTGGTGATTGATGGGAATGAGAAAACCGATTTCTTAGCCAGGACTGCGGCTGAGGAGCGGGCAAGCCGTACTGGGTCTCTTAAAATCAGCGAATTATCCTCCCTTGAAAAGA
This sequence comes from Trichonephila clavata, assembly GCA_019973975.1. Classification (NCBI taxonomy): domain Eukaryota; kingdom Metazoa; phylum Arthropoda; class Arachnida; order Araneae; family Nephilidae; genus Trichonephila; species Trichonephila clavata. Next base: position 96,640 of record BMAO01039551.1, read on the forward strand.
TCGAACTCAATCATCTTGGAAGAACTCCTCCTAGACATCCTTGGTACTTGGGAAGAAATCCAGGCTGTTCATTCAAAGCTTATGCCTAGGAAATTGCCTTCTCGCGCTTTGTGAGCGGCCATATAAAAGCTCTCACTTCTCGTTAGGGTCAGAAGATATTTCCGGAGTGCCGTTGGTGTTAATCCGAGGGTCTCTCCTACCCACATCTTGACTTGTTTGGTTTTAAAAAGGACGAGGTCCTTGTAGACCCTCTTCTGTTTTTAGATTTCCTAGACTTTTTTGTACTCACGGAGATTGTATAGCATTGCTAGACAATCTGGGATTAGGAACAACAACTTTAAGAAGTGTCTTCCCATAGCGGCATTTCTACCAATAAATTTTTTTCTGCTTTAGAGCCAGTTTTAATGTTTTCACTGACTCTCAATACAGTTTGTCAATGAAGAATAAATTAATACATAAATCTTACACCAGTCAAATGTTTAATTTAAGACACAAATAAGGTAAATCTTTTCAATAGATATTTATAAAGGTGATAGAGAAAGTAAGTCTTAAGTTTTTGCTAATATAATTATTTTTAAATAATTCATATGGTTAGAAGTCTGAAGAGATGCAACCGTCTATACAAAGAGCTGAGGGTTGCTAACCTCTGCAGTAAGGGAAATCATTTATATAAATTTTAAATTTTCACTCTCATAATATTTAGAGATTCAAACACAGTAAGTGGTAGCTAAAAACACAAGCAGCACTTGGCCACAGTTCGATCATTTTCACAACTGAGTGATATAGTATTAAACCATTTTGGTTTAATTGGCTTACATATGTGTCTAAGGCCCTGGGTTTCTTTATGTTTGATTAATACCAACCGGGCGTGAAGTGATACGTAAATGCCACTTAAAAGAAATTCAAGCACACAGGATAAGTCTAAATATTGATTTTAAATGGATGGCAGGGAATCTATGTGAGGAGTAAATGAAAGAAATAGTGAATTCTTTAATGCTAGTGACTAGTTTGTGTATGTGAAGAATTCAAAGATATTTGAAAAATTGTGTTAAAACATTCTTGATAAAAATAAGCAATATACATACATATAGACATCAAATTAGAATAGCCATTGTTATATCATTGCAAATTCGTTGTCTTAGGATTAAGATTATAGAGTTAAGAGTAGTTTCTATAAATATAAAATCTAATAATCCTATAGTACAAAAAACAGAGATCTATTTCAGGGGACAGCAACCTTTCTGCTGTGGCGTGCCAAACCAATTTATCAATAGTGGCACGCGTGCCATTGGCTGCTGACCCCCGATCTATTTACTTAAAAGTAAGAGATTTAAAAACAATGAAATTAATTGGAAATATATAATCGTTAGTCACAAAAACCACAAAAGAGAGTGTATCAACCAAGCAATCAGAAACAAATTAAATGACCGAAATATAGTCTTTTAGGATAAGATTGTCAACAAATATACTTGAAAAGAAGCAACAGTATAGTGAACTTAGAAAATAGGAAATCAACATAAAATATTTAAAAGATTGAAATAATAATATGTGTAGAAGTTAAATTCAGAAATTCTCTAAATTTGAAAATATACCTAGCAGGTTCATCGATGACGCCAAAAAATGTATGAACAGAAATAGAATGAATCTGATTACACAAACTCATATCGAACCAATAAATTTATATTAAACTTTTTACAAATATATGCATTACAAAAAAATTCATTAGGAGAGCAATGTTCCAAACAGTATCTTATAATATACTGCTGTTTGTACAAAATGCAACACCATGAAGGAATCATCAGAATTAAATGAAATTTAAAGCATAAACGACTTGTATTAGTACAAATAAATGACGAAATTTTCAAAGCAAAAAAACCATATTAAATGTCCTAAATCAGTATTTGGTGTAGCCATCACGCGCTGCAATAAGTGCTGCTGTACGACGTGGTATGGAGTCAAACAGATTTTGAATGTCTGATTGTGGAAGAGAATTCCATATTGCTTATATGCGCAGCAAAAGTTCGTCTTTTGAAGCTGCAGGAACTGGATCACGAGCGAGACGCCGACAAACCAAAACCCACACGTGATCAATTAGTGACATATCCGGCGAATAAGCGGGCCAAGGAAGAAGTTACATGTGCTGGGTTGAACAGAAATCTCGAACAGTCTTTGCAACATGGGGAAGTGCATTATCCTGCTGAAAGATAGCTCCAGGGATGCCTTGAAGGAAGGAAACGACTTCGGGCTGTAGCACTTCACAGACGTACTGTTGCTATTGAAATTACCCTCAATTCGTAGCAAATTGGATCGCCCATGAAACGAAATCTCACCCCAGACCATAACCTCAGGTGTTAGGCCACTATGTCGTTCGATAACGCACTCTGGAAGGCAGCGTTCACCGGCATAGCGTTTAACACGAATGCGCCCATCATGGTTTCACAAATTGAAGTGTGATTCATCTGAAAAGACAACTTGGTGCCAATCAGTTTCCGAGGCTCTGTGCTCATCAACCCATTGCAGACGCACCCTTCGATGGTTTGCCGTGAGGGGGATCCTGTATAAAGGCATCTTTGCATGCAATCCACGGGGCAGCAGACGTCGACGAATTGACGAGGCCGACATTGGAACACGTGTAGCTGTGACCAACGAGCCGGCAACTGTTTGAAGGAAGCTGTACGGTCATTTACCGCCCTGCGGAAGAGTTGTCGATCGTCGCGCGCGGACGTCACGTTCCGTCGTCCACTGCCTGTTTTTCGAGTTGTTCGGTGCTCGTCGGTTCACTGCTTCCAAACTCGCATCACTGTGGAACTGTTTCGCTGTACACGAGCTCCTATTGCGCGATAGGAAAATTATCTTTCTCAAAGGCCGATAATCCTCACCTGTTCAAACTGCGTAAGTTGTTGGAATTCCTCCTTATTTCGTCGTGGAGGTATACAAAGGTCTCACTAAACGTTTGGCACTAACAAATAATCATTAACTATTTTCAATGTCCCGCTACAGCCCTCTATTTATGCACTTTCAGCTTCAGTTCAGAGGGCGCTGCGCACACCACGCATGCACGGTGGCTCTGAAACTTTGTTATTTTACGTAACATAATTGATATTTGCTGCAAAGTTCATTTAATTCTGATGATTCCTTCATGGTACTGCATTTTGTACAAACAGTAGTGTATTATTAATTTTATCGTTATCATAAAATGCTGGAAACAATTGAGAATAAAATTCTTGTAAATTGATTGAGGGAATTACTGTTCTAAAAAGGAACTTAAATAAATCAAAATTAAGAGCATCTGCTTTATTAAAAATATAATTATTTAATATTTGATCCATAATATGCAAGATTGCATCTAGATAATCTGTGGTAAGTTGGTTATTGTTAGTTTTAAGAAGATTTAAAATAATTATGAAAAGAAAGTTACATGTTATAAATGGAACAGCCAAAACTAGCCAAACTAGTGAGAGTTGTTCCACTTTGTGGTAGATCATTAATTTGTTCATATCAATTGCTACTATAACCAATATATTTTTTCTTAAGAACTAAATAATAAAGTTGTGGAGTTTTGCTCTATTTAGGTGTGTGTGTGTCAAAATTTTCTAATAGAATCTTCGTAATTTCAATAACATATATTGAGTTAAATATATCCTCAAAATCATAACTGTCTAAAAAATATAAATATATTTGTCAATTAAATAATCAGTAATACATTTGCTATTTTTAATAATAGCTTAAACATTGAAATAATTTATGTTTTGTAAAATAGATTGTGTGTAATAATTTACCTAAGAAAATATGCACAAATGTTTCATCCGCCAAACTGAAACACTAAACTGAAATGCTTATGCTCCAAAAAAGATGTAATATAATGGAAATAGTAAACATAAAATGAAAAATATTAATTTTAAAATATTAATTTTTGAAAAAACATTAATTTTTAAAATTGGATACATTTTTACTGTTTGTTAAAATGTGTTTTGATAAAAGTCAATCTATCTATTATGGAATTGCTACACAAAATCGGCCAGGTATCTTATTTAAAAAACAATTTGTCAACATTATTACAATACGAGTATTGCGAATTTGCATAAGTTTTCCGGCACATTCTCCATTAAAAATTTCTTTTATTTTCGACCATTCTTAAATCTCTTTTCCAACGCAATAAAAGTCGACAGTTCTGAGACACCATGTGACAGACATTTTAATTACGGATTTCCTACGACTTGCAAACACAGTCCTGATCGCCCTTTTTCTTCTTTTGCTCTTCTTTCTGTTCCCCTGAGGAAGATAAATGAGCCTTTCAAAGGAACTGAAAATTTAATTAACTTTGCATTACACAATCGCCGGGATTTTACAGGTGCAGATATTCTTAATTATCTACATCTCAAAAATTCGTTTCTTCGAGTACACAGTATCTGTTTGGGAGCGCTTCCATTCAAAAATTAATTTGTTTAATAGGCGAAACAACTGAGAACACATTTTTATGTGTAAAATGTACACAGATGTTGACTAATTACAAAGGTTTTCTGTGCCCCAGATGAATTCTAGCAAAATATGAATAATTTTTCTGAAGTTTCTGAGCATTATTTTACATTTCACACGTAGTAATTTAATAACAGGTAAATAGCTAGGGAAAATGTATGCAGTGAGTGTAATTGATATGAATTTCTTTTGGGACTCAAATTGTTTTTAAAAGACGCATTATTCTAGGGAAGTAAATTTAATATGTATGGTCCATTTTTTTCTCTTTTAATATAGTTAGGATTTCAACAAAGTAGACTAAATTTAAATGTCGTCTTTGAGCATAACTGAATTAGTATTGATGGAGAACAATGTTAAAACATAATCCGTACTTCTTTAAACAGAATTATCAGAAATAAAAAAATTATATAATTTAATTTTGTACGAGAGGATTCCTTCACTAGGGACTCTAAGCTTTTGTTCATAAAAAAAAGATCTCGAGATAATGGTTTGAAGATTATGATTACATGTAATGTCAACTACAAAAAACACCATGAAGAATTCAGAGATCTATAATAACTCATGATGTCCTTTTTTCCTTCGGCCGCTTGATCGATTAATTGTGTATTAATCTTCTATTTAGATGCAACTTGGTGACCACGGTAGCCTAGTGGTCAAAATCACGAACTCGGTGACCGGCGTGTCATGAGTTCGAGCCCGAGTGCCACTAAAGACCCACCCTGAAGAGAGGCTGATGAGCGTGTAATCTGTAGGCTCTCAAAGTCTTCCTGTTGGCGTAGTGTGGTAGCTTGAAGCGGAAGGTGCAAGTTTAGGTATCGTCCTCGTCACTTAACTGATATTCAGAGCGAATAGCAGCAAGGTTCGCCGCCAATAGCCTTCGTTTTGTTCTATAGTTCGACGTAAATAAATACTGACTCACAGGAACAACTCAAGTGCTATTGGCTCGTCATTTTGAAACGCAGTCAAGTGACGGGGAAGACATCCGAGTTGTATCCTAGTCTATGGATCTGCTACACGACGGCTCTTTAGAGGAATTTGAGCTTGAACCCGATTCGATTGACACAATGCCCCTCATGAGCTTGATGACATGGCCGTTCGGTTACTGTAACTGTACTTGGGTCAAAAGAACCAAACCAAAGAAACAGAGGGAATAAAAAGATGAGGATGCGTCAATTTAGGGAATCGGTTATTATGCATTTATTTGATGACTACTGCAACAATGCAGGAGAAAGCAATAACTATAATACAAATAGAACTGTGATTTTCGTTACTTAGAGCATCTTCCTTCCACAGAAAAAAGTGGCCGCGGTAGCCAAGTGGTCTAGGCATTGGATCATGGCTAGCGTGTCATGAATTCGATCCCAGTATCACTAAAGACCCGCCGTGTAGGGGCGCGATGCACGTTAAATCTGTCGAGAGCTCAAACGTCCTCCCGTTGGAGTGGTAATTAGGAGAGTGGGTGTCAGTTCAGGTGTCGTCCGCGTCACTCGACCATGGTTCAAAATGACGCGGACCGTCGCCAAAAGCCCTCGTGTTGCTAAACAGTGCGACGTTAATATTCACTCACCCACAGAAAAAAAAAGGATACCTATAAAACCATTTATAATGCGTCAAAGCAAAATAAAAAAGAATAATAAATAAATAAAAACCCGTAAGGAGAATATTTTTGTCCAGTGTGTCCCAACAACCCAGAACTTCGTTTTGATCCTTCCTTTGAAGCTCTTAATGCACAGCAGCAACAATAAAAAAATAGGTTAATTTTTGGAATACATTTATGTAATTATGTTATAATCTAACTAGCTGGTACACCCGTGCGAAGAACGGGTGAATTTAAAAGTTAAACAATACAGATTGAAGGATAAAAAAAGTTTTTAATGAGTTAATTTTACGTGAATTGCAAATTAAACATGAAAAAAAGCTTTTTGCATATCTCAGCAGAATAAAAAACATATTTGTTAAATTTTGAGTCTGAAGGCCTAATAGCTGACTCCTCGTCACTTGACCATGGTTCAAAATGACGAGGTCCGTCGCCAAAAGCCGTCGTGTAGCTGAACAGTGCGACGTTAATATTCACTCATATTCGTATTTGGCACGTACGGGGGGGGGGATCTGTATGCTTCTTTACATTATTAGCACTGTACGCATTACATTTTTGAGCTCTGTTATTTCGACAGCATAATCTACCTACAGATAACTATTTGAACTCTCTAATTATCCTGTAATTTTATGATTTAACAGTTTTTACTCACACAAATCTTTCAAAACTTGTGTTCTCGCGTGAATTTGCTTTTTTTCTTCTGTATTTTGCTATGCATTTCACATGAATCATTTATTATTAAATGAGTTTAACAAAGCGAAGGAAATCGTGTTGGTATAAAGTGGCGGTTATGATACCCAGAACTTGCGTAATTAAAGACCGCTCACAGTGGAATAACAGGGTGCTGACGCATATTAAATATGTCGAGGATATCAAAGTCATCCAGATGACATCATGCGACAAGTTGAAAGATTGGAATGCCAGTTGAGGTATCGACCTTTGTAAATGAGAACGGATATCTAACACTCATAATTAAAAATATATTCTCTGTGTAAAAATGAGAGAAAAAATGAAAACTCAGAGTTCCCAACAGTATTGGCAAGTAAATTAGCTTCAATTGATATATTAGAGTTGAATAATCAACAAAGATCTCCTGTCTGAAAATTTCAATAACTCTTTTTAAAAAATAACCGAGAAGGTTGTCATTTTTAAACTTAAATCGCACTCTGGGGCTACAAGAGGGCTAATTTTGTACCTCGTAATTTTCAATCATTGTCGAGTGATAAAAACGACACCTGAGTTGGCCCTCCGTCTCCAAGCTTCCACACCACGCCAATTTAGGACTTTAAGCCATGACAGATTTAATGTCAATCGGCGCCCTCTACATGGAGGGGCTTAATTTGCCCAAGATTTTGAACCTCGACAATGCCGGCCACGAGCTCTCGACCGCAGCAAACTCCGCTACCGGGGCCGAAAGATAACTGAATAATATATTGACAATATTATGGTATACTGCTGCCTAAATTTCCAGTATTAACTTGATGTTGATGAGCAGTTTTGATTTCATTTACTCTAGGAATACAATATCGCAAATTTTTTACTCATCGGTTTATTATATTGTTGCGTCGCTGTAATTTTTTCCTTACAGATCATCAATTAACTCTGAAAAGATATAACATTATAGTCTATATTATCTCCTGTAATTCTCTTACATATGGTTTTAAAAATCTTTCATATCTGTTAACGAAAGCACTGCTTCAAAAACAGTTGTCTCTTGAGAATTTCCTAAAAAAAAGTCTCCAAACGTTTTTAAAACAAAAGTTCTTGTTTAGAAAATTGTGTTTTTACTTTACTGCTTTTATTTATTTAAATATAAACAATGGACCTTTTGAAAATGAAATTTGCATATAAATTATATAATTCATTAAATTATTAAATAAAATTTTATTTTCCCCTTAATTTACAATCCAAATAAATAAAAATTACAATTATTTAGACTTACTCTGAAGAGTATAATTTCTTGCTTTTTTATCACTTCAACTAAGTTCTAACGTCGATGCTGAATAATTTTTGTGTGCTGCAAATAGTGGCAAATCTTTTTGTATGAATCGAAAATCTTTATTCCTTTTATGGAATTTTTAGCGAGTTTTTCACGTAGTGGAACAAAAACGCTATTAGGTCACAAATTTCGTCTTCGTTCCATATTTTGTCGTACTTTTTTCTCAGCCAATAAGCAACCAATTGACCTCGGGTTTTCGGCATTTGTGCCCCAGATGAGCCGAATTATATTTAAATTTTCCCATAGTTTTCCGAATTTTCCTACAAATTTTCCTGAATTTCTCTAGTTTACAACAAAATTTTCTCAAATTTTACCTAGTAAATTTATTGTTTGCAAGAAGTTCTTTAAAAAAAATCTGCCTGCATTTTGGAGGAAATCTTCACTAAAAAAGTTCAGAAAACAAGCATAAAAGGCTCTGATTTTACTTTTTTAATTTAATTCTTTTTTTAAACAGTAAAGCGATAAAATATATAGTGTAAAGTGAAAATAGTTTTTTTTTTTAAACTAAAAGTGCGAAATTTTTTTTTGAAAACTAGAAGTGTGAAATGTTTTTTTGAAATACAACATGTGAAAAACGCGCTAAAATTACTTGGCCATGCCAATGATTGATATCTTGTCTGTATTTACCTCTGGTTTACAATACTAAGTATGTGTGTGTGTATTACTACCAATAAGATCCGATATTTTTTTGTCTTGATATTAATTCTCAAATTTTTATTGTAGTGAAACTGCCAAAAAAAATTTCTCTTTCTAATCTGCTTTTTTTTTCTTCTTTCGACAAAATGATATTATTCTTTTGTTAACAAAAATAATGTAATAAAATTATTATTAAAATAAATTATTTTTCTAAAGGCTGTTAATCCATAAATTTTTGGACGTAGTTCTTAAACAGAATTGCTTCAGATCCATTTATTATAATTTATTTGATTATTAAAGGAAATAAATTTATTTCCAAAACCCTAGTGCCCCCCCCCCCCAAATTTTTTTTAAAAAGGAAACAGATGAAAATAAGTTATTTTTCATAATAAATTTATATTGTATGCATGGTTATTCGTATAGAAATCTGTAATAATAACAACAGATTTAATCAACAGGAAACAACTCACGTAAAGACCACAATAACGTAGTTTCGAAGTTCACACAATAATATAAATCCATTGTCACTATATTGCATTAGGCCAATGTAACGCACAGTTGCTGTTAAGCTTTAACTCCAATGTTATATTTCTCTGCTTCATTCTTCTATAGGAGGGGAATTATCTGGCGAAATAATCATCCAGGAACTGACTGGATTCTTTTAAATGTATCTTTATAACGAAATTTGACGACTTGGCGGCATTTAGCAATTAAATTTGGCTGCTAAAATTATTCACATTTATGTATTATTCAAAAACAAATACTCGCAATCTTTTTTTGACTATATAAACCACTTTTCCAGCCACATTACAGTTTCGGCAAAGAAGGCATCAGAGTTCGAAACGCGTCTATAACAATATCTTCAATGTGAATTCTTCAAAGAATGTGTAGAATTTTCAATAGAAGAAATTTAACTGGGAGCTCTAATCAACGTTATAATATACAGAGATTGCGACTCGGATCTGGAAAAAAAAATCGAAATGTTCGATATAAATGGATTACTGAATAAAAAACACATAATAGAAAGAAAAAGAAATCAGTGTATTATTAAGAAAGAATTCATACGGAACATATTTAGTTCCAAGGCAAATTGAATATCATTAATTTTTTTATAATTATTGAAGATTAATGAAGTAAATTTTAATAAATACCGTTTCATAATCGAGTCGAAATTAATTTATGAGCATCTTCTTTGCAAAAATAGTGGAGGTAAAAATAGTGGACAGCTATTATTGTAAAAATCTGTAATTTTGTCTTATTTTTTTTTTTTTTTTGGTCGTAAATCAAGCGACACATTCTAAAGCGAATTTAATAATAAATTAAGAAAAACAAAAATGAACAAATGATGAATAACGTGCTCAGGCGTAAACAATAGCGTCATCTCGGCATTCACCGCACCTTTATCTTTAGTTTTTTTTTCATTTCACGCATTATTCTTATATAAATTATGCAAACTATCCTGATTATTTGAATAAATAATATTAGATTAGAAGCATTCAATTTTTGAGTGTAGAATTGATAATAGCATATACTGAGTGTATAAACATTAATAACATGCGCCTTTCATAAATCAATTCTTACAATCTCTTTTACGAACTATGTATTTTTAATGATAATTATTAACACTATACTCTCTCTCTCTATATATATATCGTATTTAACACAATAAAGCTTTGAAAAGAATTTATCTTGGAATATCTACTACTATATTCTCAAGCAAAAAAATAAATAAATACGTAGTTGTAATCCCCCTATCTTTCGATTTTAATGAAGTTCGGCGTTCTAATGTAAAATTTGTTTCGGAATATATCTATACGAACTTTTAGTTTTTACGAATACATATTATTGTTTTTTACACGAGACGCTATCCTAAAACTGCAGGTATTTGGTGTAAACGCATAATTTAAGAACTCTGAGCAAATCAAAAAGTAATCAACAAAAGAAAGTCTGATCATTTGAAATGCGTGTAAATATAAAAGCGTCAAATCCTTTATAAAAACTTGTGTTCATTAAACTAAGATTAAGGTCAAAAGCGAAACAAACATAAAGACGAACAAAATGGATTTTTTTTAATACGTCAAATAATTTTCCACGCATTTTTAAATCGTTGTTTATTTTGCTCTCGCAAGACAATTAAAGAAGGATTATTTCGAGTTTTCTCTGGTAAATAGAAGAATTTGGGGCGTTGGGGGAAGAAGGGGAATGCATTGGAATACGGGGAACTTTTCAAATTTGTGAGAAGTTACAGTACGAGAGAGAATGTAAAACTTCACGAAATTAATTATTGTAAGGTTCTATAAACCAAATATTTATCTTCTTTTGACATTCTAAAGTAAATACTACATAATGTTTATGTGCATTAAAACATGTATAACGAAACGTGTATGTTATTTGCAAATGCATAAATTTTATAAAATAAATGATAATGTTACTCGTTACATGCAAACTTTTTCAAAAGACATTTGATTGTGATTGTAAAAAAAATTGTAGAGGGGCAAAAAACAACTTTCTTTGTTTTTTTGGAACGACATTGTAAGTGAGTATTTATTAAAGTCGGACTATACAGCAACACAAGGGATATTAGCGACGAATCTCGAAATTTTGGAACAATGGTAAAGTGACGAGGATGACACTGAGCTAGTATCTCCACTCCAAATTCCACACTACGTATACGGGAGGACGTTTGAGCCTCGACAGTTTTATGTGCAGCGGTCTCCTCTACCCAACAGGTTTTCAGCGGCTCTAGACTTGAACTCATGACACGCCAACCACGAGTCCGCGAGCTTGACCATTAGGCTACCGCGGCTATTGTTGCCAGCCTACACCAAGCACTGATCTCTTTGAAAAGTTTTTCCATTAAGTCCAGCGCAGGGCTGTAATTTCATAATCTTATTTCCCTTATTATACTATTATTAATATATTCACTATTGTATTTTATGTTTTTTGTCCAATAAATTTGACTCTTGTCTTTCATGGTGTTGCATTTTTAGTGGCCACCCATGCGCTTTCGAGCAATGTAGTTCTCTTCCAATTGAACTTTATTCGATTTGGTTGAGAGATGTTGCACACAAAGGTACTCAGTTCAGTACTAGCAAAAGGCCCCGTGATTTCAAACAACTAATCATTAACAAAGATGACCTTTCTCTAATATGGTATTTCAATCTTCAATCACTTGAGTAGCGACAGTAGCCTGATACTGTTTTTTTGAAGGAAAGGCCTCTGAATCAGAACGACTATGACTAGGTTAAGTTGCAGTTACTCATGACGGTATAGTCATAAACAGCGATATTCAAGTCGTTTCGGGGATTTCAGTCCTTATTCCATTAAGGAATGTCGTGTAAAATAACGTGAAGCTATTATCTTCAACTTCTGAACTTCAAAATCCTCAGGTGTAGCTTAGAAATTATCAGAAACAGATATCATACCTCTGCTGCTATCCTTTTCACTTAAGCATAATTAAAAATTTTACCAAGATCCTTCACAAAATTACAAATTACCGAGTCCTTTGAAGATTTTTATGTTTGATTACATTTAATATATATATACATGTTTTACCTAATCATGGACATTCTGAGTTAGAAAACATTATTTCAAATGTCCCCCCCCCGAATGGATTGCATTTTAGCAGCTAAACCTTTGCAGACATTGTAAGACCCCTAGTGAGAAAACCATATCATTGGTGGCACTACACACAACCAAATTTTTGACGCTTCAATCTATTCAACTCAAGCTCTCATCGGGTGCTAAATATTGCTGAGAGTACCAGAGCAAAATTGATACTCAAGGGATCTTTTATATGCCCCATAAGCATATGACATATGTGCCAACGATTTTCGCATCCAGAAAATCTATTGACTCCAGCCGAGATCGAATCCGCCATCTTGGGCTGAGAAGGCAAGCAGTCTACCTGTAAGCCACAGAGCCGACTTATTTCATTTCGACTTCGTCCAGACCTACTGATATATGAACCGGGACTCGTATTTGGTAAATCTCTTGCATATATATACTAGAGGGTATTAAGTATATATTTACTTAACTTTTTTTTTGTTAAGGGACTAAATTAGTGCATTTAAACATAAAATAAGGCTCTTGAAAGTAGAAAAAAAATATTAAAACGTTTTTTTATTTTATTCCAGTCGATTCTCGATAATTCGAAGTTGGAGGGACCTATGAAAAATTTCGAATTATCAAGAGGGTAGAAAAAAAATTCCCAAAATACTAAAAGAGAAATTTTTTACTATCACATTTAAATTTGAATCTATGTAATAAAACAACAATTGTGTACATATGTATAAATTTATTTTAAAGTATTTTTAAAAAGTACATATTATACAGAATACATATTTTACAGAAATTAAAAGTCATGTGTTAAAAGAATACATTCAATACATTCATACACGATCCTACGCGTCTCTTCTTCACAATAGCGAACCATCCATTATGAACACAAATGTAACAAGGCCACGTGTGTTAAAAGAAAGATGAGGACGGCTGACAACAGGTGCGGTTTGCTATTGTCCACTTAAAGGAATAAAAACAATAAAAGCGTCTTTTCGCCTGAGAAACCTGAAAAACACTAAGAAGGATTAGAAGACAGATGGTCATCAAATGGGCTACGTTAAAGGGGAGACACGCAAATACAAAACACAACGCGAAATTTGTTAGCTCCAACCTGTTTATTACAGGGTTTCACATAATAGTGAGTGTTCGAATGGTCGAGATTTTTATAAGTTAACTATGAATCATAGCGAGTTGTAGTCTGGCTAGTCACAGTTTTTACTTCAAAATATTGAGTGTACAAGAACATATTGTTTAATTTCGAAATATCAAGAGCTTTTCTAGGGACTTAGCATATACTTCGAATTATCGAAAGGTTCGTATTATCGAAGATTTGAATAATCGAGAATTGACTGTAGTTTTTATTTGCCATTAGGTTCAAACTGCTCAAACTACTTGTTTTATAATATATCATAGGGCAGAGTTGGAGAACTTGCGGCCTTCTGTGTAAACTTAAATTTTTCAAGATTTATTTTTTATTTTTATAAGTGCATATCTTTGCTATTTTTATTTTCACAGCTGATGGATACTCTTTTAGTGTCCTACAAAGCTAATTTAAACAAAAGGAGTTTCATAAAGAGTGTTCAGAAGAGCAGAATTTAAAAATAAACATATTTATTTGTTAAGTGTACTTAAAAAGCAAAATTACTTTGATTGAGACTTTATTAAATTGCAGACAGATAAATGCGGCCTCATCAGGTTAAAAATAACCTGATACAATCTTTTATCTCCAAACATTTCTACGCCCTTTGATCCAGAGAAACATAAACACATACAAAAGAAATATGTTAAAATTCCTTTTTATGCCAAGTTTAAATGCTTGTCCTAAAACCCGTTTTACAGGAAAGAAGAACATAGTAAAGTTTGGGGAGACCTTGACATCCGAAGTCGGTTACAAAGATTGTGTCGGAAAGTTCCAAACTAGAAACTTTTACGATGATGTTTAAAGGATTAAAATATTTTTTTAATGTATGCTATTGAAAACTCTAGTGTAATGCTTAGCAGTTAAATTTTTTATGATATTTATCTCTTAAATAAATTGTGTTTAATGAATTGGAATTACAATCCTTGTTATTGCTGTTAAGGTCTCATATTTTCTCGAGCTTCATTCTTATATAATCCCAGGCTGGGCAGGGTTGACCTAGCCTTTCATCCCTTCAGTGGGTCGATAAATGAGTACAAAGCTTATTTGGGACCTGAACACTGTGGGTTTCAAGTCAGATTGATCACTTTACCTAAACATGTGCACATGCACTTCAAAGGCTAAGGTCACGTAAACTGAGGTAGGTACAATAGGCCTTGATCCTCATGGGCTGTTGTGCCACTGAGTTCAGCTAAGTTCATTCTTAAATTCTTCTTAATCCTTAACAGTAGAGTAAAAGGGTTAACGCCTGCTAAATCTGCCGAGTGAGTGTGAATTGCATTAATGTCACACGAAAAGCAACACGAGGGCTATTCATTTTTAACCTCGGTCAAGTGACGAGGACGACACCTGAGTTGGCCCTTTCATGTCCAAAAGACCGCAACAGACAAACAGGAGGAATTTAAGCCTCGACATTTTTATCCTGCATCGGTCTCATCTACACGGTGGGTCTTCAGCGGCATCAGGACTCAAACCCGTGACACTCCGGCCACAAATTTGTGACGATAACCACTAAGCTACCGTGGCCACGTTAAATCTGAAGAATGAGTGAATGTTAGAGTCGCACTCTATCCAGGCACTCGAGGGCTATTGGAGACGGACCTCGTCATTTTGAACCATGGTCAAGTAAAGAGGACGAAACCTGAGCTGAAACCACCTCTCCTAACTTCCACACCAACGGGAGAACGTTTGAGCCTCAACATAATTTACGTCATCGGTTCCCTCTGCCTTTCTGCACGGTGGGTCTTCAGCGTTACTAGGCTCGAACTCATGACACGCCAGCCACGAGTCCGTTACCTTGACCACTAGGCTACCACGGCCTTTCGTCACTTACAAAGATTGTTTTGTCATATTCAAAAGACGATTAACTTCTATGAATATACATCTCTTGTTAAAAAGGAATTATTGTGGCAAAGTTCTACGGGTAGTTTTCTGCTCCACAAAACTTTACTAATAAATATTTCTGACCAATTTATGAATCGGTTACATAAGGGGAAATAGACAAAGAATGCTTTTAATGTTCTTTGAGTGTCGACTAAAACTTATTGTCATTAACGAAAGTATCTTATCTCTAGCAGACCAGAGCAGTATTTTGCATTTGTAACTGAATAATTTATTCCCACCAATTGTGTCTGCTATGTAACCATGGCAACAGGGTTGTCAAGATTATGACTGTGACCACTCGATTATATATATTTCAAAAGATTCATCGGTCCTCTCCAGCAATAACATAAGTATTTTCAACCTTCACGCTCACACATTAGCATTTTTAATTTGTTACTATGACAACCGTAGGACGGTTTCGCCGTCTTTTCAACATTTTGATCCCTTGATGAAGTATACTATATTGTTCGAATTAATTGGGACAAACGGGGGGGGGGACGATTCTTTCTAAAACCTTAACTTTTAACCATTAAAGTAGACTGAAAAATATCTATATTAGTATGAAGTATGTTCCTCTTGCATTTATAGTTGTGAATGTTCTTGACTTTATCATTGCGGACTACTTGTGTACATTTTTCCTTTGTTCTTTGTAGTTCAATTCATCTTATGTAACGATTCTTGAGAATATGTCATAAATTCTCAATAGGATTAGATCTGGTGAATAACCCGGCCGAACAAGTACTTGCATTTATTTTCCCGCACGAAGGCCTGGAGTAATTTCGAATAGGACAAGGGCTAACATATTGAAATGTTCGTCAAACGTTTTCATGAATAGAACAATCCTGCTGGTAATATTTCATGTATTTGCATGAATCATAGCTCTCAGAGGAACTAAATGTCAATGTCCTCTTAGTAGAAATGATCTCTTGAACACGGTTCGGCATTTCCACTAGTGTGTCGCACATGTTCTTGACTTTATCATTGCGGAACTACACTTGTGTAGCAATTTTTATCCTTTGTTCTGTTGTAGTTCAATTCATCTTATGTAAACGATTCTTGAGAATATGTCATAAATTCTCAATAGGATTTAGATCTGGTGAATAACCCGGCCGAACAAGTACTTGCATTTTATTTTCCCGCACGAAGGCCTGGAGTAATTTCGAATGAGGACAAGGGGCTAAGTCATATTGAAATGTTCCGTCAAACGTTTTCATGAATAGAACAATCCTGCTGGGTAATATTTTCATGTATTTGACATGAATTCATCAAGCTCTCAAGAGGAACTAAATTTCCAGTGCCATTTGTTGTGAAAACCCCCGAAACATTTTTTCAGAAGGGTGTTTTACAGTCTGTTGGGTATGATCTGGTAACAGAGTTTCAACTTCACGATGTCTTACTACACGATTTATATCCCTGCACAAATAAATGTGTTGTATCACTGAAAATAACCTTCTTCCAGTCCTTGACGGTGCAAAATCGGTACTTTTTGGCCCATGTTAAACGCTTTTCCACTATTTTCTGAGTTAGAAATTGTTTTATCTCGAACTGGTTGCTTTACGACCAACTTCCAAAAGCTTTTACGTACAATTGAAGTATTCACTTCAACATTATACTATAATAAATTTTTTCAAAGGTCTGTGTTTGTCTTCCTTGGGTTTATTTTACAATTTCTCATTACAATTTTACCAGTTCTTGGAGTAGTTTTCCGTGTGGGGACCTACACACATTTTCCTTTTCTTTTTAGAGAGGATGTTCCGGAATCTTGAAATGTTCTTAAAATTCTTGAAACACTTGATTTGTCCTCACCAACTATCGTAGCTATATTTCTCACAATCATAGAAGTATTTTCGTTAAGAGCGATTTTTTTAGATCGCTTCTTTGGAGTAATATCCATTTTTGAACAAGCAAAAGTAATACGTGTTACACGGAACACAAAATTATAACTACCAGCTGATGCACTAAAATGTACACAACTGAGTTACTTATACACTAAAGACCATATCACACGTACATTTTTCGGGCAACTTTTTGGCCCAACTTTTAGCCCAATCTGAGGGTGAAGTGTTGCCGCAAGCACAAAAAGACATGCTCTGACGTCAGTCGTGCTCTTTCTCCACAATGAAACATTACTCGCTGATTTTTCTGCTTCGAAAATGATCATTCAATAATATTTCTTTTATTTCACTCACGCTTTTGTTGAAAAGCGTAAACAGAAATGGAGCCCCATTCTGTTTAATATTATACACCATTAAAATATTATATGCCATGTCTGATGCGCTTGATGAAACCGAAGCTACCATCTTTACCGCCATCTTGTTTATGACGTAGGTCGCCGAAGAATCCCATTGGCTGGAATTTCAAGCAACTTTTATTTGGAGCAACTTTTTCAGCTCACTGGGGAAAAGTTGTTCGGAATCGTTGCTATGGCAACTAGTAGAAATTGTTCAGAATTGTGTAAAATTGCTTCAAACATGTACGTGTGATAAGGTCTTAAAACCAATCAAACGAGTAAATTATAGTAAAAGTCGATCCGACACACTACCTCTGGGCAGATATGACTGATTTGTAGCAGTTCGGGACTTCACTGGTATTCCCATACTAGCTCAGACAAGAAAATATGTTTGTCCCAATTGATTCGAACTGCATAGTACTTTCTGTTTGAATTGAATCTCAACTCTAAAGATGATGTTTTTTTAGAGATGGGGGGATTTGTAATCACTTTGCACAAAAAGCTTCATTGAAACTAATATACTCTGAAAATGCCATTCATAAAATGTATAACACATGGTATTATGTAAATATTTAAAGATGTCTGTCTGAAGTAACAGTGAAGATCTAAGAAAACTCTAGTAAAATGTATAAATATATGTATATATTTATGTATATATAAATTAAGTATTTTACTTCGTCATTTACAGCTCTTACAGATCACTATTCTGAATAGGTTCAAGCATATCAAAATAAATAAAACATCTGAGACAGAGAGTGTAACTGAGTTCACAAATATAGCAAATTTTTTTCAGCCCACGTTTCTGGAGGCGTTCAATTATCAATATCTGAAAGCTGCGAACTGAAAGCATTCACAGTCAGACACACTGAGGAATATTTTTGGACAGAAGAAATATATTAAACCGAATGCACAGTGAATATTACATTTTAATCCTTTTCACTCTTCAGTTTATATTATTCATTGTTGATTTTTCAGAATGAATATATCGAAAGGAGAAATATTTAATTTTGTGAATTAAAGTCACAAGGGTTCTTCACCTCAACCGCACGCGCCTCTGAGCAAGCGAGACGAAAAAAAATTAAAAGTTGATCAAGTGAATACTCATTAAAGGAGCGATACGTTTTACTAAGAGAGATGGACAATAAAAATAAGAGAGATGGACAATTCTCACACTCTAAAGAGGGGGAGAAATCATAACTTAACATTTATGGGTTAACGACCTGGGCAAACCCTTACCTTAGAGTTCCAGAAGAAATATTTGACGTCATTGTTCTGAATATATAATAGTTTTAAGTGATAATTGAATTGAATTAACCACACAGGACTCATTGTGTAGAGGGGCTGAGGCACGTAAAATCTGTCATGACTCAAAATACTCACGTTGACGTGGTGTGGAAGTTTGAAGAAGTGATACCAGCTCAGGTGGCTTCCTCGTCAATTAACTAAAAACTGAGAAGTCTAACACCGGTAACCCTCCTGTTGCTTCACAGTGTGTAACGTAAATTAAAATCGAAGTCCTCACATTGTCATGGTGTGGAAATCTGGAGAGTGGAGTGTAAGCTCAGGCGTGTTCCCGTCGCTTGACCGTGGCTCAAAATGACGAAATTCGTCGCCAACATTCCTCGTGTTATTTTGAAGTGGGGCATCAAAAAGCAATCAATTAATAAAAATACCTGAAAATAAATTTTTTTCGGAGAAAAATAATTTTTTTTTTACAAATTTGTATCGTTTAATATAAGTTCAAATGATTTATTTATCTTAAAAACAACTTTCAAAGCTATAATTATTTTTCTACATTTTTTTTCTGTTTTTATATGGTTTTTCTTTCCTTTTTTGACTGTCTTATATCTATTTGGGACAAAAGTCCTCTCACTAGCGCAGTCAATGCGCCTCGTAATTTTAATAGAAGGCCAAATGATGAGGAGGGCACCTGAAGTGGGATTTCATTCCAAGCGTCCAAACTAACGTCCCCCCTCTGCAAGGTTGGTGTTTAGTGGACTCAAGACTCGAACACGCGTATGGACTCAAATATCCTCAGTCACAAGTTCAGGGGTTCGAGTCCTGGTGCCACTGAAGATTTGCCATGGGGTGCACGTTAACTCTGTAGAGCTCCATTGGCACAATGTAGTAGTTTGGATAGGGGGGAACAAGATCAGGTATCGTCTTCGTCACTCGACCGAGGTTCAAAATTACGAAGCCCGTCGCCAATAGCCGTCGAGTTTCTAAAAAGTGCGAAGTTAATATAACTCTTATTCTCCCTCTCATTCAAAGAAATTCCTTATTTTGAATAAAAAAAGAATTAAACAATAAAGGTATTTTGGAAAAAATGTATTATAGAAAAGGAAATACACTGGTGTCCAAAAGTTAAGCATAAATCGTAAAATGCGAAAAACATGGAGTAAATATTCGAAAAATTATTCCAAATTTCTTGCGGATATTAATTGGGTGAAGAAACATTGGGTTTATGCAAAACTTTTCAGTCGACTACGTCCTGCGCGAAACACCGGCGCATGTCGGAACGCGGAGAAACCGATTCACGCAGTATAGGCAGTTCAGACAAGTTTCGTGCAACTGCTGTGCGAAGGAACGTTGTTAACCATCAAACAAGGTGAATGATGGCACAAAGACGCCAATTGGACATGTTTACGAAAGGAAGAATCGTTGGAACGCTGGAATCCTCACGATCACAAACCGAAGTGTCTCGAATTCTGAATGTGGACCAGTCTGTGATCTCAAGACTGTGGCAGAGGTTTCAAAGAACGGAAGATGTTACCCGACAACCAGTATCAGGTCGACCAAGAGTCATAACCCCTCGCCAAGACAGATATCTGGTAATAAGAGCACGACGTCAGAGGGGCAGTACTGCCAGAGCACTGGGTTCGGCGCTCACAGTCGCCACAGGAATACGAATTTCGAGACAATCTGTTTACAGAAGACTCAATCATGCTGGCCTGTATGCCAAAAGACCAGCAGTTTGCATTCCCTTCACGTCTGCGCATAAACGCGCTCGTTTGAACTGGAGTTTGAAACATCAACATTGGAGAGTGGGCCAATGTGATGTTCAGTGACGAGTCCCGGTTTAGTCTGCGTAGTGATTCTCGGCGGGTAATGATATGGAGAGAACGTGGAACACGTTTTGAACTAAGAAACATAGCGGAAAGACATCATTTTCCATCAAGGGGAGTAATGGTATGGGCAGGCATCATGATGGACGGCCGCACAGACCACCATTTCCTTGACACGGGTCTGTGACTGCTCAAAGATACAGATACGAAGTTCTTGAGCCTTATGTTCGCTTGTTTCGAGGTGCTGTCGGTTCTGACTCCCTGTCACCGAGCGGTGCTGATTGATGACTTCCTTAAAACGGAAGACATCCGGCGCATGTCGTAGCCTGAGAACTACCCTGATTTAAATTCTATCGAGCATGTATGGGATATGCTCGGGAGACAAATTGCAGCCCTTTCGCATCCACCAAGCTCCGTTACAGAACTGAAGAGAGCTCTCCAAGAAGCTTGGAACCGTTTGAGCACACAACTCATTCATCATCTCATAGCAAGTATGGAAATCGCGGTACAGCGTGCCTGGCTGTCAGAGGTGACCACACGCCTTATTAAACTTCAGCATTAGTATTTTATTTAATGTTTTCTTTAATTTTTTCTTTAAAGTGTGAATCCTTGCTATGCTCAGTTTTCTTTCAAACTGCTACTTTGGATAATAAAATTAATTATGATCATTCTTTTGATTTGCTTCATTATTTTATAACCATTTTACACTCGCATATCACGTTTCTCGCCATTCTGATTTACAGTTCCTTCTTTATTCACATAATTATCATTTATGCTTAACTTTTGGACACCAGTTTATAACGCATTAAGCAATTATCATCGTCCCACTACGATGACAATTATACAGAATATTCATGAGGTCCTTTTTTTGAGGATTGTATCAATCAACCAATGTGGCTTGTAGAATTAATTAATCGAAATGATTTGATTTTTTTTATTAACGTCCTATTTTGAATCTATACAAAAGCTACTGGAGATGGACCAAGCAATTTGGAACCACGGCCAAGGGACGAGGAAGACACCCTCTCCGGCTCTCTACACTTCCACACCACATGAAGACTCGAACACGCAGCTGGATTGAAATATCGTCGACCATGAGGTGTCTCTCCTGAGTGAGTGTTTAATATCGTTGCACTTAAAGCAACATGAGGACAATTAGCGATATACCTCGTCATTTTGAACAACGATTAGTTGACGAGGACAATACTTGAACTGGCACCCCGCACTCCAGACTTCCACAGTACTCGAACAAGAGGACTTTGAGCTTGGACAGATTTAATGTGCATTAACCCATCTACATGGATCTTCAGTAACGTCAGTAGTCGAGCACGCGATTCGATAACTTCAGCCACGAGTTCGTGACTAATATTGATCGGCTTCCACGGCAGGTTGCGGCCGAGGTAGCCTAGTGGTCAAGGCAAGGGACTTGTGGGTGGAGTGTCATAAGTTTGAGTCTAAGACTGATGAAGACATGCCGTGTAGGGTTGCGATACACGTTAAATATGTCGATCCTCAAATCTTCTCCGGTTGGTGTAATCGTTAGGAGAGGAGGTGCTAGCTCAGGTGTCGTCCTTATCATTTGACCATGGCTAAAGATTTTGATCTCTGTCCCCGAAAGCCCTAGTGAAACGTTAATATTCACTCGCTCAATCACTCACCAAGGTAGGTTGTCTCTTCCGTCTCCTCGGAACATAGTTTAGATCGCCGCGGCCCCCTTATGTATCAGCGTGACATCATGAACCCCCCCCCCCCCCAAGATTTTGAACAACCCTCCCAGACTTATTATTTTTGATCAAAAGTCAAGTTTTGGTAGAGTTTTTTCATTGGGGACTATTTAGTAATCTAGTCTGGATAGCACATCTTTCAATTTTTCCACGAAGCCATTCAGAGTCTGTAAAAATGGAAATCTCTACATTACATTAGACTCCACGTACCCCCTGGAGAGGCGCCGCGGGCACTCAGGGGTCCGTGGATCACAGTTTAAGTACCGCTGCTTTAGAACGATGATAGTTTTTGCTGTCGTCATGACAACGAGTAATTCTACTGCAACGTTATCGAAACAAAATCAGAAAGCACAAACTCCATATGCCATTCATTCTTTATCTTTTCTTGTTATCAGCAAATTAAACCATTCAAATTCAAAGTTGAAGAATGCTGAATAACCTGGCGACCTCATCCCAGTGTGACAGGAATAACACCCATCCATGAACTTCCCAAGACCCTCCCGTATTTCCTCGTTGCCAATCTTCTAGTAGCAGTGCCGAGTGACCTTGTTTACCATCTCTGATCTAGACATTGGCCAGCCTTGAATCTTCTTCGGTGTCCAGAAAAGGTTTCAGTTCGACCCACTTAGCCATGCATTTTGCAATCTCGTGGGATTGGGTGGGGGGGGGGGGTTGAGAGTGTGTTGGCCGAGGTCCAAGGTCACTTCGCAACACCCAATGTCAGGGCTCCCGCACAAGAATGCGACCGGATGTTGCGAATAAAGTTCGTCTTTCAATTCGGGAATGAAAAGAGCACCGCCTGTTAGAAACAATGGCGGAAATGCGTTCTGTGTGCATCGGGCCGGTTTTTGAAAATGGCGCGCGTGACTGTGGGAACGGTCACGAGGTGAGAATGCGAGAGAGAACGGAATTCGCATTCACAGCATTTGATACAAATATTTTCGCCTACATTTTCAATAGCTCTCCATTTTTTCAACTAGGTAGAAGTCGCACGCTCGATACTAACATGAGTGGTCACGCGGGGTGACTGAGTCTCTCTCACCCCAATTATAATTATTGTAATAATTTTTATTGCATGCGATAAAAATCGTAATTCTAGTGAATAATTTAATTACGAGAAAGTGTATTTACCTACTTTTGAGAACTTTTCAATTTTTCTTTGATAATTTGAGAAAAAATCATATCAAACTGAACTAAAATGTTTCAAATGTGCGCGACTTTAACAAAGGACATAAATCGCAGACGCTTTTCGTTAACATTAAAGGCAAAATTATATTTTGTTCAAATTATTGTTGTTTTATTGTTATTAGATGATCGATAAAAGTATATTGAACTTTTTCTCTTGCTTGTGTCTTTAATAGGGAGTATTGTGTCTTGTGGAACTCGGGGCTTCATATCTTTCTTGATGGAGTTTTTTAGGTAGCATTTGTGAAAATTTTCCTTTAAATTGAAACATTTCGCGTTCATCGCTTTTCTCAAATTTACTTTCGCCAGTATTATTATTAATATCCATTATTTCATTGTTCTTCTCTTGCTTGATCAGTTTCAACTTTATCCAACAGAGATCGCATAGATGCCCATTTCTTTCTTTACATTTTGTTCATTTATAGAAAAACCATAATGAGCCATACAACACAGTAATGAAAACCACTAAGTCGTTCAAGGGGGGGGGGGGAATGTAGCCTGTAGCTTAAGATGAAATATCGGTGAACATGAAGTAATACAACGGTCCCGAGAAACTTCATGCATTTTTTTCACTTAACACGCACAAAATGATTTCGCTTCTGGGAATGAACAAAATACTGAAAACACCAGCCGTACAAGCTAGATTTAAGAGGGTTTGTGAAATGAAAGACAGGTGGTTTCACCTGTTTTTCATTTCATGTCCGAGGGATTTGAGATACCCTTGGAATAGACTGTAACACGAACTAATTTTGTTTATCTAAGCTACTTCCACCCTCCATCCCTGCAAACGCTACACAAAAACATCTCAACTCTCAACAGTTGGCTTTAAAATTCGGTGACGAGTACATCACAGTGTGAGTAAAAACCAGCGAGTTTGGTTCGCATTGTTTTTTTCTATTTTAGAAGAAATTTTTTCGAGCACGCAATGGCAAAGAGTTCGGGGGAAAAGAAACTGCTATTTGGTTCCAAATGAAAATGGAGCTTCTTAAGGCTGTTGATCAAAAGCAGAAGACCAAAACGGAAATCTGTACAGATTTTGGTATTGCTAATCCAAATTAATCAGTAACAATTTTAAAAAAAGAGAGCAAATTACGTAATTGTTTTAACAGGTTTTTTTTTTCAATACACGCACATACGCATATCTATGTAAATAAAATGTACTCCTATAAACTTAATTTTGTTGAATATATTTTTTTTTTGTGTGCAATATCCTTTAATACGCGAAATTCTTTTAACACGGAAAAATATTTCTGTCTTCTCAGTTTCGTGAAAGCGATTGTCACTGTACATACATGTAACATTACCGTTCGACTCAATACAATCCGATCAAACGCTCGATTCCAATATCACCTGGTCGCCTTAGCCACTAAGGAAGTGCTGAGATATAAATTAAAAACGAGTCTCATACTCCTAAGTCAGGTGACAAAGTCGTTGCATAAGTTAATACCCTTATTCTTCTACAGAATCCAACTATTTATCTGTTAATTCAATCCATCCATTCTGTTGGATAATTATCTACATTGGTACTTCATAACTATGTAAATGTATTCATTATGAGCCCTTGCATCTCCCCCCCCCCCCCTATTCTTATGACATTGCGGCTAGATCCATTTGATCAAAAATCACGATACGATTGACAGGGTGAGACATACCAAACCCGTTTCGTTCAGAATAATCTTTTATGGTTCTTTTTTAAACCTTCGTTTTATAAGACATCTGTCATCATTAAATAACGTTTGTAGTTATCATTAAACACTCAACATTCTGTCATAGCCCTTTTCTTAACGCGCAATAGTTTGAGGCCCTCTTACTGAATATTTCACAGGAAGAGACAGTTGTTTTTTTCTTTTCAATACTCTCCGTGAAACACATGCATAATTACATGAAAACTATAGTTTTCTTTCTTGGAGGTGGATTTTAGTTTTGAGATTTTAGTATTTTGATCTAGGAATGCTACAATTTATTTTATGCTGCTATTTCCTGTAAATGTTACAATAGTGTCGAAATCAGGTTTTTATGTGAATAAATATCCAGTTTCTTTTTTAAAGAAAATTTGCATTACAGCCAGACTACAAGTTATTAGAAAAGCATGGATTTTTCTTTTTTTGAATGGACTGCATTTTGGCACTCAAGCCTTTGCAGGTACGGCAAGTCCCCCAAGCGTGAGACCCCTTTCAGTGGTGGCACCATCTAGTGGCGGCTTTTGCTACCAAATTTTGACGCTTGAATTAATTTAATTCAAGCTCTCATCGGATGCTTAATAATGCCGTGATTTTGTTTTGCCAAATCTAGTACCAAAACCAAATTGATATTTGAAGGATTTTTTACATGCCACACAATAGACCGTCGCCAATAGACAGTGTTGCCTTAGAGCGCGATGTTAATATAACACTCACTCCCACAATGCTAGTAGTAATTTAATCGCAATTCATTTAGATTGTGCAACTGATTAAATAAGTCTACATTAAAACAAAATTTAGAAGATGGAGACTTTTACAAATTGTTTTATTGCCGATTCTTAATCTAACACCCCTAAAATTTTACATTTCCTAATTTCTAAATAAATTAAAAATCTTATTATATTTTTTTCAATCAGATTAACGTATGTAGTTGAAGTCGTGGTCAGTTCAAATGTTGTACTCGCCATTTGATTGTGATTACAAATGACAAGGTGTGAACGCGTAGCCTATTGGTCAAGAAAACGGACTCGTTGGTGGCATGTCATGAGTTCGAGCCAGTTTCACTGAATAGACCCACCGTGTAGGGGAGCGATGCACGTTAAATCTGATGAGAGCTCAACTTCCTCCGTTGGTGTGGTAGTTAGGAGAAGGGGTGCCAGCCAGGTGTCGTCATCACTGACCATGTCAATATGCGAGTCCGTCCAAAAGCTCGTGTAGCGGACGATCGACATTTATTTCACTCATATCCTTACATGCATGTTTGTAGTACGTTTCGGAGATTGCCAGCTATATGATTTGTCACTTGACCAAGGTTCAAAATTCCGAGGTCCGTCGCCAATAGACAGTGTTGCCTTAGAGCGCGATGTTAATATAACACTCACTCCCCCAATGCTAGTAGTAATTTATCGCAATTCATTTAGATTGTGCAACTGATTAAATAAGTCTACATTAAAACAAAATTTAGAAGATGGAGACTTTTACAAATTGTTTTATTGCGCGATTCTTAATCTAACACCCCTAAAATTTTACATTTCCTAATTTCTAAATAAATTAAAAATCTTATTATATTTTTTCAATCAGATTAAGCGTGATGTGGAAGTTTGGAGAGTCCGTGGTCAGTTCAAATGTTGTACTCGCCATTTGATTGTGATTACAAATGACAAGGTGTGACCGCGTAGCCTATTGGTCAAGGAAACGGACTCGTGGATGGCATGTCATGAGTTCGAGCCCAGTTTCACTGAAGACACACCGTGTAGGGGAGGGATGCACGTTAAATCTGATGAGAGCTCAAACGTCCTCCCGTTGGTGTGGTAGTTAGGAGAAGGGGTGCCAGCTCAGGTGTCGTCCTCATCACTTGACCATGGTTCAAAATGACGAGGTCCGTCGCCAAAAGCCCTCGTGTAGCGGAACAGTACGACATTAATATTCACTCACTCACTCCCTTTACAAATGGCATGGTACGTTACCCATAGCCTACGAAATATTACGTTGTAAGATTGGACACTTTAAAAGGAAAAAATTAAGACTGTATGGATTGCAATCAGTTGTATAAAACTTTTCACCACATTACATCACCACGGAAGGACATTGAGCCTCAACATATTTCACGTGCATCAGTCTCCTCTACACGAAGAGACTTCAGTGCTACAAGGAGTCGAACCCGCGACACTTCAGCCACAAGTTCATGACCATAGCCACAGGTTCCTCAGCCCCATTAGCAATGTGGAACTTAAATTAAGTGATTAGCGTATAATTTAAGAAGATAACATGTTATCTTTCGCTGAGTAGAATGTAATGCAATTTCTGTTTAACTATATATAAATATAGGTCTATTTTTATGAAAGTTCTCAACACACAAAACCGTTGTTAACTTTGTTGATCTCTACGGTAAATACTACTGCAGTAATTTATTTACAAACTAAAATTCAATTTGTAAATATGGTTCTTGCTGCGGATATTATTTTCTATCTTCTATTCAATGTTATTGCTCATCTTTTACGTTATTTCTTGGCAAAAAGAAAACCATTGTTAAAAAGGATCCAGATGGCTGAGTGAAATACACCCACTCCGATCATTTCATTGTGTATTTTTCATTGAGAAATTCCTGTTGAGTAATTGTATACCGAGACAGAAAAAATAATGCTCTCTATTTTTTTTAAAAAACAACTTTTTGAAGGTTTAGAATTTCGCAAGGGAAAGAGCAAAATTTATTTCTTGTCTGAGCGTTTTCTTTCTATATCAGATTTAAAGCTTTTTTGGGATGGAGGAAAGAAGTAGGCAATATTTCATTGAGTCAGATTAAATATAGTGAAACATAAATTGCTTTTGGGTGTACAATGAAATTTTTTTCTGAAAAATTTGATGAATGGATTGTAATTGCCACTCATCAATATTAAATTTATAAATCGATATTTTTAGTAAAGATTTGTATTTTCTTTAAGGTAATCACAACCTTCAACCGGATATATTTCGGCTTTTCTAATTCTTTATTTTAATTAATTAATTTTTTGACAGAATTTATTTCATATACGTATGTTTAGTCATAAGATAACATTAACTTAATAGATTTAAAATGGCTTAAAAAAGATTTTAACGAAATGTTTTTCTTGCATATCCAATCTGACACCACTAAATAAAATTTTACAAACCTCAAAATAACTCAAGATATCGTTAAATAATTAAAAAATCTTGCATTTATTATTATGCACTATCAGAAAGTTAAAAAAAGAAAGTATTGGGAAATTGGGGAAACAAGTACTGAAAATAACCAATTATGTCAAATTCACTGCATAAATATTTTTAACGTCGTTTGAAATTTAATTTGATGCTGAAAGTTAGATAAGAGCGACCACTGATATCATGAATCTGAAAAACATGTAAAAATGTCTGTTAACAGTAGTTGTTTATATTGTTGGAATCATGGAAAATTGAAGAAAACAAGTAATAGAAAAAAAATTAAAGTCAATCCCTACATAGGTCACCAAAGAAAAACTTTATTTTAGTTACTTTTTATTAAATAATTACAATTAATATAAATATGTATATACATATGACAGAATCACAATATTAAGTGGCAAAATAGACAGTGAATTCTGTCTATTCTGACTATTTTGTTCTCATTCTGTCTACCTCTTATAATTCCTCATTATTGCAAGGAACTTTACCAGTGAGTTTCGAGCAGTCTAGTTTTTCAATTAATAGTCCATCGAATGATTTCACACGACTCGAGGAGACATATGCTTGACCTACTGCAAAGAGTTTTCGTCCTAGATATATTACTGCATAATCTACAGTACTACCTTGCATCTAATGAACTGTTGATGCCCATGATAGTATCAACGTTAGCATTCTTCACTCAGCAGTACCCGTAGCTGCGTTTGGGGGGGGGGATTGCACTGATATTGGCTTGATTTTTTATTTAATTAAATTTAAGTATTGAAATAATATTTGGAAAAGAAAACTGTGTTAACATCGAGTGTTATCCACTACAAGCTTAAAAAATGTATTTGTGAACTTGATGCGATGAATAAAAGTATTTTATCAACGGCTGAAAATGTGAACAAGATATATATATATATATATATATATATATATCAGGAGAGTGAGAATAAACAGTAGGAATTGAAATATAAATGAAATATTAAATGTAAGTAAATCTACAGTTTATAACAGAGAGCATTTCGAAGTTCAAAAGTGGCCGCGGTTGCCTAGTGGTTAAGGTAACGGACTCGTGGCAGGCGTGACGTGAGTTCGAGCCCAGTGCCGCTGAAGACTTGCTTTTAGGGGAACGATGCACGTTAAATCTGTCGAGAGCTCAAACATCCTCCCGTTGGTGTGGTGTGGTGTGGTAATTAGGAGAGGGGTGCCAGCTCAAGTGTCATCCTCGTCACTTGCCCTATGGTTCATAATGACGAGGTCCGTCGCCAAAAGCCCTCATGTCGCTGAACAGTGCGACGTCAATATTCACTCAATCACTCACTCGAAGTACAAGAGAAATTTAGTAAAAAACAAGCCACGTGCTGAAACCTCCGAGCTGTTTCACTGAAAGTTAGAATATTAAATTATGGGTAAGAATATTATTTGAGTGCGTGCAAATTTTAAAACCAGTGCAGTTAAATTAATATTTGAAGTGTTTGAAAGGTTTACAAATCAGTGGATACGGAAACTAATAGAAACCTGTTAAGTATGTACTATGTTAAGTAAGTTTTTGGGCGAGTATTTAGAATAAAAACCATTCACCTTAGTGAAACAAATGGAAAAAGGCTCAACTACAATTCGCTAAATCCTGCATTCAGAAGCCTCTCGATTTTTTGGAACTCGGTTATATTTTTAGATGAGAGCGAGTACAATATTTTTGGAGAACGGATTTGGCGGAAACCCAATATTGAACTTGAAATAAATAATCTCAACTCTTTCTGTAAAACACGTGGAGATAAGAAGACGTTTAAGAGTTGTATAAATGCTGTCGTTGTTGTGAAAACCTATAACTTATTGTAAAAATGGACAACATTGTTTATGTAAATATTTTAAAAGAAAATTTAGAGCAAAGTGATCAGAAATGGACACAAATTTTAAAATTTATCAGAACAATAATTCAAAAGGAAACGCCTGTGCAGAGTCCAGATTACAGTCCCGACAGAGTTATAAAGCGGGGGGGGGGGAGGCAACCAGCGGCCCGCAAAGAGTTTTGCTGACCACCGAGACAGTCAGAAAATTCGTTTTCAACCAATAATTGTTTACCGTGCGCAATCAAAAATTTGTGTTCGCCACACGGGACTAATAAAGATGTGACTCTTGCTTGTACAAACTTAACTTTAATTTTGCGTTTAAAAGATATAAACAAATGCCAGCAGCTTTGTGCGGCGAGAACCTCTCTTAGCGAGGGACAGTACAGGAACTGAGCATTCCACACAGATCATGTAACACAAACAAGTCGAAGCAAACAACTTGTTGCCATCGCGTAAAAGATAAATTCGGATGGCGTTGGTAAAAGACCTGACAGTAAAACTAACACAAAAAATACATATGAAATACAAATTGAAAATAATAATAATAATTGAATAGGAATTAAGTATCGTATATAAATGAACATACACAGCATATTAATAATAAAAATACAATTTGAATAATCTTGAAAATATAACTTGAATAATAACGAAAATACCATTTGAATAATAGAATGATATAACTCCATCCAAACAATTTGTCTTTTACTTTTCACTATTACGAGAACGGAATTCCTATATTAGGAAAACAAAGTAATTTAAAGTGTTTCTACTAGAGATAGAACTGTGTTTCCCAAACTTTTGACTCATGTGTACCCCTTCTATAATTTTCGTAACGCTGAGAACGCCCTCGTAAAAAAATGGATGTATTTTAATAACAATCAAAATTCTTTTTTTTTTGTGGCATACATAAAATAATAAGAAAAGAGAAACAAAATTATTCATAATAAAATATAAGTAAAAGTTATATATTACAATTAACATTATTCCGATTGGAGAAAGATGAAATTGTTTGTGCTAAGATTGCAACTAATCTTCTGGCATATATGTTGTGTTAGTGATTAAACGGACATCTTAGCCACATTCAATATTTTTAGAATGCAAAATTAGGCGAAGCTAAGCACGCGCGCGGTGCTGTGCATATCCCCACCAAACACCGGTGCAAGGCGTACCCCCACCAAACTGTTCCCGTATTCCTGGGGGTGCGCGTACCATACTTTGGGAAACACTGAGACAGATGAAGATTTCAATGATTGTTATAAAATTAAGCCGTAATTCACTTTGATCTGTTATTCCATTACTGCTGATATTGATACAACATCTGAGGAGCTACAGTTTAAACTCACTGACTTGTAGTTAGATGTGTGAAGGAAATTTTTAATGCTATGACTTGGACTTTAACAAATATTTGTCATCTGAAATATTTCCATGTATGAAGAAATTTGCGGCTAAATGGTTCTTTGTATTTCAGTCGACATACGAGGTGTGACACACATACAAAAAAAACAACAACGCGAGACTGGTTCAATAAATTATTATACTTACAGAATCAGTTCTCCGTGACAGAATCCCTTTCAAAGTAGAGTTCCCTACAGTATTCACACACTTCTGTATTCGGGGCTGCCATTGCTTGTAACAGTTCTAGAACGAGGTTTTTGGAAGGTCCTTCAAGAGATTTTCCTTTTTTGTCTGAACCTCTTCAACTGAGGTAAAATGGGTACCTTTTAAGCAAGATTTAACTGTATGAAATAAAAAAAGTCGCATAAATGGCCAAATCAGACGAATAAGGAGGATGCTTAATCACAGTAATGTTTTTGATGGTCAAAAACTGCTGGACAGATAGGGCCGGGTGAGTGGGTGCAATGTCTTGGTGTAACAGCCATTCATCACTCCCCAATTCTGGCCTTTTTTTCCTAATTGTTTCACGAAGTATTTTTAGTAGTCTTCAATGTAATAGTGTTGATTAACAGTCTGACCACTGATGTGATTGGGAACCCTCTTATATCACGAATTTTAGTTATGTTTTGGTCTGTAATCGCTGACCTTGGGCACTCAGCAGGTATCCGTGTCCACATTGACCCTTCCCCCTGAAAACCGCTTATACCATTAAAACACATATACACAAGACAAAGTTTCATCTCCATAACCCTCGGTTAACATTTGAAATGTTTTCGTGGTTGATTTCTTAAGTTTCACCCGAAAATTGATGTTGATTCGATATTTTTCCGGCAGAATGTAGTTGCACGGGTTCAGTACTCCCAACTAGCATGATCAATTAAGGTGAAGCTGGCCAAATAAATAGAGGATGTGCGTGGAATGACGTCACCAAAACAGTTGTTACCAACTCTTCTCTTTTTTCATGCTACACACTTAGACTCGTTTTTTTTTTCAGTCACGCCTAAAATATTTGTGTGAGCAAAGATTTTCTTGCATGAAGATCGACAAGAGTAAATATAGATGCGATTATAACAAGATGACATAAACTTGCAAGCTGTCAATGTTGGGAATTTGTTATTGAAGCGCCAGATTCATCCCTCCCATTAAAAACATTTTCCTTTTCTTCTCAGTTAATTTATGTGTTATTAAATTGAAATTTAAAATTAATTAACATGTGTATCTTAAGCTTTAAATACTATACTTCACTACAGTTAAAAATTTAAACCTTTTAAAGAAAGTAGCTCTATACCAGCTGTCAAAAAGACATGCAAGTTAAAATGTGCAAAAATTTTAATATTAGGTAAGCAGAGGGGTCTACCCAAAGACGAAAAATATGGAAAGGGGTCCATGAGATAAAAAAAGTTTGGGAAACTCTATTTTTTTTAAACAATCAATATCACTCCTAATTTTAAAAAAATGTAGAAAAATATGAAATCAAATGGGCATGCAGCTATAGAAAATATGCAATTAGCACAGCGAATAAATTGTGTAAAATTGCCCCTATTTTATATAACTTATATTTATTATTTTTTATAATGAATTTCAATCATTTTAAAAAGATGTGACCCTCCGGTTTCCTCCACTCCAACAGTGTGACTCGCGAGCCATAACGAATTGTCCACCATTGGTGTACAATATATTTGGTATCATTAGGAAAACTGAACCCATAAAATTAAAATTTTCAATAAAAAGATAGCTGAAAGAATGTCTCATAACAGATTGGGGGGGGGGGGGTAGTAAAAGGAAATTTTATTAAAAATGTGTTGAAATCCATGCCTAAACAGCCAAAGGGGGAAAAAACGTGAAGGAAGCCCAATACATTGTTAAATAAAAGGAATATTGGATGGAATAAATGGAACGTTTGGTTCCATAACGTTAAAGTATAGAAATTTGCGCAAAGAATTGGAAGAATAATTTTTTATTCCATTAGGCTTAGCTGCGCTACATCAACGCATTGCAACTAGTCTGATGCCAAAATACGGACTATTGCCATTTTGGTAAGCTGAAAAAGGTTACAAAGAAATTGCTTCCAGATTTACAAATATAAATATAAATACAGTAAGCTTATATAAAATACAAATTCCTAATATTACAAGTATAAATATAAATATAAAATTATTAAATTCATTTTAAAAATTAATTATTTTTCACAAATTATATATATATATATATATATATATATAATGTTCTATAATTTTATTACACTTCTGTTTGCTTATTAACTCATATGGCTTGAGCGGCCATTATTTGGCAATGAGTTGAATAATATTTGTCTCAACAAATATTTAGAAAGTTTTATAAAAAAGAAATTGTGTGTTCTCAATACCCGATTGTTTTTTGATCACTACTTTCCACTTAGTAGACGAGAGGTGGGTAGTATTTTATAATAGTTTAACAACGTTTTAATTTAAGTTTGGGCATTTTATCTTGTATATAGTCATCAGGTATGACACGCAAGAAAAACAATTTATAACTAACCAATTTCAACAAAATACTCTTAAAAAAAGTGTTTGAAAGTTTGTTTTGCTGCAATGCATTTTGAGTTATTTGTACATTGAACGTGCTTTATTTTTCTCATATTTTTAATCATTTTTTAAACTATATTGAGGAAAGAGAAGGTGTTATTTCGAAAGGGACGTGAAACAGCAATAATTATCATGATTAAAAAAAAGAGACAGCGGGAGAGAGAGAACGGCGATTAAATTAATATATTTTTTTTGCGTTGTGTTATTATTATTTTTTTTTACCTTTGGGAAATATCTCATTCTTTGGTTTTAATTAGAAAACGCGTTCAAAGCGAATGTCATTAATTCTGAATGAGACGCGAAACTCATTTCCAGTGCCAAGAAAAAACTCCGAGTTTTTATTATTAAATATTTCAAACATGAAAATTAATTTCGAGTATTGAGAAGTGTAGACGGCTGGGTGGCGTAGTTGATTAAGTGCTGGCCTTGTAATCTCAAATTTTCCCGTTTGACCCCGGCTCAAATCGGTAGATTTTCATGATGCAAAAAAAATTTTTTAAAAAAATCGATAGCGTCCATGTCGTATGATTATGCGGCATGTTAAAGTTCCCTAGAGTGCCTGCTTGGCTTAGGTGCTAGGGGAAAAAAGAAATTGCTGTGACAGTTTCGTATCGTCAGAGCTCAGGTGCCTCACGCTGAAAAGGCAACTGGGCGTCCAAAATTACATCGTGGCAATCGGTATCCACCTATAAGGGTACCACACTAAAGAGAGGAACCAGCTCCCGGGAAATGTACTACGTCTGCAATGGTTTTTTCAGATCTGAAGCCTCATTTGAAAGAAAATAAATATTATGGCAAATATCTGAGTATAAAATTCAGGTTAAGTTTTATAAATATTTCTCAAAGTGAGATCTCTGAAAATTTGTGTAACAACTGTAGCCAAAAGGTTATTGACATGTACTCATGGCCTGCGAGTTGTGAATCCTTCGAGTACTGGTGTCAATGACAACCTACCATGTTGATATACGTTAAATCTGTCGTGACTCAAATCCCAGAAGTTGGCGTGATGTGGATGTTTGGAGAGTGAGGTGGTGGTCAAGTATCGTCACAATCACTTGATAAACGTTCACTACGTGGTCCGTCGGCATTGTTCCTTTGGGCATTATCTAGCAACGTGGCTTTAGAGTAGGACATTAATAATAAATTAACTTCGAGTTTTTGCAATCAAAAGTGAATAGGTAGAGCGAGAAGTGTGATACGTTAATAATACACTGCTGGCCCCACACAAAATGCAACACCCATAAGGAAGAATGCAAACCATATGAAATTTACATCATGCGTTGGCGGCGATGAAACACGCAAATCATTAGCATTATAGCGCAGACGCACATCACGGGCGACCGTAGCGCCACCCGGAAGCGCTATATAAGGAGAGAGATCAGATTGGCGATTTGAAGTGCGGCCGTTGTTTTTCATGCGTAAGCTGTTTACCTATGCCTTGTGGAAGACAATGAGTGTCTTTTGACTAAGTTTCTGAATTCGACCGAGGAAGAATAGTTCCTTATAGAGATTGCGGATTATCCTTCAGAAAAATCGGTCAACGTGGTGGACGAAACCTAGAAACTGTGATGTAAATCTGATATGGCGGGATGTAGGAGGAAACAATGGACCGACGGGGCCGATAGCATCCACCTCGTTGCACCACTGCTCTTGGTGACAGGGGGATTGTGCGCATGGTAGTGATGGATCGCTCACCCACTTCACAAACCATAGCACAACAGATTCAGTCTATTACACATCATTCGGTGTCCATTCGTACCATTCGACGGCGTTAGCAGCAGAGTGGAATATCTGCAAGGCGTCCATTGCTTCGTTTACCCTGGACTGGAAACCACAGGCGTTTTCGCCCCACCAATGGTGCGATGAATGGTGGACATGGACAATAAAATGGAACGACATTGTGTTTAGTGACAAATCCTACTTCAGGTTGCAACATCACGAAGGTCTAATTCGAGTTTGAAGGCACCATGGTGCGAGGCTGCTGAACTGTTACTTTATGCATCGCGGCACTGGTTTCGCACCCAGTATCATGGTTTGGGGTGGTACTAGATTTTGCTGGCGCACCCACCGGTACACTGAACAGCCAGCATTCTATCTCTAAGGTGTTGGAGCCCGTGGTCCTCCCATACATTCAGAGCTTGCCATCAGACATATTCCAACAGGATAATACGTGACCATACGTAGAGCGCAATGTTCGAGAGTTCTTCTTTACCCATCAGATTGAATTGCTTCTTTGGTCTGCTTGTTCTCCCGATCTATCATCAATTGAAAACGTGCATTCCATGCCTGCGCAACGATTGTCCCGGGATACACCATCTGCTACTACACCAGATCAACTCTGGCAATATGTGGAAGCGCCATGGACTGCTGAACTCCAAAGCCTTTTTGATTCTAAGCTGAGGCGAATGGCAGTAGTTATATTCAACAATGGCGGCTACACTAAAACTACTGATTTTGTCATCATGCACACGTCACAAGAGCTGCAATTTTAATCGTTTAATATTTGTTTAACATGTTATCTGCCAAATAATTTTCGCTGTGATATCTCTGGTCCTTCTTGGTGTTGTATTTTGTTTGGTCAGCAGTGTATATGCGTAGCTTAAGAATAATACACAATACACAATTTTTTATCAGAACCCTTTATGATGTCATTCTAAAAAGTCTTCTAAGAAAGTGTTTTTTTGGCACACTATAAAGCAACAAAAGGGCTATTAGTGACAAACCTCGTAATTTTGAACAGGGTCAAATAACGAGGACGACACCTGAGTTGGCACCTCCCTCTCCTAATTTCCGCACCACACCAAAGGAAGGACTTTGAACATCGACGTATTTAACGTGCATCAGTACCTTTACACGGCGGGTCTTCAGTGGCACAGGTTTGAACTCATGGCATGTCAGCCATGAGTATGTGACCATGACCACTAGGCTATTGTGGCCACAACTGATTGAGGGAGCAACTATTATAAAAAAAATGGCCTGAATGTATATTCAAGTATTGATATTCGAACAGCCTTGCTAGACCAAAATTCGAATTTATTTGAGCATACAGGGTGATTGAGCAAAATGGGTATTAATTTGATTTTTTATTTTTCTTGGGCCCTCAATATATATCTGCATTTACACAGTAAAGAGAGGCCCAAACTAGAATTCGCTCAGAGTTCATTGCAGTCTATTGCGCCGCTAGAAAGTTTGACAGCACAAGCAGAAACTTCAAATACAATCCATTGAAACATGCCAAAGTGAAATGAAAGAAGAAAATGTTAAAAGCAAGGGCAATATGTTGCAATCGGGGATCATGACACAACGTTTTCTTACATTTCCTATTCAAGCGGTCATTCCATTCTCTGTTTCAATGCCACGTAACTCATGTTCTGGTCTACAGCGGAAAGGAACTTGAACCGGGCCCTGCCCCGAAACTGATGCAACAGGTGATTTCGAGCCACAACGCCACTCTTATTTTTTCCTCTTTTTTTCTCTATCTCGACAATGTCAGCGCGGAATTACAAGGCGCTGGCGAAACAAACAACACAGGCAGTGCTTTCTTTCTTTTTGCGAAAAGAACACACACTCTCTCTTTTTCCTAGTTGCATAATGACCCAGCGGCCCGTCTCGCTCGATCGGTCCCGCTTTCGAAACCTCCATTTTCTCCCGGTGGGTTACAAAGGCCCGGCCTTGTGCCGCGCGGCGTTACAAAAACAACAGGCGTTGGCTGCGATCTGGTTCCTTGCGCAACCCGCTTAATGACTTAGCCGTGACATTGGTCGGCCGCTGGACCGGTGCCAGGGATGCAGATGAGATGTGGGCGGTGAAAAGCGAAAGTCCGACTCGGATTCTCTTCCTCAAACGCGAGGGTGTCTTGATGACCGAGAATTGGAGCTGGATGGGGTGTAATGAGCGATCTTGGCACGTTTCGACGTGAAAACAAAAGACCACTCATGAGGCTGAAAACGAAAGGACGCGCGTCATGTTGATGTTTGCGCAATTGCGCGCAAAGATTTTTGAGCGAGCTCATGGTCTCGGTCACCGTAGTGTCCGGTGTTTTTCGTTGCTTTTTAAAGTATGCTTTTCTTTTTGCAAAATGTCTGAAATTTCTTACAGAGCTGTCACAATAGTGGGAAGGTAAAGGGGGTGAGAAGTTACCATTAATTACTTAATTTCAACCAAAGTACAGGTCGTGGTAGCCTAGTGGTCAAGATCCTGGATTCGTGGCCGGAGGGTCATGAGTTCGAGCCTTGTGCCACTGAAAACTCGCTGTGAAGAGGAATTGATGCACGTTAAAGCTGTCGAGGTTCAAAGTCCTCCCGTTGGCGTGGTGTGAAAGTTTGGTGGGGTGTTCCAGCTCAGGTGTCATCCTCGTCACTTGACCATGGATAAAAATTACGAGGTCCGTTTCCAATTGCCTATGTTGCCTTACAGTAGGACATTTATTAACACTCAGTCCTCACTATGCCAGCGCGACAACTTTGAGCCTCGACACATTTAACGTGCATCAGCCCCTAACATGGCGAGTCTTTATTGGCTCCTGGTCTCGAACTCATTGCTCGAAACGCCAACCATAAGTTCGCTCTCCAGTTTGAAAAATGGAGCGTCAACTGTAGTATCGTTCTCGTCACTTGATGGTGACTCGAAATTACTAAGCTCATTGCCAATAGCTTTCACTTTACATCTAAATGAGACAATAATAAACAAATTAATCCAGATATATTTTTAAAAATTGTTAGAGGACTGTGTACAACATTACTTTTCGCGCGAACGAGGTAAAATAGTTTCTTCAATTTTTTTAAGCCGCCGAGAAAAATGGATCTATAATTAATTTTTGCAACTAATGTGTACACATACTCCTATAAAATTATCTTATTTATTCGGTCATTCGTTTTTTCCCACTCATTTTTCTTATAAAATCATTTCCCACCTTTTCATGAAATATCATATTTTGTCTTCAGTGTTACGCATTCCTATATACGAACCTTTTTCAACTTCATACATTAAAACGAAATCAAGAAAATCGTGCATTTAAAGAAATCTTGAAAGGCAGATTGATTACTGTGAGTTGTGTGGAACATAACCACTTAAAAATTTGTTAAAATTTGAAACAGTTTTTGTCCGAAAAACTGCTCCGAATTTCAGTCATGCTTTCTGCATGTTTTGATTTTAAAAGTCAATGTTTATTTTAAAAAGTAAATAAACCTCCCTCTCTCTGGTTCTGGGCTGTTGTCTCAGCAACCAATAAATCGGCCAGCTTATCAATTCTTTTTACTTTGAAAAAGTAAAAGGGGACGTCTTACTGAAAAAGGGGACGTCACAACGATGAGCCTTCAGTGACTCCAGGACTCGAACCTGCGACACCAGAAGGCAACATTAATAAACTATCTCTCGCCCAACCCAATTTTTGGTGAATTCACCTCTGGCAGCAATTGTAAAAAACTTTCGTTTTAAGTAAGCACAAATGGTGTTATTGGGGGATAATAGCCTGTGTTGCTCTGTTTCCCACAAAAATAATAACTGTATAGTGTTCTTGTAAAAAATAGCGTCTTATTACTTTTGAGTAGAAAAGATGAAAAATTATGTTGTACATAAGCACAGAGAGAGTTACTACAGCCGCAAAGAATTCTGAGAAATATTCTATCCATAAGAAGTGCGTAAATTCGTGTTTTTGTAGAAGTTTTCTGTAAATGTCTTCAAACATACGTGTATACTTTAACAAATCATCCTGATTTCCAGCCTGAAGAGTTAAATTAAAATAAAGAAAGTAATGTCCTTTTGACAGTATCTATGTAGCCGCGGTAGCCGACTGGTTAAGGTATCGGATCGTGGCTGGCATGTCTTGAGTTCAAGTCCAGTACCACTAAAAACCCGCTGTGTAGGGGAGCGATGCACGCTAAATCTGTCAAGAGCTCAAGCGTTCTCCAGTTGGTGTGATGTGGTAGTTAGGAGAGGAGGGTGCCAGCTCAGGTGTCGTCCTTGTCATTTGGCGATGGTTCAGAATTACGAGGTCCGTCGCCAAAATCTCTCATACAGCTGAACAGTGCGAAGTTAATATTCACTTACTCACTTACTTTTGACAGTATTAATTTAAGGAACAACAACGTGTTCACATTATTTAAAATCGAATCTAAGAGAATATTTTTTTAAATTGCTTAGTTATCTGTTATGAATAAAAACAAGCTTGGAGAATACTTTTTCTTCCTTAATAAAATCGTCTTATCTTACTTATAAAAATGTACTTTTTTTTCCAAAATCTTTTCACACATGTACTTTGCTTATAACACAATTTACCAGCATATTCAGTACACCCACGCAATTTTCCTCAAATAATCTTATTCAGAATATATTACTTCTCATTCACTTTCGTTGTAGCACGCCTCCATTTTTCCTGCCTCATAAATTCCCTATATAACCATAAATAGAATCACAAATTTCTCTTCCAGATCCTCAAGGAAATTGAATCTAAGATCTCAATTTTCCACCACACAGAAAAGGGAGGGGGATGAGCTTGAGGAAAATGTCCCCTCTTCAAAAACCCCTCACCGACGGAGGAGAAAGAGGAGATTTTTCTTAGAGAGAGATGAGGACTCTGCTTTTCCCCATCCTCTTCGGATATTTAGGTCACGGTTACGGTGACCTTCTTCCCCTTTTACCTCGATTTCCCTTCTTTTTACTTCTGCTTTTTATTCTTTCGTTTCCTCTTCGGATAACAGGTGGTTCCGCACTAAAATCAAATAAATTTCGATTGCTTTTGTGGCAACGGCTGACTTTAAATTAAATGAGGGAACAAGAAAAGGAAATTAAGCTGCTATAGCTTATGGTGTGTGTGTGTGGTTTTTCTTAAAAAGGCTTATGCCTTTGAAAGACAATGATGTTTATATTTTTAATACCTGTTTTTTTGGGAGGGGGAGGGAGTTTTAAACATTGAT
This sequence comes from Trichonephila clavata, assembly GCA_019973975.1. Classification (NCBI taxonomy): domain Eukaryota; kingdom Metazoa; phylum Arthropoda; class Arachnida; order Araneae; family Nephilidae; genus Trichonephila; species Trichonephila clavata. The sequence goes on from BMAO01039551.1 coordinate 137,696, forward strand.
GAGTAATTTTTCCTTAGGTCTATGAGAAATCATTTACTACTTCAAATGGAGAAAATTAATATTTTAATAATAAACGTTCAATTTTTTTTAATATTGATCAATTTTTTAAGTGTTTTAGTAGATTTATTAATCTTCATATTGAAGAACAGCATTATCATCATTTGGTTTGTTAAAAACATGCATTCAAGCGTACTTTGTAGGCTCAAAAAACATGTAAAAAATTGCTTACTTTCACTAAAACCTGTCATGATCAAAGCAAAAATGTATGTATAAATTTTAATTTCATATATGTGAAAATTCAGAGAAAAAATTTGTAAAAGTAAAGAATTTTGCAATTTTTTTTTTAAAATTTGATTAAAATACAAAAATTAAAAGGTTCATATTTTAACAATCACTTCTTTACTCGTTGCATAAAAGATAGTATTTAGATAGTAGTACTTTAAATTTCTAACATAATTATGGAGTGAGTGAGTGAATATTAACATCGCACTGTTCAGCTACAAAAGAGCTTTTGGCGATGGATCTCGTCATTTTGAACCATGGTCAACTGACGAGGACGACACCTGAGCTGGCACCCCTTCTCCTAACTACCACACCGCACCAACGGGTGGACGTTTGAGCTTTCGACAGATTTAACGTCATCGCTCCTTTACATGGCCAGTCTTTCGTGGTGCTGGGCTCGAACCCATGATACGCCAGCCATGATCCGATGCCTTGGCCTATAGACTACCACGGCTCCAATATAATTATGGAACCGACTGAAATTAGTTCATTATTTGTGTTATTTTTCTTAAAATACAACTGTCGTGATCAATCGTGCAGTTTTTGAATATTGTTATGTCCTAATGTAATGGCTAATGTTACAGAAATATGTACTTTAATTTTGTGTTATGTAATTAAAAGTCCTAAAGGCCATCAAGACTAAGTAGTGTAGCGTACTTGATCGTCTTTAAAATGAGAGAAAGGTCCACGTAAAAAACAGGAAGTTTCTTTGGAGTAAGAGTCGCACTTTATTACTGAACAATTTAATAATTACTACAGATTAACTTTTCAGGTGGCAATCAACATGCGTAAAATTCATACAGCACTGCTAATCCGCAGCCACAATAGCGCGCTAGGTTGACAAAATGCACAACCGCTGCCAAGCTTAGACTCTGATGTTGCTTCCCTGAATAGATTTTTATAGACTAGGAGGAGCTTTATTGGAGCTTCTAAAGTTTTTACGCAAAATAACCATAAATTTTCTGGACTTTTTCTTATGCCAAACTGAGCGACGGAGAAATTTTTTAACCAAATAGAAAGCGATTTTCTTTGCAATTTTCCTTTTTCTTTTCTATATAGGGTGTTGGACTATTTTTTTTTATTTGTTACTATTTATTCATTAATCAAATTTAATTATTATGATAGAATATTATAGTAAAAAAGAAATCATCCATTCTCAGAAACCCCGCCTTCTAATCCACAGGTCGTGGGTTCGAATGATGAACCCACGGCATGTGGATTAGAAGTACAACGCGTTATCCATTGTGCTACAGGGAAATAACGACCAATTTTCCTTTCTATATATGATATTGGACTATTATTTTTGCTTGTTACTATTTGTTCATTTTTTAATTTAATTACTGAATTAATATTTAAAAAACTGTATTAACATAATGTTTTAACTACAAGTTAAAAAAAATGTATTTGAACTTGAATGGATGAATAGAAAGTATTTTATTAACGATTGAAAATTTGAACAAGACACACACACACATGTATATATATATATATATATATATATATAATATATATAAAATTCTCGTGTCACAGTGTTTGTAACCAAACTCCTCCGAAACGGTGTGGCCGATTCTTATGAAATTTTGTGCGTATATTCAGTAGGTCTGGAATAGGAGGTAAACTATTTTTCATTCCGATATTGTAATTAGTTAAAAAGATATTAATTAAAAACCTTAAAACGCTTAATTGTCTTAATCCTGCGCGTTATTTTTCCCGCCTAGCGTCGTGAATGAACAGAGGGTGAAATTTTTCGGTATTCTCGACGTTATTTAAACAGCCATCCGATTTTTGTTTTTTAAATCAGACAAAAAATAATTACAGAATCGGAAAGATCATTTCTTTCGCCACGATTCAGTATAATTTTTTTTTGCAAAATAATAATATTTTCTATTTTTTATGATTTTTTTAAAATCGAGTTAAGACCGAAACGTTTTTATGAAAATCTTTTTCTAAATCATTGCGTATGAATTTATTTTCGTGTTATTAAAACGATATTTTGTGTTAAATAAGTTCATGCGTTTTTCTTTTTGAATCAGTCATTTTAAAAATAAAATGCTAAAAACTTTTTTTTCTATGATTTTTTAAAAAATACTCAAAATTTTAACTCAACATTAAATAACTTCGTCATTTATTAAAATCATTGTACGAAACTGTTTTTACGTTTATAGAATAATGTTGTCCTACTTCTGTGTGAAGATTAAAAAACTTTCTTAAAAATTACGGATTTAAAAAAAAATTTGTGATTTTCGTAAAATACCGTTTTTGCGAGAAGTAATTTAAACAGTTTTTTTTTACATTTTTTATTTAAAAGTACTTTGATTTTGCAATTAATGTGTGAAATTTCAAAACTTTAACTTGAAAGTTAAAAGCCCTAAAAAAATGAAAACTTAAAAAAAATTCTCAATTGCGTCGAGGTTTGCGTTAGCTTTCTGTTTGGAAGATGGGAAAGGTTGAGATAGCTTTGAGTCTTTCACTCTGATGCAGAAAAGGTTCAATTCCTTCATAACATTACTATTTGCGGCGGGACGCTCATTCATATAACGCATCACAACCGATAGTTCTTTTTATTCTTAAAGATTGATTTATTGAAGAACAGTGGAATATAAGAAAAATATATCATAAAAAAATATAAGGAAATATTCTGAAATATATTTTTATCACATAGTATTATTTTATTTTTGAATTTTATACTGTAAATGTGTAAATAAAGGCTTTTTACCTTTTTCTTTTTTGTAACTTTTTTTAAAATCTAACACTCAAAAACAACGCAATAAAGAAATAAACAGTCGTTTCAATAGGTAACGGTAAGAATTTTTGCATTAATTATATTTGTGAAAAATTTAATCGCGTTTTTACTCCTCTATCATTATTTTAAATAAGTTTTTTTGCAATACATTTAAATGTATTGCTTTAAATAAGTATTTTTTAAAAATAAAATGGTATTGTTTCCTGTAAATCATTAAACGAATTTTTTCAATCGTTATGTAGGATTTCTTATAATTATGATAAGTAAACCATCTAAACTAAAAAATTCATACTTTTCTCTTTTGAAATCAGTGATTTAATAAATTTATAAATACCAAACATCATTTATTTCGTCACGATTCGAATTTTTTTTCTTTCAAAACAATAATACTTTGCTTATTTTATGATTCCTTCTAAAATGAATAAATATCGATGCATTTAAAGGAATATGGTTTTTAAAAAGTTCATTGATCATCTAGAATCAGTAATTTAAAAAATAAAATGCCGAAAACTATCTTTTTTTTAAAGAATTTAAAAAAGAAACTTTTTTTTTTTTTTTACAAAATAATGATATTTTGTATATTTTATGATTTTTTTCTAAAATGAATCAATATCGGTGTCGAACATTTAAAATAATCCACAATTTTACTTCAAAATTTAAAATAGTAGTGAAATTTCGTAATTTGAAAATGTTAAACGAGAAAACCATGACACGCACTCACGGGCCACTCACATCGTACGCGTCACACCCACACACAATATCTGGCATCAGAAAGAAAGGAGGAAATTAACATAGAGATTAAGTTATACCCTCGGTAAAAGCCCGTTCAACGCCGGGCCATGCAGCTAGTATATATATATATATATAGGGAGAGAGTGAACTAATGGTAGGAATTGAAAAAAGAATGCCCTTCCACAGCATACTGTGAAAGTTCAACGTATCCGCTGTTCTCAGGTAAGGTAGATTTGGAGAGTATTTAACTGTACTTTCGAAAGGTGTTAAGCAGAATTCTCAGTAAAGCCTTATTAAATTCCAAAAAACAATACATTGCTTTGTGATTATGAATCCGTCAAAATTAACCGTTCATTTATTTATTTGTTCGAAGATCCTAATGAGAAAACTGTTTTAAAACCTTCCGTGTTTTTATAGAGCATTATTCTGGGTAATGAAGTTGCCGATTTGGACCAAATTGTAAACATTAGTTTGTGGTGAAGAGATTAAATTATGTCTATTTACACATAGAGAAGAACTAAGGATGCGTTTGAAAAGAGAATGCCTTGGATTATTTCAAATTTCAAAGAATCAGAACAATGACTCAATTAAAGTTGGAGAAATTGTATTTGATCATAATGATAACAAAAAGGGTTTGGAGTGGTGGTCTCTGGTAATAATTTCCTGAATACAATTAATATCAATCATTTAGTTTGAGTGAAAGCCACAAATGCTGGCGCCTGAACTAAGATTGCGTCCATTAAAAATTCATTGTAAATGAGAAGAAACCAATGGAGAAATAGATTCCATAAGTGAGAACTTCAGTTGCCTTATATATAAAGAAAAACTGGAAACTGAATCTCAATTTGAAAACTTCTCACAAAAAGACTTCTGGAAATTCGTCGTGGAGAGTCCAACCGAAAAAAGAGAAATGTCTTAGAAATATTAACATTAATTTTTCTGTTCTGTTATTATTTACATAAATGTAATCAGTATTTTATTACACACTGTAATTATCTTTATATTTAGGACATTTGTATATAGATGCTTGTAAAGTTACTATTTAACAAAAATGGGAGAAAGGATAATATTTGTTATTTTGATTGATTGATTAGTTGAAAGGATGAAGAGCAACATAGGCAACCCTATCATGTGTTTTTGTTTTGCCACTGATATTAATGTTAAGCTCATAAATTCAATAAAATATATGTGGCAACATGTAAGAGAATCAATGCAAGGTATTTTGAATGTGTATATACATATATTGGGTTGTTCGGAAAGTAATTTCATTTTTTTTTGTGGAAATGAAAGACAGTTTTCGTATAATAAACAAATACTTTATTAAATTATATATTGGCCGTTCTGGTCCAACACCTTTTGCCATCTTTCTGGTAGTAGCATAATTCCACGCTCATAAAATTTTTGGTCTTTGCTGGCAAAAAATTGATCGAGGTGGTTTTTGACCTCCTCATTTCAGGTGAAGTTTTTACCGTCTAAAAATTTTGGAGTGACCGGAACAAATAATAATCCGATGGTGCCAGGTCTGGAGAATATGGTGGGTGTGGCATTGTATCCCATTCAAGCTGTAAAAGCTTTTGGCGAGTGACCAAACTTGTGTGAGGTCTCGCGTTGTCTTGGTGAAACACTACACCTTTCCTTCTGACCTTTTCTGTTGAAGTGCATCATTCAGTTTGTCCAGCTGATGACAGTAGACTTCCGAATTAATCGTTGTGTTATCCGGTAAAAGCTAAAAAAAAAAACGAATCCTTTAAAATTCCACCAAACAGACAGCATCACCTATTTTTGGTGAATATCGGCTTTGGAAATGGTTTGAGCCGGTTCATCTTTTTTGCTCCATGACCTCTTGCATTTGACGTTGTTGTATACAACCCATTTTTCGTCCCCAGTGATGATGCGCTTCAAAAACGGATCATTTTCGTGACGTTTGAGAAGTGAATCGCAGACGTCAATGCGGCGACACAGATTTCTCTCTGTGAGAACATGGGGAACCCATACATCGAGCTTCGAGGATAATCCCAGGCCTTTCAAGCGGTCATAAACTGTTGAATTTGATAAATTTAATCTCAATCCGATCTCACGTGTTGTTATTCGCCGGTTCGCATCAACTAATGCCTTTATCGCGTCTTTATCAGCTTCAACCGGCCATCCCGAAAGTGGTGCATCTTCGACATCAAAATTGCCGGATCGAAATTTAGCGAACCAGTTCTGGCACTGGCGTACTGTCAACACACCTTCTCCATACACATCGGTCAATTTCTTTCTGGCTTGAACAGCATTTTTACCCTTTCTGTAGTAAAACAGTAAGATATATGTCGAAAATGCTGCTTATCGCTATCCATATTTAAAAGGGCACCAACCAAAAACTTCTGCGTAGAATTAATTGGAATTTTTCAAACACAAGCCTTGCTATATGAGCTCTCAAAACATATAAAAATTATACGGCTTAAATGTGAAGTTGGGTGCAAAAAAAATACAATTAAATCCTCTGTCGGGAAAAAACGAAAATTACTTTCCGAACAACCCAATAATTTTGTAGCAATCACACACAGATTGAATTTATGGTGTTTTATATTCCTGTGATTATTGTTATATCCTTTGCTTGTCAGTAAAATATTATTTCAGCTTTAGAATACATTTCGATAGTTTCATCTCGTAGCCTGAAACAAAAATTTCTTTAAAGAATAACAGATTAAATGTCAAACATGATGCAAAGAGAAAAAGATTCATAATCAGAACAATATTAAAAAAGTTTACTTTATATAAGCTATAAGGAGGTTTTCGCCAGAAAATATTAGTAATACAGAAAGCTTACATGTTTTATCAGAAAAAAATATTTCGATTTTGAACGCAGTTCTGTAATTTGAGTTGATAATTATTTTAAATTAATAACATTTTCCTTTATTTTCGAATATTAGTTTTCGCATGTTTTGAAAAAAGAATTACCAACATGTAATTCAAACTTTTTTTGTTGTGATCAAGAAGTTATATAATTATTTTATTTCAATTTTAGTGCGAATCAAGGTAGTAGAAATAGCCTTTAAATTAAAAATTATTTTTATGTACATGTGACACAAAAGTCCACTAACATTTTAAAATTCACGGAATTATGTGGGTAAATAGGTAAGAATTGATACACATGCTTGAAACGATATATAGTTTTATTGAATCCCCCCCCCCCAAATACAAACAATAGTAGCCCACTTTAATCGCGTTGGATGCTTTTTCTTCGATGAAATGAATCGTTTTGCTTTGCAAACTGTCAGCTTGACGGGTGTGAGGTAGGTCGATATGTTATAGAATCAGATCCTCCCTAGCCTGGCTGGTAAACACGTGCTAAATGGTACGACTTTTGTGTAGGATGGAACTTCACCCCATATGAGGGGGACCCAAATATAACCAGAACCGAACTGTTACACACGCATTCTTTGTATTTAGGAGATGTGGTTTTAGATGGTGTTAGTTCGCGCGCGCGCGGGGTCTCCCGCGACCGTCAGGGAACTGGGATGGGATGTGGTGCTCTTTTATGTAGGCTCCTGTTTCAACCCTTTGGCGATTATGAGATAGCCGACCACAAAGAACAGAGAGTATTGGTGAAATTTTGCTTTCTGTTCAACGAAACCAGATCAGGTGAGTAGGGTGGATAAGGCACAAGCACCCCATGTTGTTGCTTATCAAAAACTCTCAGACCATCAAAGTTGTGTGGGGTGGAGGATTTTCGTGGTGAAGCAACCACTAGTCACTTCTCCACATTTTGGGTCGTTTTCGTCACACAATCTATCGTAATCTTCGAAACACACCAAGTAAAAATACTAAATAACTACTTGTCCTGGCGGAACGATCTCTTTTTGGACAATGTCATTTACATAAAAAAACAAATAAACATTGTCTTCACAATGGACCGCACTTAACGTGTTTGCTTTCTTGGGTCGTGGTGTATTTGGGGATCCATTGGCTCGATGCTTACTTTGATTCTGGATTGTATCCGTAGCACCAAAACTAAACTCCAGTCACAATTATTTTAAGAAAATTGTTCATCCAATTCTTCAATCCTTTTAAGCATCTCTCTCTTCAAGTCGCGGCCAGCATTCACGAGGTTTTCTCTTTGGTTATCTCTAAGGAACCGAGGAGCAAATTTTGCAGACAGCCGTCTCATGTGCAAATTTTCGGTTAAAATTCGCTGGACCCTGCTTCATGACACGTTTTTTCCCGCTGAGACTTAGTCAATACTTTTTCGACGATCTTCCTAAATGTTACGTTTGATTTTGGCAATGTTTTCCTCATTTTTTTCCTGTCAAAAGATGCTTTTGGGCATGGGCTGTCTTCAGATGACATGCTGTCAGATTTGAAGCGTGAAAACCATTCTTAGACCTTAGATTTTCCCAAAACATCATCATTAAAGGCTTAACGAAGCATCCCAGTGGTCTCGGCTGCAGTTTTCCAAATAATAAATGAACTTTCACACACACGCTTTGTTCTTTCTGGTTGGTCATCTCATAATTGCTAAAGGGTTGAAATAGGAACGCACAAAACAGAGCATCACAAACAATCCATTTAACTCAGACTGATTTCAGTTCCCTAACAGCTGTGGGAGACCCCCCCCCCCCAACTAACACCACTTAACAGCACAACTCGTTAAGTACAAAGAATTTGCGTACAACAGCTCGATTCAGGTTATTTTGGAGTCTGACTTCGGGGGGGGGGGGTATTGCTCTTCGTGTGAGATCTCTTGAGCACATCGTTAGGAGGGAATCCCGTGCTAAGTCATCCCTTCCAACATACTTCCAACATACGAGTGATTACTAGTTTTGGTATTACCTGAAGTTTTAAGTCTACGGTGATCGTCTGAGATCAGTAAGGATGCTGACGGTAATTTTTCACCTTACCTACAGGTATACTGTACAGTTCTATTCTGAACATTGCCCCTCAACTGCACGTAATGTTGATGAATGACAGCTGACATGATGAATCTTTGTCATGTTGGTAAAAAATTGTTACGCTAATTATCGATTTTGTTATATATAAAGCCGTCGGCCATTATTTGCTTTTTTTTGGAGGAGGTTTTCAATACCCCCCCCCCCCCATGTTATTTCAAGAAAGTGTGTCAATATCTACTTCAATACCTACATTATTCCTTGAATTATTAAATTTTCAAATCTGAATGGACTTTTGGGTCACCTGATATTTTGCGGCGGTCTCCACCAAAGACCCATTTACTGTTAGGGAACGAGTGACGTCTCAACGGTCATGGAGTGGGAAATTATCCGAGACCGGACACTCCGACGCTTGTGTTCTAAGACAAATCAACATTTTTTTTTTGACCTCCCTTTATCCAGTCGACACAGAGGTGACCGGCGCAGTTCCCACGTCAATCTCCAGCTTCAAAGTCCACCGCATGAGGGGTGACCATTCTTCCTCCCATGTCATTTTTGTGGTCGTGACGTATTCCACCTTTAAAGAGACACCAAAAGGGGACACCCAGAGAATCTCGATACGCTCATAAGCTTCACAAACTCTAGAGAGACATTCTACACGCTTCAACACTCTACGACCCCCCAGGACACTCCCATGAAACCTCTCTCTCCGACTGACTTCCAGATTCACTCACACTTGCAGTGACCTATCCAGCTACGAGCATCCCAAAGTCGTCATAACGACCTTTCACAGGAGTGACCCGGCCTTCACAGAGGCATTAACAGCGCTGCTAATTAGCAGTTTCAAAGATTTTTCATAGTGAAATTTATTTGAGGTGAATTTTTTTATAAAATTTACAAGAACTTGACTCATTCATTGCCAATATTTGATAAAACACCATCAAAATTTCATCACAAATGAGAATTTTAACCGCAGCCAGTTGGTTGTCCATCTTTATGAAATAGCAGTTTAAATGTATTGTGTTGCTCCACTGATAAGCACAGCAGCAACAGCAGTGAGAGCACATATATTTCCAAGCAATTCTTATAATTTCCATTTAATCTAATCGCAGTGTTCCCAGGTGGTCAACCTTCTTAGTGCGTTTGATGATGCTTAACTTTGGTGAGCAATCGAGAACAGGTGCGTTCATCCTTTAACAAGCGGATTCGACAGAATGTTCTATAATAGAGAATTACTGATTAAGAACTAGCCTTTAATAACAGAAATATCGTTGGTTGTTTTTATTTAACACCCCCCCCCTTTAGAAAAAGGTCAGAATAATGGGAGACGGAGTTAGTTACTCTGAACCACGATCAAGTGACGAGAGATATTTGAGCCTAAATCTAAGTCTTCTAACTTCCACACCACTCCAGTGGCCGCGGTAGCCTAGAGGCCAAGGTCACGTACTCGTGGCCGGCGTGTCATGAATTCGAGCCTAGCGCCACTAAAGACCCGTCGGAGCGATGCACGTTAAATCTGTCGAGAGCTCGAACGTCCTCCCGTTGGTGTGGTAGTTAGGAGAGGGTGGTGCCAGCTCAGGTGTTGGCCTCGTCACTTGACCATGGTTCAAAATGATGAGGTTCGTCGCCAAAAGCCCTTGTGTAGCTGAACAGTGCGACGCAAATATTCCCTCACTCACTCCACATCACTCTAACGGAATGATCTTGGGCTCGGCTATGTGTATAGGACTCTTTAGATTTGAATCTAAGAAGACGAGTAGACTGAACTAAAACAATTTTTTTCCTTCTTTTTAAATTCGACTTTCTAAAATTTGAAAAATTATAAATATGTTCTCATTTTTATTACCATATAACTCATTCAGACATTTTGCTTAGGGTTGCTAGAGCGTTTAATTTACTCAACATGAGGTTTGAATGGAATATTGCATGGCAATGTAACTCCTTTATGAATTAAAAAACAAAAAAACGGCGTCGGAGTTTCCAATTGAAATGTTATCGGAAATGCAGATAAGAATAAAACAAACACTACAACGAATACAGTTTTCCCTAAGTAAAGCAATTTTATCGAAACAAGTTTTCGGAAACAAATCAAAGTCCAGCGCAGGAACTCATTTTCTAAATGCAGGGAATCCGTTTTATCTTTTCATTCCGTAACCTCTTGACTTTTCCATCAAGGAATGTTCTCCAGAAGCCCTGCCTCCCCCTGCCCCCTTGCACGACAAACACACATCGCGCACGAGACGCCGTCTACTGCAAAATGACGTCTTGGGAGACCCTACAAATGCCGGAGAAGAGGAAACCCGGAAAGTGCCGGATGGGAAAAGGCTTTTCTTTTCGCGTTCGGATTCCGGCGCTTTTCATTTCGGACAAAAGGAAGGCAATGAAAACGCGCCGTTCGAAGGCTTTTGTTAATCGATTTTTGTTCGTTCCAACGTCTCTTCGTGGGAGGGGGGGGGGGTGTAATGTATGTACGGATAATGTCATTGAAATTCAATGGAGTGAGTGGCTGAACCCCATTTATATCTTTGTTTCGATAAATTCATGAAGTGTAAGGAAATTTTTAAACTTAAACGAACAAAATTTTAATTTTCGTAAAATTAATTTTAGTCTACAACTTAATAGACATAATTTTTTTTTTAAAAAAAAGTTCATTTAAGGTATCCCTACTTGCGATAACTTTTTTTAAAAAAAATTTAGATATGGGAATTTTTTGTGGTTTTTAGATTTGTTTAGTACATTTTAAGATAAATATGCTAAAATTAAGAAGATAATAAGAAATTATGAAAAGTTTATGAACAAATTTTCCATTCTGGTGTGTTGCTATGTTATTCATTTTTGAAATGACCTTCAGGATAAGAGATATTTTAATTTTTACAAAAACTATAGCACTTTATCTTAGTTATTATATGAAGTTGCTTAAAATAACAGCGATTATATTCACATAAGGGACTGTCAATTTTGTAATAAACAGTGCTTGATAAATCTGAAGGTTAAAACACTTCTATTATTATACGAAACATACACACAAAAATTTCAGTTAATTATTTTCAAAACTTCTTCAGCAATCGCGCTGTCCCCGTTTGAACATTTTCGAAATAATACATTTCGAGAAAAAAGCGTTTTAAAGTATGACATCTTGCTTAAAGTAATGGTATCTGCTTTTACTAAAGCACTGTAGTTTTTAATCTAGTGAACGGAAAATAATAAACTTGGTAATTTTTACAAAACGAATAGGATGGCCTGTAAAATAAAACCATAAAAAAATTTATCAATTTTGGCAAAATTCACAATTTTAGGGTAGTCGGATACCTTAAACTATGAATGTTTTAAAATACATTATATTTGTATTTTTTTGTTCCCACGTATGAATGTACATTTTTTTTCAACGCATCGACACATTTGACGCAATACTTGATCCATTATATGGCCTGAGTACCTGTGAGGTTAGGGTTGCAAACTCGTGGACGGCGTTGTCGAGTCGTAGGTTCAAATCCTGGAGACACTGAAGGCACGCTGTGTAGAGGGCGGCTTCGCGTAAAATTTGTCAAAGCTCAAAGGTTGATTGAGGTGCCAGCTCAGATGTTTTTACTACTTGACGGTGTATTAAAATTACGAGATTCGTCCCTCAAAACCCTTGTATAAGTTCGTAGGGCGGTATTAATACGAAACAGGTGATAAATGGTAATTGAAAAAATGATTTATCTAGTGAATCAAGCAAATGGTGTAAAAGTTACGGAGTTCCAGTCCCATAGTGGGAATTACCTCCTCAACAAAAGTAATTACATAGATAAAAGTTACCGTAAAATCCAGCGTATAATGCGCACTTTAAACACAAAATTTAAGTTCGAAACGTTAAGTTTTACGAGTGCGCGTTATACGCCGGGTGTAAAAATGAGAGCTTAAAAAATAAGAAAAAATGAGCGAACGTAGAATAAAAATAGACATACTTCTACATAGATCGAAATACTGTTTATTTAAAAGAAATGGCATTCCTTAGATGAACTTAAAGGATTGTAGCTCTAGAAGCACCCCTTTTCTAAAGTTTTGAATAATACCTGAAATATAAATGACTCCAAACATAAGAGCATTGCGCAGATGCATTTCAGGTTTCTTCGTAAAAGAGGGGGTGCGCGTTATACGGTGAAAACACCGAAACATTAAAAAATGACAGCTTCAAAGTACAGGGGCGCGTTATACGGCGGTGTAACATTACACGCCGGATTTTGCGGTACATAAATCAAGGGTGAGCAAACGCGACCCACAAAATTTTTTTTAAGGCTTGCCAAGAAGGTTAGAAAAGCAAATGAACTGAAAAGGTTCTTTACCATTTGAGTCGACATACAGAAGTAGCGTACCTCCGCCTCGTAAGCTCAAAGTCGCGGGTTCGACCCCGGCTGGAGTCGATAGCTTTTCTGGATGCGAAGATTGTAGGCACGCATGCCGTAGGATTATCCCTTGAGTATCTATTTGGCTCTGGTACTCATGGCAATATTTAGCACCCGACGAGAGTTTAAATAGAATAAAATCAGGCGTCACAAATTGGGTGGCTGAAACCGCCACTAAATGGGGAAATGGTTCTCACACTCGGAAGCTTGCTGTGTCTACAAAAGTTTATGTGCCGAAAAATGCAACTCATTTGAAAGAAGAAAAAAACATATATTTGTGAATAAAGTTTTACTTGCAGGAAGATCAATAAGAATAAATGCAGATGCATGTCAGCAGACATAAATTGGCAGGTTGTAATTAGAATTTTTTTAACAGTTTTAATCTCATTAAAAAAGTAGCTAAGTAGTCTAGGCATCGGATCTAGGCTAGCGTATCAGGAGTTCGATCCCAGTACCACTGAAGACCCGCCGTGTAGGGGAGCGATGCACGTTAAATCTGTCGAGAGATTAAACGTCCTCCCGTTGGTGTGGTGTGGTAGTTAGGAGAGGCGGATACCAGCTCAGGTGTCGTCCGCGTCACTTGACCATGGCTCAAAATGACGCGGACCGTCGCCAAAAGCCCTCGTGTAGCTGAACAGTGCGACATTAATATCCTTTCACTCACTCACTCATTAAAAAAATGTAGGGAAGTGTCATGTCGCACGTTTGTCTCATTAAACTGATTCTAAAATTAAATGTGCTTGTGAAGCTTTAAATAATATCGAATTAGCATAATAAATAAATTGAATAAAACAACCACTATTTTATTTAACTAATATTTATTGATTTTTTTTTATAAGGAACAAAGACCTTTTCTGAGATGCGAAGTTAGAGATGCCCTCCGGTACTTTCTGCTTCCACAATAGGGCTGTCGAGCCAAAAAACAATTGTCCACCCCTGACATAAATAGAATAAAGAGAAAAGATGAATAATCAACTCAACTTAACCTATTGACCTCCTGGGAAATTTAGAGCGTCTTGCCTTGGCTGCCAAGATTTTATTTTAAAGAACATAGGAAATTTTACTTTTGTAAAATATATATAATTATGTTTTAATTTTTTGTCGAACCTGCGGAACATGTCTTGTTGTGTTGTAACTTATATTTTTGTAAACGAGAAATTTTTTAAAATGAGTTGAAACGTTTATGTATATTTTAACCACCTGTTTTATCTTTGTGGGTCAGTGGTTCTGAAAGCCTTAATGCTTTAAGTAATTTTGTTTACTGTATAGATTTTTAAAACTTTACAGAAACCTCCTCCCCTCCTTCTTTATATTTGTATTGTTTCCCTTCCTTTTCATTTTATATTTGTATCATAAATGTATTTATATTTTTAGATTTAAATTACATAATGTTGTTGCATTTGTAAGCCTCATGCTATGCTATGTGGAGCAGGTGGAGTTTTGTAAATAAATCAATTAAAAAAAACTATGTTTCCTAATGTGCTGCGTGGGATAAAAAGTACATTTGAAACATTGCTGTGTTGAGAGATTAATTTTGTGTTTAACTACTCTGGACTTATTCCTTTTTTCCTAAAAAAGCATAGATTTTTCTTCTTTTTCTCTTTAATTTAATGAAAATTTTTTTATACTTTGGATAGAAAAAAATTGAGCATTTGTTGATTGTTTCTAATGTTTCAATAATAACATAAACAAGTCTACGTAATGCATAAGCACAAAAGTGTACATTAACTTTAGATCTCATTTCGCTAAGACAAAAAAAGTATTCATAGTACGTTAAGTAACATACAATCAACTCCCAGTGGTGTCTGGATCTTAAACACTGGGAGATGACAGCTTTAAAGCATTTTTGATTTATATTTCTGTAAAATTCTTTCTTTTAAAAAAATAATCCTTATCACTACATCATACACGTGCCTAAATTCAACTTCTGGATGGGTCCAATCCTTGACCCTGGTATTGAAACAGAACACGCGCCAAAATATCTGACATCCTTGACTCCCATCCGTTGACAACGTTCTATTTTTAGAGTCAAATAAACTTATTTATGCTCTTGTCCCGGTTACCATTCCCTGAGCTAATGAACCCAATGGAAAAGTTCCCGCTTTTTTTGGCGACTTGTTCCATCTGATACGAGTGACCGTGAAATTTAGCCATTCATATATATGACCGGGGTTCCGTCCTCTGAGCCAATTAAGGTGATTTTTCGGGAGCAGGAAGCGCCAATTAGATTATTCCACGAAGTGTCCGCGTGTTTTAATAGACCAGGACACCTCTGTTTGGCGCAGAGTCAAGCCCGCGTCTTTTGTTCCATTTTCATTAATAATAAAGGGCTGCTGACAGCAGGAAGCCGCAGGTTCAACCTTAACTGGCTCACACAAAATTAGATTATTATAAAATTCATTGACCTTGACAGCGGTCGACTTTGATCTTCACGATTTCAACATCACCCCGTTTCGAAATAGTTATGTAATAGTCATGGCGATGCAAGGGTTTAATACCGAATCATTAGAACTAGTCATGAGGCGGTCATTGTCAAGACATCGGCGAAAATTGCGCCGGGAAATAAAACAAACGTCAGGAGCATTCGTTTCTATTCCTCCCTCCTTTTTTTTATTTTCCACTACACCAGGATAGTTATTAAATTGTCTCTTCAGAGCTGGAGGCGTGTGATTGAAGAGTGCGCCCAGTATGAGTGTAGTCTATCGAAAATACATTTTTGCGGTTGAAGGTGCATTTTTGCAGCATTATGAATTGATGAGGTGTTTTGCTGAAATATTTAGATTATTTTCCCCTGAAGGCGCAACCCGTGCTGTTGAAATATTGGTATATCCTCCCCATTCAAGACGCTATCTAAATAAGTAGATTATAGTTAAAGAATGCGTAGAGTTGAATTCCCAATGCGAGGCATATTATATTTCTGTCTTGTTTTGGTGTACATTAGATCGTCACAAAAATTTCGAGTCGAAGGGGCATTAAGAACTTTCGGATGAAGCTGTCGACTTTGGCAAAAGTGTTTATTTGAACCACCAACCTATATACAGATTCACTGCTAATCCGTGCATGCCTTAAACGACTGGGGCGAAAAGGAATCCCTGCTCGGGCCAGTCGTTAAAAGCTTTTATTCCTATTCTTTGTTGTTTGCGGCTTGTGGAAGAAAAGATTGTTACAAAGGGATAGGGGAGAATACGTTACTTGTTAGGAAGAAATATACATATCATTGCCATTCTAATAGTTTTGATCTCGAGCTTTACAGATGGCATGTTCTTAGTTCAATAGCTTCTGTCATAAAGGTCAACGGGGTGCTCAGAGTCCTCGTAGGGAGGTGTAATTCAGAGCATCGTCTATTTGACACAGCAATAAAAATATGACATTCTGAATACTTTAATGTCTGTAAAAAAGCTACAAGTGCGCAATTTTTAAGAAAAGGGAATTTGTTTTAGAAAATATTTGGATAAAGGAACTGTGAAAAAAAACAGTATTTAAAGTTTCTAACTCTCATTCTTCATGTATCACCTAAAGAGAATTTTTGAAATTTGCGCGATGTAGCGTTTTCTTTGAGAATTCTGCCATTTTCTATAAATTTCAAAATTATATATAATTAATGCATTATATATTTAACTCTTTTCATTTATCATAAAATTACATAATAAATATTCTTTTGATGCAATAGTTCCATCAGCTCAAATGTTCTTAAGCCAAATCACATCATTCTTATTAAAAGTTAGCGTATTTGATCTGTATGCTTTGTAAGAAATTCTAGTCCATATCATTACATTCATAATAATCGTTTGGTAATGCAATTGACTCTATTTCTTTTTTAAAAAATCATCTTCTAAGTTATAGTAATTTTTTCTGTATTTGTAATTTGAAGAGAAGAATTGATGCAAAATTATAATTCCGTAGTTCAGTTTTTTTCTTGCCCTGGTAATGATTACAACTGAAAATATGCAAAAGAAGTCTGTCTAAAAATGTATAATTTTTTTTTACATTTTGAATACATGAGGTAACGCAAATAAAGCTTTTTTTAATACTATGTTTTGATAAGACACCCTTTGAATGTTTCTTACTTGTATTCCTATTTTAAAAGTACCTTCAAGGCATTCATTATAAGAATGAAGAAAACGATTGAATTAAATTCATTTAAAAATTAAAAGCGTATAAAATGAAAAGAATAACATTCTATATCACAATAATGAAATGAAAATGATTACGTCTATTTTTCTAATGGCTAAAAATATAAAAACCTTTCACACACATCTAAAATGCTGTAGTAACTAAGAAAGATCGATTATATCTCTAGTTGTATTTTTTTAAAAGTTTTATTCTAGAGTTAGAGAACACCCACGATTTTACTACCCTCCAACACCAAAGACGATTAGGCTATCAGAATACCGGATAGTGCAGATAGTGTCCGATTGACACAAAGACCAAATCACGGTCCAAAAACTCTTTCGCATGTGGAGTCGAGGCCAAAGCGTAAGTCTCCGGCAGTTCATCTTCTTGAATGGTCAGAATCTTTGCACTGGCGGAGGAAATTAGAATGGAAGGATGACTTAAGTCACAATCTTCGCTACGTCCCCGATCGTTTATCTTCATTTAGGAACGAAGGAATTTTAAATGCTCCCTCTTTCTGTCAAGGGAAGAATTCATGTCATTCTAAATGGCTTGCGGGGACAAATTGCCATTTGTAACCATTTGAACTCTGAGTTATTTGAAGAGAAAGAAAAAAAATCTGACTTTTCATTCAAAAAACTTTTATTTATGTATAAGTGGGGAATCCATCTTCTGTAAAACTAACGGGAATTTTACTTAAGATATCGAATTAAGATCTTCAAACGTTAATTTGCATAAAATGGCTGTTCTCTCTCTCTCTTGTTTAATGGATAGTTTATTAAAACGCCACTCTATGAATCAACGAGTGGCCGCAGTAGCTAGTAGTTACGGTTACGAACTTGTAACCGGCTTTTCATGAGTTCGAGCCGTAGGGCCACTGAAGACCTACCGTGTAGAGGGGATAATTCACTTTGAATCTGTCGAGACGGAAATGTCGTCCAGTTGTCGAGGTGAAGTAGTTTGGACCGGGAGGGGCCAACTCAGATGTCTTCTTTGTCATTTGACCAAGGTTAAAAATTACGAGGTGGTCGCTGTAGCCGAGTGGTCAAGGTAACGGACTCGTGGCTGGCGTATCATAAATTTGAGCCAAGTTCCGCTGAAGACCCATCTTGTAGAGAGGCTGATACCCGTTAAATCTGTTGGAGCTCAAAAGTCCTCCCGTTAGTGATGTGTGGAAGTTAGGAGAGGGGTGTCAGTTCAGGTGTTGTCCTCGTCACTTGACCAAGGTTCAAAATAACGAGGTTCGTTGCTAAAAGCCCTCATGTATCTGAACAGTGCGACTTCACTAGAGACTGGGCTACGAAGCTGCCCCCGCTCTCTATCTTGATCGGTTTGATGGCTAGTGTTAATATATTGGTTGGTGAAAAGGAGGTGTGGTTTCAGGAGTAAGGGATCAATGGGGTGGCTAGGACTGCTGCTTCGGTTCTGGTTTGCTATTGGCTATTGGAACTGAGCTGCCCATTTCAGAGAAAATGAAAACTATTGCAATTAACGAACTTTTTGAGAAAAAATAATTAGAATTAAGTAAAGTAAGAGAAATTAAAATTACAAATTAGCTACCAAGGAGCGATTCTATTATGAGTAAAGCTTTTTGCTTATCATTTGTACTATTCTTAAGAGCAGGGAGTAAAGATAGAAGTTCAGGCATTTCTTTTGACTATATAAAAGTCTGATAATATTTTGAAAAGTTCAAATAAATTTGCGATTTCCGAGACGTTGGCCTCGGAGAGAGGGAGATCTTCAGCTTGACTTTGTTCTTTTTTGTTTTCCTTGGGGGTAATGGGGGAGCTTTGAGCCTTTTTACCGGCAACTTTGTCAGCGAAAGAAACTTTTTCGGTAACACGGTTGTCGTAAATTCCTTTCCGGGGGTGAGAGAGGTACCTTTCATGGGCTTAGGGAATTTCGGGCATTTTGTGTAAAAGGCAGTATGCCCGTACACTTCACAGTTGATACAAAACAGTGTGACGTTAATATTCACTCACCCACACAACTCCAACGTGAGGACTGAACCACGATAAATTTTACGTACATCATTCCTGTCACACGATGGCATCGGGATTCGCTATGCGATGGAAATATAGCCAGCCACGAGTTCGCAACCCTGACCCCTCGGTTATCGCGGCTTTTTGAAATCTGAAAAGCTATCAAGTGAAACGCTTTATTCTATTATTAAATTGGATTCAATTTGTGTATTAAACTCTCGGTTTGTCAAATGAGATCTGTTATATTTCATTCTCCAGCCATTACGAAGCTCATTAATTGATGAACTCCGCTTCCATAACCGCAACTGCATCGCAGGCGAACAGTAAATCAGGCGGCGTGTCGGATGCCAAACCGCAATGACGCTCGGCGACTAATTACTTTGAAAAGGAGGATGATAAATGAAGAGTGGGCGAGATGATATCAACCAGATCGGAGGGAAGCATTCTCTGCACGTAATGCACATCCCCGGGGTGGTCTGAAAAAGATTTAAATTCGAGGTAGCTCATTCAGTTTCGACGGTACTTGCGCGTAATGGGAGAATTAACACGTGGTTTTGTTGTGGCGGTTTTTGCTTTAATTTCTCTTTAAAAATTTGTTTAAGTTCTGTGGTTTGTTTTGGTGTGCTTTAATAACTCAAAACATATATGGAGGAGAATGAAATTTCAGTTTAGGCTGGTAGTGAGTTTAGTTGGGAGTGCGCAAGAGAGAGAAATCGTTTTCTTTTTCTTACACGTGCACGTCACTCGAGAAGTTATACAGGGTGTCCCAGGATCATTGGGACCAACTTTAAGGTAAGGTTGGGGATATGACAAGGATTCAGATCTGCATAGCAACCCATGGTCGGAAATGTCTTCGTTCGGCGCTTGGTTACGTTGTACACAACAGCATTGGATTATACGACCTGCATTATATACAACAGTCATTTGAGCTGTCATAGCCCGCAAAGCAGTATGGAACGTTTTACAAACACCGAACTGGCAGATATGCACCTGATTTTTAGAATGGCAGAAGAATGCGAATATGGATCATTGTTATGTAATAGGCATAATGAGGGCGAGCCGCACAAACCATCAGTTATGCTATCGAACATATTTTGTTCCATACATGGAACAAAATGTGTTGGATACCGTTCGAAGAAATCCGAGTTGTTGGGAGTACGAGTCACTCGTGACCAGCTCAGTGTTTGAAAAAGGTTCCATACTCCTCTTCGGGTTATGGCAGCTGAAATGACTGCGATAATGTAGATTTGTTTGCTGAAGTGTTCTTGTGAACAACGTCACCATGAGCCGAAGGAAGACGTTCCCGACCATGGCTTGCTATGCAAATCTGAATCCTTGTGATGTCCCTTACCTCCCTTTAAAGTTTGCCCCAATGATCCCTGTAGAGTTGTTAAAGTATTTTTTTTTTAATTTTTTTATTGAGAACATTTAGAAACCCCGTGCACCACACAATGTACAACACGGGGGCTTACAACACAAAGGAAAGATTACAACACAAACATCCATGCCTTCTCCGGGATTCGAACCCGGTCCCTACGGCACCGCAGTCAGCGTCGCTAACCACTATACTGGATGGGCGGCTGTTAAAGTATTTGAATATAGAAAATTGGCATGTAAGTGTTTAAGTATGTTTATTTCGTGTGAAAAAGAATTTTCTCAAAGAACAGAGGAAGTTTCGCTCATGAATGATTCTATTAACTTTTCGTTTTATATGCACGAGATCTTAAAATTTTTCACGTTTTTTATTTTTCTGTATTTCTAATATAATCTCATTTTAGTTTCATATGCACTGTAAAAAAATTATTAAAAGTTGTGTCATAAAAAACAAAAAATTGTCAAAATGAAATACAACACAAGTAATTTCTATCTCTCGCCACTAACCTATTCTAAATAAACTCCGTGTAGCTACGAATTTACATAAAACCAAATAAAAAATAAATACATTACTATTATGCTTCATGATTATAACAGCTCCCCCCCCCATCTACGTAATACATCCAACCATTAGGTTCGAATTATCTTCGATCAATTTAAAGAACATAATTTAGAGTTTCAGTTGCTTCAATAACTTTCTCAGTCGTCCGCTTTTACGCAATTGAAAATTTGTGAGGTAAGGACGAAAAAAATTCTAAAATCTTTTCGAAACACCCCCTTCTAATGTGATGGGGGGGGGACATATTTCATTCATTTTTGATACACTACTGGACATTAAAATTGATACACAAAAAAGGTGATACGCTACGCATATGAAATTCACACGACAGAAAGAAGATGCAATGAAATGCAAATGATAAACGTTTCGAAGCATTAATGCAAAGTAGGCCGACACCACTTACAACATGTTTAAATGAGAAATTGTACAGCGGGTTTCTCATTCACAAAATTGCATTTGAACGTTATTGCCTAGTGAAAAGTTGCAATGATGCCTAGTGTAAGAAAGAAAAGTACTTAGCAGCACGCGTTTCTGACATTAACCGCTAGACTGATTATCCCGAGTTATCTCGGGTTCATACATATTGCAGTTAATTATTATCCGGAGAATACTCGGAGAAAACAGAATTTGTCAGTACGAATTGTTTTATCACGGTTTTTCCGACCCTGTAGGAATTGAAAGGAAATATTCAGCTTTGATTAGCAGTTTGCCAAGTTTTGTTGGTTTCGCGGTTCTTTTGGCGGGAGAGGTCACGTGTTTTCCTTATTGTATAGTATATGTCAGCTTGTGGATTATTAATGTATAAAAAAGGATAGTTACGTTGAAAAGAAAGTAAAATAATGGCGATGATGCAAGGTAGAGAAAGAGCGATGATTTTTCAGATAGTGATTATGAAGGGGTGGACATTGAAAAAGAGTGGAAATAATTCTTCTGTATGTAGCCTTTTATTAAAACAATTCACCCGTAAAAGAGATTCCAGATGTAAGCCTGTAAGAAAATTGACCAGATACCAGTGTACAGAATGGCAGGTATTACTTTGTGTTTTCCTTTGTTTCAAAAACTATCTACAAAGACTAATATTTAACTATTTTTCATTTGCCTGAGATAACTCGGGATATTAAACTAATATTAGAACTAAATGCTTTTACACCAGTAAAAAATTAAAAATTCAACTTAAAACCTACATCTTTTGTTTTGTTTCATTTAATTGTATTTAATAATAAAATAAAAAATGTAATGATTTCTTGCATTTTTTTTCAAAAAAATTCGTAAGGGAAGCTGTTAATAGAGATCGAATTGTAGTCTGCGAGGATTTCGACATCGTATTGCTGTTCGCATCGATCGACATCCCTTTATTATCAGTGGAATACGGAATCGATGGTTTCAAGTTGGTAATACGGAACGCCGAGCTGGATCTCAACCGCCAGCCATCACTAACAGTCGAGAAGACAGACATGTTACCCGAAAGGTTTTAATAGATCGCACAACTACATCACGAGTTATAATTCAAGAAATAGGATTGTTTGCAAGACAAGACGAGTCTGTTTGAACACCTCGATCATGTTTGCAGCAACGTGGGTTATCAGCTTGTTGACCATGGCTTCGGCTACCCTTGAAGCTACATCACACATAGGAGCACTTTCAATGGAGAGAATTGAGTTGGAACAATGGTATCCAGTTGAACGCAACAACGGCAGGATGTCTTTTTAGTCAAATCCAGGTTCTGTTTTCAGTAACATGATGGTCGCGTTTAGCAGCATTGTGGAGAACGCGCATTGCCATCGTGCATTCGACTTCATCGTACTGGCCTATCACCTGGAGTTATGGTATGAAGTGCCATTGAGATACATTTCGGTCAACTCTTGTTTGCATTAAAGGCACTTAGAACGGTGGCCATTGCATTTTTGGTGCTTTAAAGTCCGTGATTCTAGCTTTTCATCGAGCCCCACTAAACGCCTGCCTGATAATGCCCAATTGCATGTTCTCAGTATTGTACTGACCTTCCTTGATACAGAAAATGTTCGGTTGCTGCCTTGGCCAGCATATTCTCTAGATCTCTCACCAAAGGAAAAAATCTGGTCATTGGTTGACGAACGACTGGCTCGCCACCATACGCTAGCCACTAGAGTCGATTAACTGTGGCATCGTTTTTAAGCTACATGGGAAGCTGTACCGGTTCCATCTATGTTGGACTCAATGCCCAGGCATATAAGAGCTGTTATTGCTGCAAAATGTTATTATTCTAGGTACTGGGGTTTCTCAGCGTCTATGCTTCAAATTTTTTTAAAATTTAATCATTTGTTTTTTCTGGTACGATATATTTAATCTGTATAAAGATCCTTTATTATTTACCTTTCTTCCTGGTGTAATAATTTCAATGATCAGCAGCGTATTTCTCCTAAATTGTGTCAATAAATTTTAGAGTTTACCCTTGAAAGAATGTCCTCTGTCATCAAAGAGGAAAAGATCTCATACGATTTTTGTCATTAGCTAAAGGATGTTCCTAATTTTTTTTGTGCTGCGGCTACACTAAGAGCGTATATCCTTTCATCTTCCACTATTTCACTTGTTTTAGAAAGATGCTGCTCACTTCAGTTCGATATCTATTTGAATGAACTGCGAAAAACAAATGCAGATTCTCTAGCGACAAAAACAGAATAAAATCGGGCAAAATGACGTAATAGAATAAAAGAAAGATCCTGAATAAGCTAAGACTTTACAACTGGATTTTTCTTATCCTGAGAATTGGTATAGACACTTAGGGGGATAAAAAAAAGGGTGCTTTCAATTCCTTTCTCGAAAACTCACAAAGAGAAAAAAAAAGCGTCTCGATATATTTTCCCCCATCTTGGAACATGAAATCTCCCGAGAATCATATCCTGATGAAGTGCAATCAGTCAATCTGATTTCTTTGAAGACGTGATTGAGTCCAGTAAGGAAAACAGAGAAATCTCGTGTGGGTTCTCTTTCGAATCCTGAAAATTGAACTCTAATTCTATTGGGCCAAATATGGCGTAGTTCTGACTTTCCCAAACAAGTGTCCCTCTCGAGACTAAATCTTGCAAAGACAATAACAACATTTGTGTTTTTGAATGAATTTTTTATGTAAATTGAAGTATTATATTGTTATTCCCTCTTAATTCCTTTGTGCCCCACCCTCCTCTTTTTTTATTAGTTATTCTAACAGAAAAGTCTTTCATATCGGTAATTGTATCAGAAATGGTGTCAGTTTTCTACGGAGTTTCTTTAAAGAGTGAAGTGTTTTCAATGACACAATAAATACATAAACTAGCTGGTATACCCGTTCTTCGTACGGTGATTTGAAAAATTAAACAATACAGATTGAAGGATAAAGAAGTTTTGAATGAGTTTATTTTACGTGAATTGCAAATTAAACAAAAAAAGCTTTTTACATATCTCAGCTGAACAAAAAAAAACCATATTTGTTAAATTTCAAGTCTGTAAACCTAATAGCTGATAAAAAGGATTTGTTTTAATTATAACGCCCCGTAGCTTTCTGGTGGGTCGATTTTTAAAAACACCTTCCTAAGCTGATCTCTGCTCAGCAAAAGTAATACATTGTTACAAATTTTGTGTAATGAAAGCTTAGAATAGTGTAAATAACTTATATATGGATGTGTAATACGTTAATGGTTACTTTCTGTTGTATTTATTTTAAGTTAAAATTGTAATATTCACAAGCAACGCCGTTCCTTACATTATAATGGCGATTCAATGAAAACACAGCGAAATGTTAGCGATAGAGCCAAGTTAACATCATTTTTGGTGACCATGTTGGCAACTTGGCGATGGATTGAACGGTACAGAAATTGATATGCTATAGCACCACCTGGTGGGAGTTGCAACAAAGAACACAGCACAAAAACCTACTCCAAAATAAAATACAGCCGCCCATCCGGTATAGTGGTCAGTGAAGCTGACTGCGGTGCCGTAGGGACTGGGTTCGAATCCCGGAGAAGGCATGGATGTTTGTGTTGTAATCCTTTCTTCTGTCTGTGTTGTATACCCCCGTGTTATACATTGCGTGGTGCACGGGGTTTATAAATGTTAAACAAAAAAAATACATTTACATGCCAATTTTCATAGTGATCGTTTGAACGGTGTTGGAGTGAAGAGAGGTCATATATACAAACATCCATTTCTATTATAGATAAAATAATATTCAGTTTCTTAAAGCATAAAATAATACCTAAAGTTACACAGATTAATTAAAAATTAGAAAAAAAAACTCTAAGCAAGAGAAGTATCACAACTTTCAGAAATTCAAACATGGATGCTTTAGTATCTCTAAGCATAGCAGGTTGAGGAATACTTGGGGTGGTTAGACAACCTCGGAAACAAAATATATAACACATCACTCAATAAGTCCTGAGCCTAACTAATAAAACAACAACTTTTCTGCAAAATTGAATTTTATTTATCAAGATACTTCCCTTCAAAAGTGATACATGCAGCCCAGTGCTTTTCTAATTTTTTAATACCTTTTTCGTAGAACGATTTGTCTTTGCTCTCAAAATAGGCTTCTATTTCAGTAATCACTTCTTCATTTGTACCAAACCTCTTTCCCTGCAGCATTCTTTTAAGATCTGCAAACAGCCAGTAGTCACTGAGGGCCAGATCTGGACTGTACGGTGGGTGGGAAAGTAGTTCGAAGTGTAATTCTATAAATTTAACCATCGTTTTCATGGTCTTGTGTCACGGAGCATTGTCTTGGTAAAATAATACTTTTCCTTTTGCATTTGAGGACGTTTTTTCTTTATTTTTTAATTCAGTTGATCCAATAACGCCATGTAATATTCACTATTAAATGTCTTGCCTTTCCCAAGGTAGTCAAAAAACAAAATCAAATGAGCATCGCAAAATACGGACGCCATCATAACATTATTAACTGACGTTTGAGTTTTTGGTTGCTTTGGACGCCTTTCACTGGCTACTGTCCACTCAGATGACGATCTTTTTCATTCAGGCGTGTATTAATGTATCCATGTTTCATCCACTGTTACATATCTATGTAAAAAAATCCTGTTTATTCTGCTTAAATAGCTCCAAACAACGCTCTGAATCGTCGATGCGTTGTTGTTTTTGATTAACAGTGAGAAAACGCGGCACCCACTTTGAACACAGATTTCTCATTGACAAATAATCATGCAAAATAACAAATGCACTGCCTTCTGATACCTTTAAATTCTCTTCTATCTCAAGCAATTTCAATTTATGATCGGCTAAAACGATTTCATGCCCTTTTTTGATGATTTCTGGAACAACTGCAGAGTTTGGGTGACCTGAACGTTCAACGTCATTTGTGTCTTTACGACCACCTTTTAAGTCAGCATACCATCTTTTAACAGTTGTTTTCGATGAAGCAGAGCCCGGATAACATTTATCAAGTCATTGTTTTACTTGAACAGTGTTTTTCCCCACTAGAAAGCAATGTTTGATTAGCACACGAAATTCTTTTCCATCCATGGTTTCCGAACAGTTGCCACTGTTGCCACAAAAAACCACTGTAACTTTATAACTAAACAAGATATTTTCTCGAAATTTTGACACGTGCCGTTTGAAAGTTAGTACTACTAGGTTGGGCTTAGAAAAGTTAGAAGATAGCATAACCTATATGTTAGGCCCGGGACTTATTGAGTGATGTGTTAAAATAATCAGTAACATACTAAGATACGTAGTATATAATCCAAAAAAGTTTGGAGCTTTCGAATACTTTCTTAAATGAGAAGAAAAAAGTAAGAGGTTAGACATGCTTATATATTTTCATAGTTTACAATGCATTTCGCGTTTTATACATACTCTGACTCGTTTTATACTACTATTAAAGGCACACTTTTCTACATACTCTTAGTTTAAGAGTTCCTGGCAATTGATAATCATTTGAGAATTCTGTATGAGATAAAGACAAAAAGCTTCAAATGATTATTTTCTGGTACAACAGCTGAACGTATCTACAGATAATTAAATGGTTGAAGCTTAACTGATTTACAGATAATGGCACTTGCCTTCAAATTTGACTTTTCTACGGAACGAAAATCAAATTATTGGATGTGTAGCGCACGAAAAGTATTCGTGGATATCATTTGCCAATAAATGGACTATTTGGAGATCAATGAGTATTGAGTTAAAAGGCGAAACTAACGCAATTATCTGTCGCATTGAAACATCGATCGAATTATCGAACCCTGCCTAATTTGTCTCGAGCTTTCCGAACATTCAGGCGCATAATTGAAATTGAAAAGTTAGTTTTCTAGAATTGGTTGCGAAGCATTGAAGTAACAAGAGGAGAAATAAATTCGTTTTTTTTTAAACTTAATTTGAAGTTTATTTGTTCGATTAATGTGGTGTGTTGATTTTTTCTCAATTGGATATCGGATCACGGCAGCTAAATAATAATAATTGCGAGTTTTAAGGCTAGAAAAGCTTTATTTAGTATTAGATGTAGGGCTTTACTTTTTGGTCCTTGGTATTGTAGTTTAAAAGACCAGCGTGTAGCTGTACTGAAATACGTTAAATCTGCTGTAGCTGAAAGTACCTACGTTGAAGTAGAGAGGATGTAGACACTAGGAAGCCGGTTGAGTGTCGACCTAGTCATGAATCGAAGCCGAAATTCAATAACGATCATCGTGCGAAGTACATTCTACACAAAAATATAGTACAGTTAGGTATCCTGTAGTACTGGGATGGGACAGGGTACGGGCTACTTGTAATATTTTTAGGGTATTACGGGTCACCCAAAGGCGTAGGTGTTGCCATTCTGTATTAAAAGTGCATGTTTTATTTTCTTAACACTTGTTTTCGAAATTGTATCCCTCTTTTAAAATATGACAGATTCCTACTAGATAGTGAAGTGTTGGTATATTCAAGGCAGCGAGCAGAGAACATACGTGAACCGACGAATCTGAAACTAATGCATGCACTTAATTTGTTCGTTGCTGAGTCCAGCTCCATTGCGATAAATTATATCAACACGAGAACCCAATCCCGTGGAGTGAGTGAGTGAATATTAACGTCGCACTGTTCAGCGACACGAGGGCTTTGGGCGACGGACCGCGTAATTTTAAGCCATGGTCTAGAGACGAGACGATACCTGAGCTGGCACCCCTCTCCTACTCCCACACCACACCAACGGGAGGACGTTTGAGCTCTCGACAGATTTAACGTGCAACGCCCCTACACGTCGGGTCTTTAGTGGTTCTGGGCTCGAATTCATGACACGCCAGCCACGATCCGACACCTTGACCACTAGGCTACCGCGGCCTCCCACCATATTTTTTTTTAAACATTTATAAAACCCGTGCACCACGCAATGTATAACACGGGGGCATACAACACAGACAGAAGAAAGGATTACAACACAAACATCCATGCCTTCTCTGGGATTCGAACCCAGTCCCTACGGCACCTCAGTCAGCTTCACTGACCACTATACCGGATGGGCGGCCTCCCACCATATTGAAAGAGTATCTGAAATATATTTGACGGGAAAAATATCTATTTATTAAATTTTGCATTTTACAATACATAATGTTATTCCAATTCTAAAAACATTAAAAGTAAAAAAAAATAAAAAAAATTTGAAAAAAATATAAATTATTTAATATATTTACAAATAATAATAAGTAATTGTAACATATTTTCATTTTACATATCAGAAGTCCTCGTGTTAAGAAACTGAAGCTGCGGAATGAAAATGAAATCCTTTGTACTAATTCAAGAAGTATTCTGGATTAAAGTTTCAAGCCAAATTTCGAAATATCTTGAGAGGACCTATATAATAATTTACAATTATTAGTTTATCATGCAGTATTTGCAAATTGAAACAATATTACGAATAATTTTTGGGTATAAGGTGTAATAGAATCTTAATGAAAATTGGAAAATAGGCCGTGTGAGATCCTTCTCTCTAATTAATTCTAAAAAGAGAAAACTCTGTCTTTTAGAAGTTAATTAATTTAATTAACTTATATTAACGTCAGAATTTAATTTCCTTTGAGGCATTTAGAATCCAAGATTTCGAACTGCGATAAGAAGTGAGAAAGTGTTAGAGTTTCTCTCTTCTAATCCCCCGTTTCTTTTTTTCAAAATTGTTTCACAAGCACTACAAAAGAATTGGAAGGAAAAACCACTCTTAAGACATCAACTGAGACATAAAGAACTTATTTTTATCATTTCCATCGCCACTTTTTTTATTTATAGCTGGTTTAATTTATTCATATAGGAGCGAAAAATACTTTAATAGCATGAAAATGGCGAACATTAACGCGCCGGAGATGATGTCGTAGCAGTAACCATGGCGACGAGGTTTTTGTTCTTTCATATTTCTCTTGAATACACACTGAAGGCTACTGTTTCAGTTAATATTTCGTCTCCTCAATTACGAAGTGATGACTTTTTTTATATTTTCTGCCCATGCAAACTTCGTTTTTAATTGAATGTACACATTTCTGAGCAAGGCTTTTAACGTTGCTCTATCTTATGCTTTTTAATTTTTGTCGAATAAAATCCTAAAAATAGGACCTCCTTTCTACAAGTAGAAACGTATTTATTTAAAAAGAAAATTAAGGGGGGGGGGGGTCTTCATATATCGAGCAGATTTCTATATAACATATGATGAATAGAGACCCTTGTATTGAATGGACTAATGCATCCCTCCATGGTGTATTTTAAAGTCAGGAAATTATTTCTATGGTGTGTATTTTAGAAAATAATTGTATTAGAGAATACTGAAGTGAAGCCCCCATCCGTTCTATGCAATAAAAGTTTAGTATTAGAAGGAATAAAAAAAGAATGAAATCGAAATTGTGTGTGTGTGTGAAAGTCGACATGTTTTTGAAAATTTTAATTCTGTTAAAATTAAATGGGTATTTTGGAATTAAATTGACCTATGAAAAATTTCGGTTAGTGTGTTACAGAACAAACTATATTTTACAATACAGAGTGAATCAAAAGCCTTGACCTCATTATAAATATTTATTGCACTCACACTATTATAATTAGACATGTGTTTGCTTGGATATATTGTAAGTACTACCATGAATTTTTTATAAGACCATTTACCCCATTAAATTTCAATGTATGCCTCTACTGGGAGCTCGGAGAAAGTCTAAGTGGTATTCTAGTTCCTACCAAGTATTCTTTAACATGTCTTGCCCTTTATAAGCATGCAACCTAAGCCTTTTATAAAAAAAATCCAAACTCTTTTGCAATACAGTTGAACGTTGTTTATCCGAATCCATTGGGACCGGACACCGTTCGGATACGCGATTGTTCGGATAACCAAAAATCGAAAGTTATCCATGCCGCATATGAAACCGGACACTATACAAATATTGAGAATCATCCCATGCGGGAAACGGGCTTGTAGAAAAAGCAAAATAAATGCAAAATATCGCAATTTTACCTTTTTTTCACTGTTTCATTGTACACCGTTTTTTCGCTGCAAGGTCTCTGATTTTCTTGAGCAGCAGTAGCTGTGTAGGACAGAATTCTGATTGTTGTTCGTACCGCTCCATAGTTGTCTCTAACGCATAAAACGCGTCAGCATTTGATAGACCCTTGCTACTTTCATTGTTTTTGTTGTTGTCCTCGTCTTCATCCGTTGCATCGTCGACAGGGTCGGATTCTTCTTGTACGGAAGTCACAATCTCGTCATCATTCAGCATTTGAAATCCACAGTCTTCTGCATCGCATGCCACTCAGGTTTCTACATCAACAAAACTCAACAAAAGAGCACGCATGCACCCCCTCACTTGGAAACAATCTAATCTATTATTCTGCGCAGATGTTTACCAAATCACACAACTGAAATTTTCCAAGTATTCCTCACCTTGGGTTTTCCCGTAACTTTTGGCCTCATTTGTTGAGCATTAAACTGTTCGAAAACGTATCCGGACCTTGGTTCGGATATTTGACGCTCCGGATAATGAACGTTCGGATAAACGACGTTCTACTGTATTTGAAGCTCCTGTGGTATTTCACAAATTGATGCAGTAAAACTCCGTTGAAATAATTACCGAGCGTGCCAAACAGTTGCTTCACTCCCACTAGACCTGCCACTTCTGAGATGATCCTTAAAGCTGCTTATCTCTTTAACCATTTCATGCCATCGCATTATTGATTTTTCACCAGGAGGTTTGCTTCCACAACAACGTCGACATTTAATCTGAACTTTAATGAGTGACTTCGTTTCATGAAACCAAAGTACACGTTGGGCTTTCTCTTAAATCGACGGCATTTCGGTAAAAAAATTATTCTTTCTTACAAATGTCCCCCTGAGTTACTTTTGAAGGTGCATTCATGTCATCTAATACACACACACACATACAAATTACTAGCACTGACCTATCGAATGACACAAAAGTTGCTTTATTATATTAAAGGTTATTGTAACGAATTTTTATAATCTCAAACTTTTGATTCAGCCTGTACTCCTAAAACTGGATGAAATAAATAAATAAAAAAAAAGTAAATTATTGCTTGAGTATATGAACACAATACTTAAGGAAAGTATTTTCTGAGTTAAAAAAGAAATTTTAAATAAGATCAAAGCTCTGCGTGGTCTTGTTCAATCCAAAAGTTGTCGATATTTCATTGTATAATGACATTTTTTCTCAGGAAACAAATATTTCTTAAATTATTTCCATTTACTAAATGAACTAGGGCAAAATATAATTTTAGGATTATTATTCCAGAATAGAACTTTTAAGAACCGAAATGACGCGCATGAAAAATATAAAAATTGCGATATTAAGATTCTCCTCGCATGACACAGGTAACAGAAAAAGAGAGGTGTGATTAATTCGGATGACGTTCTCATCATTTGAATGAGGCTCAAAGTTGAAATAACCGCCAGCACATTAGCTCATGTGCAGCTAGAGCGCCTTTAAATTAAATAAAATTTTTAAGTAAAACGTAACGCCATGAAAAACAAAAGAACCAGTTAAAACATTTTAAATATGATA
The DNA here is from genome assembly GCA_019973975.1 of Trichonephila clavata. Taxonomy (NCBI): domain Eukaryota; kingdom Metazoa; phylum Arthropoda; class Arachnida; order Araneae; family Nephilidae; genus Trichonephila; species Trichonephila clavata. The sequence continues at coordinate 169,722 of BMAO01039551.1, forward strand.
GGGATCACAGTAACAGGAGCATCGTTTTCAGCGAGTATAGACTTCTTATATATTCAGAATATTTATAAAGGGGACACATTTTGTTTTTATTCAGAATTTAATCACAATAGCAATTCGGCTTCGTTTCTCGTCAGGATAAAGGATTAAAGTAAAGTTTCAAAATAGAAAATTTTTAAGATTCCCTTTGAAAAAAGTAATGAGCCCTTTTTAACATCTAACCCAACCCATTTGCATGCTCACTTCAAAAGTAGAACGTAATGTGTGATGTTGAATCTAAGTAGACTTATTTTTATAGTATTATCTCTAACATAAATTTTTAAGGAAACTTTGAAATAATTTAAAATTAGATTTTTTTTGTACTTGTTTATGGATCTCCGGTTAATTTCTTTGTTTTTAAAGAAATTGCAAATGTCACACTTGATTCATTTGATTAATTTTATTTTGTAGGAATATTTCTTTGGATTGTTCCGAAGAGGGAATCGCTACAATGTTTTTTTTTTCGCCATGTGGTTTCAATCATGCCAGGTGAAGATCGAAAAGTCCCTATCACTTCTTGGGGTGAGTGTGTGAATATTAACGACGCCGCTACACGAGGATTTTTTTCACTTATTGGAAGTGCATGTCGTATGAGTGCCTGGAAGTGTTATCCTTTAAAAACCAAAATTATGTGAAGTCGGTTAATGTGTGTATCTATGTAAGAAATAAATGGAAAATAACCTTGTTTTTATGTCTTTTAAAACATTAACTTGGAAATCCATCAGAATTAGTAAATCCAGCTCGCGTCTTACCTTAACATCCCAATCCTTTTTCAAATACATATATATATATATATATATATATATATATATTTGATTATATATATAGTGGTAGCTATGTCTCTCTCTCTTACTATATAGGGAACTACAAATTAGGTGATTGGGTTGTGCCAAGAATCTTCGCAATAAATATTTAGGGTCCTTATGGGTTCCATCCCCAAACTTATCGAGCTGCGAATACTCAGTATTCAAGAGCTATCTAGAAAACGGCGTTCATATTAAATCGCAAGTTCGATTTTTCTGATAATCCAGTCTAATAAAGATTACTTGCATTGAATTCAACTGAGTTTCACATGTTTCGTGATGAGGAAATTAAAACATTACCAGCAGGAACCCTTTTAATAGTTCTGAAAAGAAGTTAATCCCAATCAACAGAACAAATTAGCTTCTTTTGATGCAAAATTTTGCAGAGTAACCAAATAACTCGGTGGTCCTCGACCCCTTGCCCAGAATTATAACTCAGAAACAAAGATATCCCTTGATTACAAAACTCAATTCATTTTTAGTATGACCTTACATCAACACAAATCTTATATTTAAAATGTACGTTTTACAGAGTCATTTTGTGATCGCAGTAGCCTAGTGGTCATGGTTGTCGTATCATGAGCTGGAGCCCATAATGCCACTGAAGACCCTCCGTGTAGAGGTACTGATGCACGTTAAATCTATCGTGGATCAAAGTTCTCTTTTTGGAGTGGTGTGGTAGTTGGAATGGCCAGCTCAGATGGCATTCTCGTCACTTGGTTCAAAGGTACGAGGCTAATAGTTCTTGTAGTGCGATGCGTCACATTCACAGAAACTTTTTAACTTTCCCACTTTGCACGATGGCAGAAAAATCAAAGATATGCAGCATTCCATTTTAAATTAAAATAGTTTTTTTTTCCGGTCTTGCTTGTTTATTTAAGAAGAATGAAATATGAGTGAGACATGCTTAAAAAATTATCATCTCTCAAAGGAAAAGATGAAAACTAAAATGGCGATTAGGAAAACATGCGTGTAATAGTACGAAACGAGAAAAAGAATAAGGTTCTTAAGGAATCTTATTCCCAAAGATTCCAGTGCGTTCGCATGTGCCCCCCCCCCCAAATTTGTTATAAGCTTTTTGATAAGTTTTTATTCTACGGTATTGAACACCTTTCCCTTGTGAAACCCATTTCACTGCAGTTACTCTAACTCGGCAGAGAAGTAACACTACAGTGTTTCGTATAAAAACACATTTTTATGCAGCCATCGGTAAAATATGGCAACCGCAGAAGATTAAATAGGTTCAAAACATTAATTTTATTCCTGCGTTGGCCACCCAGCCTGCGGTGACGTTAAACGTTAACCAAACGCATCCATCTTCAGAAGAATATTTTTTTCCAACGCAAACTATTCATCCCACTCCTCTGCCCCAAACAAAGGACGTTTAATTCTTCACCCACTATCCAAAAAGGCACCGCGCACCTCGACCTTCACATGTCGCCCCCTCCCACACCGGCCCTGACATTAGAATCGGAACAGTGACACACATCGTCCTAACAAGGAAGTTGCCCACAAATGTTGGGGCCATTTGGCGTCTCAATCACAGAGCGCGGTGGGGAGCAGCGTTTTTTTCCATAAGTGGACGCACACCCACAGAGGACTACAATCGAATCTTCTGGGAAACGTGAGAACCAATGCCGTTTCTCCCCGGGAGACAAAAGCATTTAATGTCGTTGTTTTTAATGCATTTGTTCGGGATAGATCTTTTTTGTAAGATGGCTCAGTGAGGTCACTGAGAAATTTGCACAATTGTGTTGTAACTAGCCTTTTCCATTTTATGCGTGGACACGTTTGCGAAATACTTAATTCCAAAAACCAGTGGGGTTGAAATGCTTAAAGTTTTAGTTGTAAACTGAGCAAAAGGGTAGCTAGGTGGCTCTGAGGATGTTACATTCGTAAAAATGTGAAACACACAATTCTCCTGTGTATATAATATACTAATATTCATACGTATGGTCATGAGTTATAATTTTAAATCGTAATATATTGCGCACGTAATTAACATATAAAAACGATTCAAATCATTTACATTTTTAAAAAAGAATTTTTTGAATTTTTTAAAAAATTATATTCTTTTTACATTAATATTTTATTTTGATACTAGAAGAATATTTGGAGTTAGTCATTTTCAATGTTCAATTTCGCCATGTCTAATCTTTTCTAAATGAAGTTAACTGCTGAAATTATTTCTTGGTCCAAATCACTAATATATTTTTATAAATTCCTGAAAAAAAATACAAGGTGAATTATGAATTTTTTTTCTTATGCGTTATTTATTGATATATTTTTCGAGGGTATGTAGAAGCTTACAAATAATTCCTTTGAATATCAAAGAAATTTTCTAATTATTATCTAAAGGTATCCGATTACACACCTTTTTTAAAAAAAATAATGGAGATATGGGGACTTTTCGTTGTTTTTAGATTTGTTTAGTACATTTTAAGAAAACTATGCTAAAATTAAAAAGAGAAAAATAAGTTATTACTAAAAGGGTAAAATTTCACAAAAAATAACATAAATGTGGACCATTCTGTACCAAAAGTTTATGAACAAATTTTCAATTTTTCAATTCTGGTATATTATTCATTTTTAAAGTGACCTTCAGGATAAGAGGTATTTTAATTTTTACAAAAACTAGAGTACTTTATCTTAGCTATTATATGAAATTGCTTAAAAAAACAGTGATTATATTCACATAAGGGACTGCAAAATTTGTAATAATACATTGATTGATAAATTTGAGGGTTAAAATACTTCTACTATTATACAAAACATACACAAAAAATTTCAGTTAATTATTTTCAAAACTTTTTGAGCAATCGCTGTCTCCGTTTGAGCATTTTAAAAAAACACACATTTCGATTAAAAGGGGTGTTAAAGTATGATATCTTGCTTAAAGTAATGGTATATGCTCTTACTATATAAAACACTTGTCGTTTTTGTTCTAGTGAATGGAAAATAATAAATCTGGTATTTTTTATAAAGTTAATAAGATGGCCTATAAAATAAAATCCTAAAATAATTTGTCAATGTTTGGCAAAATTCACAATTTTAGGGTAGTCGATTGCCTAAGACTGTTTTAGCTCAACACTTGAGTATGTTCTTAGAGTTAATTTATTTTCAGGTAAAGGTTTATATTGACAAAAATTCGTTTTTAATAACACATATGTTTGTTTATTATGTAGCACTTTTAAATTTTAGACCCTCCTAGTCGAGTATCACTGTTGTGAACTCACGGCCAACGATGCCTCAGTCAAGAGGAGTATTCGAGTCCTAATTTCATTTGATTGATTGATTGGTTCCTGATCTACATCATACTGAGAAGCAATGCGAGTGCTATTGGATCTCGTGACTGGATTCCATACAGTGAAAATCCTTTTCCATGAAACTGAGGGGGACTGAAATATTCTTTTCGTGTTATGGGAAATTTGCAAAAAACGTATGTTCAACAAAATTAAGTTTATTGGAGACATTTCATTTGCATAGATATGTAAAAATGCATGTATTTAATGAGAATCAATGAAACAAAAACATTCACGAGAACTTAATGAAATTTAATACGAAATTTTCAATTTTTTTGAAAAACAAAACATTTTCTTTTTAAATTTTTGGAAAATAATCTGATATTTCTCTTTTCATTGTCCTTTTTTGGCATCAAATTGGCAACAAGTTGCTCGATGTCGTCCATTTTGTTATTCATTTCACCATTGGAATGTGCATCTAAATAACTGCGCGTACTTTTCATGGTGTTCCTCATTTCGGTTGACGTGGGAACAGGAGCTGCGTGATTCATTTCATTTTCGTCGTCGGAATCTCTATCAATGATATTATTTGTGCTTTTAACATGATCTTTCATTTTTTTTGTCACACCCTTCTTAAATCTCACATGCGCGGCTGGTGTTTTTCGTATTTTGTTCATTCCCAGAAGGAAGTTCTTTTCGTGTTAAGAGAGAAAATGCATGAAAATACATATAGTAGTTTGTCAGGACCGTTGTATTATTTTGTGTTCTCAGACATTTCGCCTTAGGCTTTTTCACATTAAACGTATTTCGCTGTAATTCTCTGATCTCATGACTGGTCAATCGGCGAAGACGACACCTGAGTAATCACCCCATTCTCCAAACTTCCACATTACTGAAATGTAATGACTTTAAGCCTCAACAGGTGCATAGGTTCTTAAACATGCGGAGTATTTAGTAGCATCTGGACTCGAACCCACGATTCGACAAAAAAATGCGTCTATGAACCTTTGACCTTGCACATTTGTCTACAGCGGGTACGTCCTAATTCCAGCAAAGGCCCATTTAGCGGGGATGATGAGCGTTCAATACGTTAGGTCTCAAAATTCTCATTATGCCATTCTGGGGGAGTTATGAGAGGAGGATGTTAGATCAAATGATCCTCTTCCTTGTGAAAACTATGAACTGGGGCTACAATAAATAAATTTTTAGTTTGATATTAGTAAAACAATCAACAAATCAAAGCAACAACAGAATCAACAACAAAATTTGAAAACTTTCTCAATAAGCATTCAGTTTTCTAAGTTATGTAATTTGCATAATTGGAAATTTTAAGATGTTAAAACATCGCAGTATGAGAATAATTTTTTTTTTTTTTTTTGTGTGGAAAATATTGGAGAAATGTTTAAATTAAAAATAATAATAATAATATATACTCCTTTTTTTGTATAACAGAGGAGTAAGCTTGTATTATCAGCAGTGAAACAATTTGAAGCTTGCAAATCGGTTCTTGTTTTGTTTTCTTAGCGCTAAGCCTAACAACATAATCCTAAGCTGATACTTTGTTATGCTTGCTTAAGATAAAGCTTTGCTTCTTTTTCATTCCTTTCTTGATCGTTTTAATGGCATTATTTCGTGTGCTGAAGATAAAATTGGGCAGAGAATGTGTTTCCTAGATGTCATAAATACTGTCAATTTTGTTGCCACATTCATTACCTCAAGAACTTTTCTTCGCACATATCTCATATTATAAAGAAAAGGAGGGGGGAGTTAGAACCGTGAAACGCGTTTTCTGATATACCTTAAAACTCAGCAGTGAAAACACATTGCAGTATTTCGAGGCAACTAAAACTTCTACGACTTCATCGGAGTACACGTATTTCACATTTTAGTACTTATTATAAAACTCTTTCACGCAAACAAAAGACCTTAATTTTTCCTCGAACAAAAATAGATTCTAAGGGTTAAAACTTTTAATGAAAATAATTTAATACCACTGTTTTTTCGAATTCGTAATCAAATTTGAAATTTCATGAGGAAAGAAAGTGCAGATGCCAAATAAAAAGTCTTGTAAATATCTTTAACAGATGCTTGAAAATTATATACTTGAATGGAAGAAGTGTCGGCCTGTTGTGAGGAAGAAATACCCAGGAGGGTATTCTCAGTATCAAAGTGACATGTCGATTGATGAACCCTCCATATAGTGTACGAGATACAACAACGTAGACCGTCGTGATCTCAGTCGTGGCGGTTTTTTGTCTCAAAGAACCGATGGAGTTGGGACAAAGGCGAGGGGTGCCAGTGTGAGCCCACGACGCTCGCCAATCAAAAATTATAGGGGCGTGAAAGAGACCCGTCCAGGGGCTTTAAAGAGTTGGTTCGTAAGATAACTAGGAGGATTAAGAAGTGAAGGACACCTTTAAGGCGGAACGATGGAATCTGAGTGGACAGCCACACCAGTGATTGATCTTGGGCGATACAAGCCAAAGAGGTTGCAGTGCGCACTCGGGGGATGATTATAGGAAGATTAACGAACATTGATTCAGACTTAAACTTTTCTCCATCAAAGTGCTAAAAAAACTAGAAACATAAAAAAATGAAGTAATTTTTTAAAAAATTGATTTGTAAATAAAATGCTTTTCGGCCAAAGCTGTGTGATTCCTCTCACAGAAATGAAGTAAATTTGAGGTTCCCCGATGTTACATTGGCGATATAAAAATGTCCGAATTCATATCTCGAATATTCCCGTGATTGGCACTCTTATTCAAACATGAAGTACCTTTTATTTTTTTTTCTGTCTTAGTAGATTTCCAAATAGAGAAATATTCGGTGAACACTCTCTGAATATTGATTGTAGAAGGAAAAAACTGAACGATAGCGATAGAAATCTCATAACCTAGTTATGACATTGTTATCGGCATTGTTTTGAATTGTGTACGATGCTAATGTCAATTCGCAATCGTTTATGCGTAAAAAATAATATTTATGGAATCTTTGCTTTGATTTTGAGTACATATTGTATAGATATTAAAATTTTTTAAAAAGGTAGAATACAAGTACGAAAGAAGAAGCGATTGTTTTGCTATGACCTATTAGTAAATTTGATTTCCAAGTAATTTCATTCAGTGATAATTTCTTAAAGAAATATGAAAATCAAAAAAATTTTAAAATCTTTATTTTTAAATTAAAAAACTGTGCTTTTATATCATACACAACATTTAAATTAAAAATTTTAATATTTTTTTTGTTTATTAAAGTATTTAGCATTTTTTTCATGCACATATTTTTACTCACATAATTCTAAATTTAAGAAAAGACTTGTTCGTGATTTTTTTTCCCTTAAATGTATTTAAACAAAAAATTATAACGAATTCGATGACACACACACAAAAAAAGAAACCCAACTTAACTTATTTATAAAATAAAAGGATCCAATTTTTAATAAAATAATCCATTTTTTGCTGTAAGAATTTTTATAAAAAGACTATTAAAAAATTAAATTTTCTTGGGGATTTTTGTTACACAATAAAAAATATCATTTTGAAATATTACGTCATGCGCGTAAAATTTAAATTTCAAGAAGTATTGGTAATGATAGATAATTATTTAAATATCATTTTACTAATTAGTTTTTTCATGAAACTGGTTTTCTCTCTCGGAAATATTCTTTTTTCCATTGTTGCTTCGTGGAAAAATACGTAAATTAAAACACTGGACCTTATCTCAAAGATGGAAGCATTAATACCTAGCCAATAAAAATATTATTTGAAGATTAAAAACATTATCAAGGTTTTTATTCTTTTGTCTTTCTTATATAACAATGTAAAACCATAAATAAAACACGCATATAAACAACTGCTGGGCTTAGAATAACATTTTTTTTTTTTTTTTTTTTGCAATGACAATATCAGGGTATTAAACACATTTTTCTTTCTTTTAGTCTTTACACAGATAAATTGTTTTTGCATTTTGAACAAAATAATTTATATCGGATTGTAGTTTTGACGGATGACATTTTCATTCTTCTTGAAATGTCATTCTAAGAAAAATGTTTTATGACAATATTTTATGAAGACAAAAAGCAGAATTTTTGTTTGTAAACCTTCGAGATAGGAACTGCTGCAGGGTTTGATGCAATAATATGGAGAAATTTTTTTCTGAGATGTCCCTAGCTGATTTAATAAGCATTTTTGTTGTAGGAAACCTCAACGAAATTTCCTTTGCAGCCAAATATTCGAAATCCCCCTCTCACACAAATATATATATAGGTCTTCATTTTAGTCTATTGACTCTTTTGGCTTCTTACATTTTAAAGTTCTAATTCTGTTCCATGTTATACATACGCTTAGTTAATTCTTCTATAATAGACTCTTCCATTATTTTTAAAGTGTGTTTCTTTAAATCTGGTTTGAATCTTCTAGCTTTGTTAGTGATATTATTTTGTATTATCAATTTTATATTGCCATGTATTTCTTTCATTTTATGTTACTATAATATATATATATATGTTGGTAAATGACAAAAATAAAACTCTAAGGTTGTCTTCGGCTAATATAAAGGAATAGGACACAAATTCGGAATATTTTGTCAGATACAAAAGTACTCAAACAATATTATTTTCTGGCTTCACTATCCTCTGGAGAAAATAACATATTTATCATACTACTCATTTTTGTCCGAGTTGACATATTTTTTCTGTTATATAAGATCTGTTTCGCAATTTTCCTCCTATACCGTAATGCTAAATAGGCTGTACATATACATGTTGAAAGGAAAAACTAATTATTTATGAAATATTTTGAAGTTTTAAAAACACTTTTATAAGCAAACGTATGAGTTACAATGTCGAAATTTTTTTGTAGAAAAATTTAGGCAATTTTCTGTTTGAAAATGGGCTTTGCGTTAAGTTCACACAGTCGTACATTTGGCGGAAATAGCCTTTTATATATAAGTTCTTATTATAATAATCACTTCTCCCCCCCCCCCCAAAAAAAACCAAGAGCCTTGGAAAGCCATGTGAAACTCTGGCCACTGTCGGTCTAATCCTGAGACATCTAGAGAGAGCCGAGGGTGTTGCCCTCTTTCGCCTAACCATCGGACATGTATTTTTGGGAGCTTTTCTCCACTGGCTTGGCCTGGCTGCTGACGAGGCCTGCCCACTCTGCAGCCATGCCAGAATGGATGGCGACCACCTGCTCCAATACACTAGACTTAATGACGACATCGTCAGTCAGTATTGGGAGGCTCGGCGTCAAATGGTCAAGAAGCCACGCAAAGGTGTTGGATAAATAAATGAAACTTCTTTTTTCCCTCTGTTTTCAATTAGAATTGAATTACTACATTCAAAGGAACTGCGAAAATCATAGATATTTTGAGAATATATAACCGTATGAAGCTGTGTTCTTATTGACAATAATATAGGTACATTTATACATTCGCATAACGCAATGTACACTGCATATACACAGTGTTCCATAAATAGCATCCAAACCGAGCACAGCCAAATTCTTCATTCGACGTACATAGCAAATGCCCAAAGAACTGTACCTGTACAATAGATAGTCTCCTCAACGTAATTTGTTGGATATGGCATGGCACACACAATCCAGCCGCTGGATCGGATATGTAGGTCCGGTTCTGTGGTTGTCATGATCACCAGATCTTTCACCGTTGGAGTTTTTTCCAAAAGGGCCATCTCAAGGAATTGGTGCATCGAGACGTAGTGACAACACAAACGGGCTTTGCTGGCATCTGCATGCTGCTTATACTTTGGTGGAAGTTCCTGCGCTGCTGCGACGTGGGAACTCATCCATCCCTCGGGGCGCTCAAACCTACCTCGATATGCACAGCGGACACTTGGAACATCTGCCTTTTTAAATATTTGCAAGTACTGCTGTTGATGTGTGTCAAATACAGTGTTTTTTCCTCGCTACATCATACTTTGTTTTTCATATTTTTCTCGTAAACTATCGATCGTACAGATGCAATTTTTGGGGGCATTTTCTTAACAAGAATTCTGGCTATGCAGAGTTTGAGCGCCCTTTTTGGGCACAGTGCATAATTATAAGAATAAACCGATGAGTTACAATGTTTTTTTTTCTTTTTTACTGCACATGACCGTGTTTTTATTAAAGTAATCGTTTTGATATATTTCCGTTTCGTTTTTACTGAAACCAACATTTTTTGGTAATGTACAACAAAGAGAAATCAATACATTAGATGTTTAGGCATGTCAAAATTATGTCGTGTTCAAAATGTGTGACAACATACATTATCAGTAATCTCCAAATTGATTTTAAGTGTGAGGTTAAAGGATATTTGTAACATTAGAGAGAGAGATAATTAAAATTCCGGTTTCTATTCACCATGCTCTGTGTTTAATTAACTGAATATCTATTGATTAATTTACTTTCCTTTTTTAGTGAACACATGACACAACACTAATCGCCTAATGGGACATAATCCTTTATCGGTAGAAAAAAAATGTGATTTTACTGCGAAAATTAGGACATGTAATATTAGGTGATTAATATGTCATCGTTAGGTTGATTATAATTAGCTTGATCGCAGTTGTGTGCGAATTGATTGAATTGCGAGGGTTAGGAGCAACAAATTATTCAGGAGATTAATATTTTCTACTATTAATGGCATTATTATATCACCGACACACATAATTTTTAATTATTCACGCTGTATTCGAACCCTTATCATTAATGCGTGGTTGGTTGGAATAGCATAAACTGCAGGCTGTGGTTTGAAGTATCATAGGAATAGTAAATTTTTTTTTCTGGAACTATAATGAATGCAGCAATAGTCATTGATCAAAGAAAAATAATGGTTAATTAGTCGACTCACGAGTTCGAATCCTAATTACACACACACACAAACGGCGTACGGTATATTTGGAGGTTGTTGCCGCTAAACGCTAAATTACAAGTGAATGAGTGAGTTAGTGAGTGAATATTAGCGTCCCACTGTTCAGCTACACGGATGCTTTTGGGGACGGTCCGCGTAATTTTGAACCATGGTCAAGTGACGCGGACGACACCTGAGCTTCCCCCCTCTCTTAACTACCACACCACACCAATGGGAGGACGTTTGAGCTCTCGACAGATTTAACGTGCATCGCTCCCCTACACGGAGGGTCTTCAGTGGTACTGGGATCGAACTCTTGAGACGCTAGCCACGATCCGATGCTTTCACCACTTGGCTACCGCGGCCACAAATTACAAGTGAAATTTAAAAGACTTTAAAAGCCTTACATAATGGAAATGGAGTGACTGAATATGAACGCCGCGCTGTTCAGCTACTCGAGGGTTTTTGGCGACGGACCTCGTCATTTTGAACGATGGTCAAATGACGAAGACGACATCTCCCCTGGAAACCCCTTCTCCTAACTACCCCACCACACTAACGGAAATACTTTTGGATTTCGACAGATTCAACGTGCATCGCTCCCCTACATGGCGGTTCTTCAGCGGTACTAGGCTCAAGCTCATGACCCACCGGTCACAGTACGAAATGGAGGTCATGAAAGGATGGCAGCGGTTCATGTATCTTCTTCACCAACTTAGAAGTTATCCAGAACATAAACTCCGTTGTCAATAGACCTAATGCAGAATCTTTTCAAAACTAATAAAAAAAAGTAGTGATCAAATAAAATTGATCGATGAGGTCATTTTTTTAAAAAAAATGCAGTGTCTTTGCAGACTGATTAATTTTCAAGTGTCCTACTTTGGAGTAAGTTTTAATTAACGTCGTACTTTAAAGAAACACGAGGGCCTATGCTGACGGACCTCGTCATTTTGAGCCACAATCAAGTAACCTCCCTCTCCAACCTACCGTAAAAACAGGTGGAATGAGCCACTGCAGACTGATCAGCCCCTCTGGCAGGTCTTTAGTGGCACTAGGAATAGAACTCATGGCACATGACACTGGATTTTCATGGCAACATCCATGTTTGGATAGAAACCTGCAAGAAATCAAACTAAGATCAAAATCATTACTTTATTCTTGAAATTTATTTAGAGCTCTTAGTTTCAGAAGAATAGTGAAAAATAAGCACATAGTTGAGGTAAATGAAGTGAACTAACAAAAAATTAAAACAATTAAATACCGAACAAAATTTGCAAAAAAATAATTTTGTACATACAAACTCGATTGATCAATGTCAGTGCCAAATAAACTGTTGTTGTTACTTATGCCACCTGCTCGACAGTAACGTCAGATCAAGGTCCACAAAATTCTTCACGGTGAAGGACTAGATTTTTTTACGCCTGTCGTTAGCCTTAGCTCTGAGCATCATACAGGTGACAGTACGGTTCTGCACGGTTCCATCCCGATTTTGAGTGGTCAAGGGGTTGATAAGTGATTCTCACCTTTCTTTTCCTTCCACCAACCACACGACAGGACTTGCGGCTCGACGGTTATTTAGAGTACCTTCATACCGCGAAGACCCTGTACATTTACAAATAGCTATGCCTTCTCCGGCATTCGACCCTATGGCACAATAGTCTGTGTCACAAACACCAAACCGGGTGGGCGGCACAAATAAACTGAACGGCACCTGCAACTCCTTTGAATTCTCCTTATTTTATTCATCGTCTCCCCTTCTTATTCATCGTCCACTAGTTCATGACTATGACTACTAGGCTACCGCGTCCTTCTTGCTAAAATATCAAATCTTAGCAATCAGGCCATGGTAGCCCAGTAGTTCTAGTCACGAACTCGTAGCTGGCGTGTCGCGAATTCGCTTTCAGGGCCATCTAAGACACGGCGTGTAGAGGGGGCTAATACACGTTAAAACTGCCGAAGCTCAAACGTCCTCCCGTTGGTGGGGTGTGGTAGTTAGAAGAGGTGGTGCCAACTCAGGAATCGTCCTCGTCACTTGACCAAAATTTCTAGGTATGTCGCCAATAGAGTGTGACGGTAGTAAAACTCTCTCGCAAGCAAGCTTATATAGAAACTATAGAAGATGCAGTTTATATAAGTTCTAAAAATTATTGTATAATGGCTTTGGAAGTGAACATAGGCTCGCTTGAAGAAGAATTGATGGAACATAGAACAGAATGATACTATAAATGACGTAATCAATAGAAAAATGTACCACACAAAGTTTATATTGCATTTTCTATCCATGCATTTGTGATTAAAGAATATTTTTTTTGTGTAATACACCGCTACACTTTTTAGACACATAATAGAAATAAATTTTTAGGGTCCCCCCCCCCTTAAAATTTTCTAATACACCGAATGAGTCAATTCGTATTTCGTATGCACTCATTCGATTTGAGATTCGATACCTATTACCTGACTCTACTCAGCTTTTGTTGCGGTTCAGTCGAAGGGAAATCTTTTTGTTTATAGAAAACGCAATGACTTTGTTCAGCTCGGAAACTTCCCAGAAACCAGCCATTATCACTCTTAATGATGCTTATTCTTGTTTTGCGATTGTCTACTCCAGCATCCGGTTGGCTGAGAAAGAAAGTTCTGGAGAATGAGGAAAAAATAGATAAAAATAAACCAAATAATGTTAAAAAAAACGAACACAAAAGACTTCTTTGTAGGTTGCATCCAGATCTATTCTACTATGCGAAACCAAATTTAGTTAAGAAACCCGCTTCGGGAATTTCCCATATTCGAGGCTGATTTGCCTTGATCCTGAATCGCCTTGACTTTGTTCCACATCTCCAGCAGGATAATGATCTTGAAACGGATACTTTTTCATTTCTGGCTTATGCTCGGGAAGACCCGATTCCATTTCTTACATCCAGTTATTTCATTTTTATGCCAGGACCAATATCACATTTTCATTACCGGTTTCCTTGCTTTTGTTTCTTTTTTTTTCCTTCGACTTTCTGATACAAGGAAATATACTGATGAAAACGCAAGAAGAGAGCTTGGAAAAATGATTGCACATAATAAACAAATTACGTAGCTCCCTCCCAAAAATGTTATTCCTGAAAACGTAAGTACAGAAATAGAAAAACCGATGATTTTCTCTATTAATATTTGATGTTTTCTATTTATTTTTGCAAAGCATATTCATTTCCATAAAAATCTACTACTATGTGTACAGCGTTTTTCTGAACACAATAAATATTATTTCATTTTGGAAATAAAATATAGAACAATTTTTTTTGTTATGTGAACAAAAATGGGATCAGTTCCTTACTATTACCTTTTACGAGCTATAGGTAATAATGGAATTTTTCTAGCTGTAAAATATATTGTACTTAAAAACCTTTTTTCTTATTTTTCTGATGGTAAGTGAGTCAGTGAATATTAACGTCGCACTGTTCAGCTACACGAAGTGGCCGAGTGGTCTAGGCATCGGATCATGGCTAGAATGTCATGGGTTCGATCCTAGTACCTCTGAAGATCCGCCGTGTAGGGGTGCGATGCACGTTAAATCTGTCGAGAGCTCAAACGTCCTCGCTTTGTTGGGGTGGGGTAGTTAGGAGAGGGGGTGCCAGCTCAGGTGTCGTCCGCATTACTTGACCCTGGTTCAAAATGACGCGGACCGTCGCCAAAAGCCCTCGTGTTGCTGAGCAGTGCGACGTTAATATTCTCTCACTCAGCTACACGAAGGCTTTTAGCGACGGACCGCGTCATTTTGAACCATGGTCAAGTGACGCGAACGACACCTGAGCTGGCACCCCTTCTCCTAACTACCCCACCCCACCAACGGGAGGACGTTCGAGCTCTCGAAAGATTTAACGTGCATCGCGCCCCTACACCTGAAGACCCGCCGTATAGGGGCCTTAAATCAGTCTCGAGCAGGGCTCGAACTCATGACACGCTAGCCATGATCCGATACCTTGACCACTTAGCTACCGCAGCACTTTTTTAATGGTAGTAAGCACTTATAAAGCTTTTTATTATTAAAAATTAGTTGGTTATGAGAAGCCGACAACGTTCCTGCTATAGATCATTGAT
Source organism: Trichonephila clavata (assembly GCA_019973975.1). NCBI lineage: Eukaryota > Metazoa > Arthropoda > Arachnida > Araneae > Nephilidae > Trichonephila > Trichonephila clavata. The sequence continues at coordinate 184,738 of BMAO01039551.1, forward strand.
AATTCATTATAATAGCCTTTCAAAAGATTCGTCTTTAGTGATGGGCCTCCTAATTTTGTCTCAATGTCAAGCGACACCACTGAGCTGGCACTCACTATCTAAACTTTTATACTACGCCAGTAATTCTCACCTACTGTGCTGCCGCGGTAGCCCAGTGGTCAAGCTAACGGACTCGTGGCTGACGTGTCAGGATTTCGAGCCCAGTACCACTGAAGACCCACCGTGTAGGGAAGCGATGCACGTTAAATCTGTCGAGAGCTCAAATGTCTTCCCGTTGGTGGGGTGTGGTAGTTAGGAGACCGGGGGGTGGGGGGTGCCAGCTCAGGTGTTGTTCTAGTCACTTGACCATGGCTCAAAATTACAACGTCCGTCACCAAAGGCCTTCGTGTAGCTTCGCAGTGAGACGTTAATATTCACTCAACTACTGTGCAACAACGCTTTTGTGTGCCACCAAATTTTTTAAAAATGATTAGTTATACTCTGAGAAAAAAATAAAATGTGGAACCAAATCATCATTCGGTCTTTTATAGAAATAAATTAAGGATATTCGTCATGTATTTGACTAATTTTTTCGTTGATAAATGGATATTAAAAAAATTTGATTGGGCTCGTAATCTATTTGAGAGAATTCAAGCATCTGCATATGCATTAGCTTTGAGTGAAAAGGGAGAACTCATTTCGCTCTGTTAAAAAATCAAAATTGAATTTCAAAACATTCGGAAAGGTCATTTAATAATTTTTGGATTAAAATCAGAGGCGATTATCGCATAATAGCCGAAAAAACTAAAAATATTGATGCAGTTTTCTGCATTTTATTTGAGTGAATTCGGATTTTCAGCATTTACAAATATAAAAATGAAAAAAAGATCGTGATTTTTAAATGTAGGTGACGAAATGAGAGTGGCACTATCACTTTCACGACCCAATATGAACGAAATCATCAAAAGTCATCAAGCTCAAATTCCACATTAAATGCATTCTTATAATTAATTTGTAATGAATTATTCAATAAACATTTTGTTTTCTTTTTAGCACATATTTTATTCAAGGTAGAAAATTATCATCATAAGCTATCTTATGTAGTGTACAGAAAAGTAAAATTCTTTTAGACTTATTTTATTGTTAGTGGGACGCCAAATTTTAAAGTTGTTAAAAGTGTACCTAGCTAAAAAAAATGGTTGGGAATTACTGTACTACACTAGCGTAAGAAAGTTGAACCTGAATAGAATTAACACACATCAGGTGGTTCTCCAAACGGTAGCTCCTCACTGGTACCAGGAGTCGAACCCATAATTTTTTAGAATCACCCCCGTCCACTAGTTCGTGTGATCCTAACCCCTCAACTATAGTAGTCATTATTATTATTCGGACGAAAACGTAAATAGGAGTAAAATAATAAACAATTCATTAAAACAAAGCGAAGAAAATAAGGTTAAATAATTTTTTGATTTTCTTTCTCGTTTTTGATTAATAGATTTGTTAATAATATTGCTTAGATTCTCTGATTACAGAATTCTTTGCTATATTTGATTATAAATTTTTTTTAAAAAAAAATTGGATTTTCTGCTGCTGTCTGCTCTATTTGCTCCTGCGAAACTATACATGCATTGGGTGAAAAGTCATATTGTCACGTAGAAAGGAACAAAAGGCGATGTTATCCAATACAAGATTTATTTTGTCGTAGTTTCTTACACGGGCCACAACCACAACCGCAGACCTATCCAGCTGCAGTACTTTTATCCACCTGGTGGAAAGTTCTAAAATAATTACCAGGGGAAAGATTGACATAAGTTCAATTTACATAATTTGCAAATGTCCATAATAATAAATAACGAAAGTCATGATTAAATTTAACAAACAAGTATCTGGGAGGCTCGAACCCGAGCCACCTGCATGGTAGAGCAGTGCTCTAACCGTTCGGCTACTCAGAGCGTATCAGTTTGTAACAATATATTGTTTTTATAATACATGTGTTTTAACTACATACAATGCTTACAATCGCACGTAATACGTAGAACATGCAGCAATATTAGTGTAAATTAATCGAGTTTCAATTTTCCTTGGCATGTTTGTAACTAGTTAATAAGTTACGTATACGTATATTAATTTAAATTGAGTGTAGTTAGAATATTAATTATCATAATGGGTGCGTTGTCTTAAACTAAAACGGTGACCCACCTATCACCACTCACAAATAATCTTTCAACGAAGCTCTGTTAATAAAAGGAAAGTTTTCCTGAAAGTTTTCGCTATGTTCCGACGCAACTGCCTCCCGTTCGGTAAAGAAAAGGAGCTGACGTCAATGGTGAGTCAGTTCAGAGGCTTAGTGTCTTCTTTTCGGTGGAGGGAAAGTGTCCACCTGTTGCGAAAGAAGGCGGAAGTGTTCGAATTCCGAAAGATTGCAAAAATGTGCGGTCACCAAACAAACCGTTTCCGGGACTCAGCCCACCACAGGACTGATAGAAAAAGAGAGCGGCTGTCGCCAACTCGATAATTGGGCCAACAGATAATACCTGTTGACCGAGAGCTGCGTTTATGGATCTGGTACGAGTGAAGCAAGAGATAAAATTCCCAAAGTTTTATCATTCAATCCCCACTATTTGCTTTCGCTGTTCTCGAATGGACCAAGTATTTCCCTATCTTTGTCGGTTATTTATTAAAAATCACGTTCGGTCGAGTCTCCCTTTTTGAAACACCTCAGAATTTTTTTTAAAGGGCGTTTCTTTATTTTTTCCTGTTTAAGATTAATTTATTTCGATCAGTACATGAATTTAGTTCATTTAAAAATTGGCAGCCCATTCTCAAAATTCTACTTCCCGCCAATGGGACAAAATGCTCTGAGAGATTTGACGTCGACGTACAACGGTATTGGTCAGAAATTACGAAATTCGGCCCCATTTTGGCGGAATGTTGGTGTCAAGAGAGAGTACCTATGTAAGTGTCGTCCTCATCATTCGACCATGGTTCAGAATGGCTCGTCAGCAGCCCTCGTATTACCTTCAAGCGAAGGAATTATATATAAATTTAATTTTGTAATCAGTTGGTTCCTTACCTTTTAACTGCCACCAGCGTATAAATACAACTCACTACTCCAGTGCGTTAACCGCCCTTGGCGAATGCTTTCGCCTTTCCGAGTGAGTGAGAGAATATTAACGTCGCACTGATTAGCAACACGAGGGCTTTTGGCGACGGTCCGCGTAATTTTGAACCATGGTCAAGTGACGCGGACGACACCTGATCTGGCACCCCCTCTCCTAACTACCACACCAACGGGAGAACGTTTGAGCTCTCGACAGATTTAACGTGCATCGCGCCCCTACACGGCGGGTCTTTAGTGGTACTAGGATCTAACTCATGACATACTAGCCATGATCCGATGCCTAGACCACTCGGCCACCGCGGCCGTCTTCGCCTTTCCGAAATATATATACGATCCTTTTCTTTGTGCTGCTATCAATAAAACTATTATGAAGGCCTTGGAATGCGATAAAATGACCTTGATAGTATTTGGAAAATATTTACTTATTTCAGAAAAGGAATGCTTATCTATGCCTTTTCTTTTCCCCTCAATACACCCCACATGCCATTATGAAAAATAGTGGCATTGGGGAGGGATTTTTGTAACCAAGGGATTAATTGATTTGAATAAGTACTACAAAGGACTTAAAAGCTTTGTTTTATTCAAGGTACATTAGACCCTATTTTATTTCACTTTGTACTTAGAGCAGTAGCCTAGTGGTCATGGTCACGAACTCGTCGGCGGCGTTGTTGATTCGCGTTCAAGTCCTGATGCCACTGGAGATCCGCCATCAGAGGAACTTTCTTTTCTTTTCTAATGGGGATGCGCATTCGTATATTTACCTTTGCACACGTAGTACATTCCCCAGGACCTGGTATCACTTTTAAATGCGGCGCCATATTGGTGATACCAATTGCCGCAAGTAATTTTGAAGCCCAATTTCCTCCCCAGAGGGAGGCACCTGAGCTCTGACGAGGTGAATTGTACCGAAAGCATCCAAGCCAAACGGACACTCAAGGATTTTTTACATGCCGCATAATCATATGACATGGATGCTGTCGATTTTCTGCATCATGGAAACCACTGACTTGGGCCGGGGTTGAATCCGCAACCTTGGTTGCAGAAGGCCCGCGACAAACCAACTACGACACCCAGCAGATTGCAGAAGAACTAATACACATTAAATCAGTCGTCACATTGGCGTCGTGAGGAAGTTTGGAGAGTGGTGTGGCAGCTCAGATGTCGCCCTCGTCACTTGACCGAGGACCAGAATTAAGTGGTCAATCGCAAACAGAACTCGTGTTGCTTTCAATGTGGCGTTAGTGAATATTCACTTACTTGAGTCGTTAGTGAAGTTAGATTGATTAGTTATGTTTATCGACGTCGCTCTCTGAAATTATATAAGAAACATATAAGTATTTTCTAAGATATATCTCATAATGTCATGGTAATTTTTGCACTTAAAGGTCACTACAAACTTTTTATTTTTTAAAATTAAAAAAATATATATAAATAGTTTTCGATACAATAATTGCTTAGGCACCAATGCACTCTAAACGAGAATCCAAACTTTGTATTTAACATTCACTAATATGAACTATGGTTGAAAATTTGATGACATAATTTATTGATTCATACTTTGTATATGTGTGAGAGAGAATATAAGCTTTCTTAAAAATATATCTTATTGTTAAAAGTGCTTCAAGTTTCATAAATTACTTTCTCCCCGTCTATGAGGGGGGAAAATGTGTAAAGTCATTGCTCGTAGAATTTTATTGTAATATCAAGCGATCATTTTAGATTTAAAAATTAAAGCATGTTTTTAAATTGAACTTCCCGGAATTGAAGTATTTTTCTTTTGCACATATACATATATTTATACAATGCCACTCGTGTATATATTTTCCTTTTCAAAATAAGGCTCTAACTTTTTTAAACAATTATATACGCTATCGCTTTAACGCAGCTGTAATTCTAACAGTTACGGGGGAAAATCTTGGTTTGAGCTTAAAGATGATTATAAACCGAAAATTTTCAACAGTTAGAATTGATTTCATAACTAACCAGAAAAAAAAATATTTCTTAAAAATAAGAAAATGCTTATCTGTTCATTTTTGTTTCAAAGTTAGCATTATATCCATCATTTAGAAGATTAGTTGTGTGATCAACTACATTATATCTGAAAAAAATATGTACACTTTTAAAAAAGAGCAATGAAGATATATTATTAAATTGAAAACATTCATTTCTCCCGTATGACCTTAACCACGGAAAATCTTATCTTTAACAATTGATATTAAATAATCTTTTTTTCCCCTTCTGTTTGTAAACAATACAAATTCTCATGTCCTTAAAAATTAAAAATATTTAAAAAATGATTTTTAGAAATATTTAAATGGGTTTTAATCAAAAATATATTGTGGGTATTTATCTATTTATAATCTGAAACCATACGATACAGTACCCTTGCTTTTCAATCTGTACTAATCAATAACTTATAACTTTTGTATTTAACAAGCATTTCATTTAGTACCAATGTTACGCAATAATTTTTTTAAAAAAATTGTTTGACTAAAAATAAAACCATAAAAAAAACCGAGCTGATAAAAAAAAAGAACGGCAAAGGAGCAAGGATTGTTTTCGCATTTTTTACGAAGCAATAAAGAGTTTAAGAATCCCCTTCAATACTTGTTCAAAAAGGAAAATCAATTTTAAATCGAATCAATAAAGAAAGGAAATGAGATGTATTTTCTTATCTATTTGAAAAATAAGCGCAAGAATTCTATTTGTAGTATTTATTCTAAAGAATACAGATATAAATTTTCCTCGAAACTATACGGTTAAAATAATTGGCAGGAAATTAACTGAAGCGGTTTTAGTATCTTACTGAATCAATAAAAACCATTAGAACCGATATTTTTCCCTTTAGGAAAAACGGTTTCTTTTTACTTGCTAGGTGATATAATCTGTTTCCTTTTATCCTGACATCCTAATGTATAGTTTATCATAATTGAATATAGTTTATTTCTTTCGGAGAATTGTGTGGAGACTTTGAACCTTGAAATTGTTAGACTTCGCTTAGGGTTTTTGGGTCATTGCCGTTAAGATAAAAAGAAATGGCGAATTTTAAAATCGTCTTCTTTTAAGTGCAAATGGAGAAACCGGAAATTTTCTGGTCCTTAATGGACTTTGCAAATATATTTTTTTATATTGTCGTTTAACCTTAGAAATTCCAGTATTATTTATTTTGTTCTTTTCTATGTTTCCCCCTTTTTCTTAAGTAAGAAATACGAAAAGAAAAAACTAGACCTATGACATTTTATCTGAGAACGTTAGAGAATCTGCGGTTTTTTACCTCCTCCAAGTTCATTCGTTATCTCTTAACTATTCGAGAGGTTATATTTTATTTAATTTTAAAAAGGGGGAAAAAACTTTTTTTCGATAACGTCTGAATTGATTACCTTGTTACTTAACTTCAGTTATCGTGTGCAGAATGACACGAAATAGCCAGGGTCCGATACCAGTCAGGAGCCGATGCCAGGAGCCGATAATTAATATGGTCAGGAGCCGATGCCGGCATTGTAGCAGTCAAACTAAGGGCTGATCCACGTTAAACTCGTCGAAGTTTCAAATTTTCACTAACTTGATGTGGAAGTTGGAAGAGTTTGGGGTCTTCGTCACTCAAGAAAGGTTAAAAATTTCACGGTCCCATCGCCTATATTTTTCAAAGTATAAAGTATAGTAAACAAGAAATCAGTCATTGGATGAGTTCCATTACTTGTTAACATTTCAAAAATAGAGAAGAAATCTGTGTTTATATAGAATACAATTAGAGCAATTAACAGAATAGTTATCTCCGGTAATGAGCAGGCTGATAAACTTGCCAAGGAGGCTCGGAATTCCCTTCAACCTTCCAATAGACTTCCCCTTACCGATGCAATAGCCAGACATGAACTCACCTCCCATCTAGTTAAGAACCGTTTCATTTCAGAACTTAATGGCAACCGCGTTATATCAACCATCATAACCAGACTACGTACAAGACACTTTAAAAGGAAGAAAATATCCGCTGATGTTCAAAGAAGTTACAATACTTGTCCTTATTGACCATTCATTCAACTCTCTCCTAATCCTGTTTTAATTGTCCTTCTTTATTGGCTAAACTCCACAACATAGACCTAAGCCCCTCGGACTATCAGCTACTTTATTCGCCAGAAGTCTTCAACATTGCGTTATGGACGCTTTCGACGCCATTTGATTTCTCTGCACTACTTAAAAAAGACAACAACATGATAGTTTTCCACTCGTATTTAGTTTATTCACTTTTACAGAATATCTATCATAGAATACTTTTATAAAATATTCTGTCTATCATAGAATATTTATTTAATATTATTTTTGTATCCGATGTATAATATAATCACCAAATTGTGCTAATTTACTCTGCGTTGTGAGGAAAATTAGAGAAATGGAGTTGCCAGTTCTGATATCGTTCTTCTTACTTGACCACAGTTGAAAATTACAAGTTCAGTCACCAATAGCCTTCATGTGTGTGGCATAGAAACAATTTTTCCATAAACTGTCGGTATATAGGAGCATTTTAAGACATGCATTTTCTAAGCTGTGATAGCCTCTACATCGAACATATCGTCCCCAAATTATATAAGCGTTCACTTACTATGTGTTCTGAATATTTTTATTTACTTACAAAAAATTGAATTGATGATATCGTCAATTTTTTTCGGTGAAATACCCGGTATACACTACCACATTTCGTCAAAACCCAGGTAGCCGTGGTAGCCAAGGGATCAAGGTATCGGATCGTGGCTGGCGTGTCATGAGTTCGATCCCAGTACCACTGAAGACCCGCCGTGTAGGGGGGCGATGCACGTTAAATCTGTCGAGAGCTCAAACGTCCTTCCGTTGGTGTGGTGTGGTATTTAGGAGAAAGGGATGCCAGCTCAGGTGTCGTCCGCGTCACTTGACCATGGTTCAAAATTACGCGGGCCGTCCCCAAAAGCCCTCCTGTAGCTAAACAGTGCGACGTTAATATTCACTCATTCTCGTCAAGTGAGTGAATATTAACGTCGCACTATTCAGCTACAGGAGGGCTTTTGGACGGCCGCGTAATTTGAACCATGTCAAGTGACGCGACGACACCTGGCGGCACCCCCTCTCCTAACTACCACACCACACCAACGGAGGACGTTGATCTCTCGACAATTAACGTGCATCGCTCCCCTACACGGCGGGTCTTCAGTGGTACTGGATCGAACTCAGGACATGCTACCACGATCCGATCTAACCACTGGCTACCGCGGCCACCTCATTCTCGTCAAGCCCAGGATAGTAAATCGTGTATGTATACAGTAGGACCCGATTTAAGAATTTTTCTCTTTCACCGTTTTAACTGAAGATAAAAGAACCCTTTTAGGGAATAATAAACCTCAAATTAACGAAATATTTCAACAGCTGGAAATTTTGAAAAAAAATTGAATCTTTTTTTTTTTTTCGAAACAGAAAAGAACTTTTCTTGTAAGCAGAAAATTTCGACGGAAAAAAGTGAAGACCATACAGGTGCCATATATACACTACTTTACAGGAGCAGATGAATTATGTAACCTATCCCGTGAGTCACGAGTAGGTCAGGAATTCTTTTTTATTCCATCCCAATCCACAACGGATGAGATATCTTAACATTTTAATAACTATGATACATTTAACGAAGAACAGCCAACCTGTGTAACTAAAGTTGAGGAAATTTTTAATATGTCAGAACCAATGAATAATAATTCTAATGCTGAAATCGATAATGATATTCCTATTAAAGTACATTCTTTAATGTTTCACATTATTTAAAAACTGTGAAAACGTAACTCTCTCTTATACAACAGGTTGTAAATGATGTAGTATTTTCTTCTCTGCTTAAAGTCGAAAAAGAAATCTTTCGAGTCAGGAATCAAGAAGATTTTCAAGCATCTATTTATGAGTCAGTATTTTAAAATTTCTAATGAACTGGTGTGTGATAATTCACTAATAATATTTTAGTCGTTGAATAAAAAGTGCATAGCTTCTAACTATATGGGTATTTTTTGTGTAGATGCTTTTGCATTTTCAAAAAGTAAGTGCAAAAAAATTTGTACTTTGTTTGGACTTCGATATAACGAGTAACCCCAAATTAACGAACAAAATGTTCGATTCCGATGAATTCGTTAAATCGGGGTCCGACTGTATATATTTTTTTTCTGGTTGGTGTCCGCAAGAACGTGTTTTACGGTTAATTGGATATATAACTGACCCCAAGACTTCCTTAGATTTAAGTGTGTTACTCCTTCCTAAGCACGCCGGGACCCTCCGCGTGTCGTCCTGATGACCTCCTCTTCTGGAAACCGGTCTCATCCTCCCGGGAGAAGATGTCGATGGAAAATGTGGGTCACGGCTGATGCGGAATCCCATTTGCCCCTGAAACCACTTCTCTTCCCTCTCCCCATGGGAATTTTCTTTTCTTCGGATCTAATGATGCTCGCAGGAACCTGTTGAAGAGGTTTGTCTCACTTCAACAGGTATTGTAGTATTTGTGTTTCATTTAGGATTCTTAAGATGTGATTCATTACCCAAAAATAATTAAACGAAAGGAGTTTATACGGGTTTTTTCTTAAGAATGCCTTAGCTTAGCACGAAAGAATAGAACGAAAACAGAGAACAAGTATTTTGAATACAAAAACTAACCGACAATAAACTCGTTTGACTTCACCAACGTAAATATGGCCACGATAGCTGAACGATTACAGTCACGAACTCGAGGCCCTAGTGTCTTAAGTTCGATTTCTGGTGCTATTGAAGACCCACCGTGTAGAGGAAGGCCGATGCACGTGAAATCTTTCGAGGCTGAATGTCCTCCCGAGGGTGTGGTAGTCAGGAGAAGGAGGTGTCAGCTCAGAGGTATCGTTCTCGTCACTTAACCTTGATTCAAAATTACAAGGCCCTTCATCAATAGCCCTCATGCTGCTTTTTAGTGCGGCGTTAATTTTACTGTCGTTTTAACGTAAATAGACAACAACATAGACATATGTACGACCCCAAAAAAAATTTAGAACAACTAAAAAGTCATTGCTTTGTTTTATAAAATGCACGATATCTCTGAATGAAAAGCGGGGACAAATGTAAAATTTGTGGAGTGTTTTCACAATAAGGAATTGTTAAACAAAAATAATAATAAAATTGTTCACACGAGTCTAAGGAATTAATAGAGATTTCATTAACCCGCACAGGACAATAAGGTTGCTTATAGTAAGCACTGGTTACAGTTACAGTTATTATTTTTGTGGGATGTGGAGCAACAAAGGCTATTATCCCAGTAAGCATTAGTATGTAACTGTTTGGGTTTGAATGTGTAAAATAAATAAAAATCATGAGCAAAATTCAAAACAATATCTAATTTTTTTATTAGGCCTTGAGTTTCTCTTTTTTTAAATATACTTTATTATTGCACAAAATTAGGCTCATCGGATAACATAAAATATATGAGAAAATAGAGTATCATATTATTACCTGACAAAATAAACTGAAATAGTAATACAGTCCTGAATGTTTTGTTATTGACACCAATTGATTTAACAGGTTTTTTTTAAACGTTCCTGTTGAAGTAAGTGTGTTTCCCCAGGAGTTCTATATTGTCATTCAGTATGAAAAAAAGCAGATAAGGTTATGATTAAATAAAAACATCACCATTCTTAAAGGGAGGAGGAGGAGATTTTCCCCTTACTTGTGAAACGATTAAAATAGTTATTGAAATGGCTCAAAAATTAAAATATTTCCAAGGATGACTCAAAATATCAGAATATCATTAAAAGAATGTTTGTGATGTATCAGCACCAGTAATAAAATCTTCATCCATAGTGTCTATGTAGAACATAGTACGCATACAAGTTCATTTGGAGAGAGAGAGAGAGAGAGAGAAATCAGGTTTAGTTATAGTTTGGAGTCAAAAATAGCTCGGACTATATTAATATTGTAACTGTGACTTTATTCGAAAGGAATAGCTGTCAAGAAACACTGTTAGTAAAATTTTAAAAAATTAGTTTAAAATCCAAAATTTTCAAAATGATCGTATAAACAACGGTCGTGAGAGAATAACCACAGTAAAACAAGATTTTAGAATGCTAAAACCTATCACGAATGAATGTCGATTATTTCCCCCCTTAACTGCCACCAGCGTATATATCCGTCTCACTCAACCGTTGCTGTGAGACGTATATATGCGTCCGACCCTAGACGTTTACATACACCCTACCGAAATATGATTCTTTACTTTGTGCTGCTATTAGTAAAACTATTACGAAGGCTGAATGCAATTTTTAATGACTTTGACTGTCTTTGAGAAGGATTTACCTACATAAGAAAAAATTGTGCTTATTTGTGTCTTTTCTTTTCCCTCAATACACCGTATACACGCGCCTATATAAAAACGGTGCCACTGGGAGCGAATTGAGTACACTTTTAATCGGCAGTTAAGAAGATAGTTAAGAAAACTATGGAGATAGGCTCTTGGGATTTTTAAGAAGTGACGAGAGCAAGGAATGGAGACTTCAACATCTACCACACTACAACGACTCCACGAACTTGATTTTCAATCACGTGCCTAAGACTTACAAGCTAAAAAGGCAAGAGTGTTTACTGATACAGAGAAAGATTGTAATAATGTATCCAGGACAAAAATAGCATACTTTTTAGCAAAGGATCAATGTTTCGTGTTTCCCATGGTCATCAGGGGATTCGTGATCTGCGTAGCAAGCAAGATGTTTCACTGTGTAAACTGCTTTAAACGCTTAGTGACGTCTAAGTAGAAGTTTGGGTGTATGATTGTTGAAGGAAAGTTACGCATTTCGACAGGTGGATTAGATTCCGAAATACACATGGAGGTTTTTGAGCATTTTGTAATTCCCTCATTAGACCATATGTTTGAGAGATCTTTCTCTCTCTCTTTCTCTTGAAAAAGAATCTGTGTTGCCTGTTTTTCCATACGTCAAAGGTGACCACTGCTTATTTTTGATGAATTAAAATCTCATTTCAAAGCAACATGATGGTCATTGGCGATGAACCTCGTAAATTTTAACCACATTCAAGTGAAGAGGGCGACACCTAAGAACCACTGCTTGATATAAGATTGAAAAAATTAAACTCCTTACTTTGGTTTATTCATTCGTCTAGTTAAAACTCCATGGAGAATATGTGGGGTTCAATGAATGAACACCTTTAGGTTTTACCCCTATAGTTATAAAAAAGATATCAATCATTGGCATGGCCAAGTAATTTTAGTGCGTTTTTCACGTGTTGTATTTTACAATAATGCAACTAATGAACTTTTTACTAACAGAAAGTAGTGTGTACTGTACCACTCCTCTAAATGTACTACTATTGAGCTGAAAAGAAATAATGACACAAATCTGTATCAACACTATAAAAAAGCAAAAAAAAAATTTTTTTACAAACTATGGGAAAATTTAAATATGATTCGGCTCATCTAGGGCACAAATGCGACCAAATGCCGAAAACCCGAGATCAATTGGTTGCTTATTGGCTGAGAAAAAGGTACGACAAAATATGGAACGAAGACGAAATTTGCGTCCTAATAGCGCTTTTGTCCCACTACGTGAAAAACGCGCTAAAAATGAACTCGCGCAAAGAGTGAAATTCATTTAAACTACTATCAGCCAAGATGATCACACAAAAAATATTTAAAATGTTAATACACAGTCTGCCGGATCGTGATTGTGAAGTTATCAAGACTAAATGAGATGCCATTAAATATTGACTATTCACAATATTTTTCATTTAAATAAGTTATGCTGCTTTTTTGCATACTATTCTAATTTTTTTAACCAATGTGGCAATTATTCTAATTTTTTTGAATTTCTAGAAGGAAAAAAACCTTTCTAAAAAACTTTGGAATATTAAACATGCCAATTTGCTATGTTGTGTTTATCTACAAAATATTTAGAATGTGACGATATACACACTTTAAAATCCTCAATAATTCATTTTTATTGAAATAAATTTGAATATCCAAACACTCTCTGCTTTATTATTGTAATATTTTGAAATGGGGCTGCATAATGTATTATTCATTTCTTTTTCAATGGATTTTCATTCCTCACCCCCACCCGGGAGCTCAATATATTCTATATTTTATCTCTTGTATATATTTATGTAAAAAAAGTTCAAATTCATTTAACATTTAAAGAATGTACTGCATATTTGTTTAATTTTTCTAAATTCCAAATATATGCAGATAGTTTCATATATTTAAAAGAGTGTCTTTATGTATGAGATAAGAATATAAAATAATACTAGGCATGAAACTATATATATTTTTTTTAAATAAATTTATTTGCAAAACTCCTCATGCTCCACATTGCATAACATGAGGCTTACAGACGTAAGTGGTAACAACATTACAAAACAATAATGACAAAAAAAACACAATTAAGAAGGAAAAAAAACATAATTAAGAAAAAAAATTAAGGGGAAATGAAACTATATTAAAATATATATTTCATAATACTGTATCATTTTTATTCTACAGTTTTGGGCCTCTTTTTTAAAATAATTAAATGAACGTAGTAAAAGCAGAGAAGTGAGTTTGATGCGAATTGAACAATTAATTGAAGAATTTTAAAATAATGTTACACATATAAGTATAAAAGGATTAATAAGAATAACTGAATGATTAATTTTTGACTCAGTAAACGCTGACATCGTTCACTATGGTGATTACCGGTTGCGTGTGTGTGGATTATCAAATAATAATAATAATATTCTGGAGTCCTAGAATTTTCTTTTCTTGGATTTATTGGTAGCAATAACTTTCAGCAATAAACTTAGCAATCTTTAACAAATTAAACCATTACATTAATTAGACTGAAACTAAAGAGAATTCTAGTATTCAAGATAAAAATGCTAGTAAACAACGGCAATCTAGTACGCCGAAGCCAAGAATTACGAGTCTGATTTAAAATGTAGGAGTAAACAACAGCATGTCTAGTTATGCTGAAGCCAAGTTTAAGATTTTAACTGAGACAGAATCCTTTATATATGGTTTCTATCGAGATAGACCACGTGGGGTCAGAGCGGGGTGTCAACTACGCTCCACCCACTTAGACCCCCGTCCATAATTTACAACATTCACCTATGACTTTATTAATGAAATACAGCAGGAAAAAATGGCTCCAGCTAAATGCATACTATATCCCGTTTCTGCCTGTGATACCCGTTTATTGTTATAAAGCCAGCAGAAAGCTCACTCTGTATACAATATCATTGACGGATTGAACCATCAAAACAATTGAAGGAACGTAAGATATGTCTCAGTGGCTGAATAACAGCAGCTACTGCCAGTGGAACGATTCCATATCCAGGAGCTCAGCTGCATAGCCTAGACGTGTCGATGTGCACAACTGCCTCTTGTGTTGGACGGGCTGTGGATGCACTTCGGCGGTGTATGAAAAAATGAATGGTGGTTCATCTGAGAATACGGCGGAGATACAAAGAATCGTATTATAGAGGCACAATAAATCCTCCTGACAGCCAGAATCACGGAATGGCTCTTCGAGGCCTACATACAACGGCACGTGATGTTCAGAGTAACCTACCATCATCAGAGGATCTATCTGTCAGCAACCAAACCATCCACAGTAAATTGCATGATCTATGGCTTCTGGCACAGCAGACAGTCACTCTGTAGTTCTTTAAGCAATCAGTACAAGTCAACACATCTGATTTGGTGTCAATTTTATAACCACTGGACCAACGAATAGTATCGAGAACTGTTTTAAGATGTGTAAAAATTGATGATGGTCATAGAATGGTGTGGCAGCTTCCCCGGGGGACGTTCATATCAATCTCACACCATGTTTCATGGTTTAGGGTAGTATCACGTTTGGACATCGGAAATCCCTTGTACACATTACCAGCAATTTGATTTATTTTGACTGTGGTTAGGCCATATGTGCGCGCTACCACCGGTACGTTATTCCAGCAGGGCAATATTCTGTATCATGTTGCACAACGCTCTCTTAGTGATTTTTTTATTGGGAACATTTATAACCCCATACACCACTAAGTATCACATAGGGGTTTACATAGAAGTAAGCGTGAAGCACACATCACAAAGGAGAAAGGATTACAACACAAACATCCATGCCTTCCCAGGGATTCAAACCCAAGCCCTACGGCCCCGCATTCAGCGTCACTAACCACGATACTGCATGGGTGGCGCTCTCAGTAATTAATTGAAGTCGCAATCATTTCCGGCAGTCTGCTTTACTCAAACTCCCTCCCATCAAACATGTGCGAATCTTAATCGGACAGAACACCACAGGTGCATGTCATACAGAAATTGAGATGTGCAGCGGACTTGGATTGGCAAGGAATGTCTCAGGATACTATTTACAACTTCATTCACAGTATGTCTCATTGTTTACAGGCCCGCATAGCTGTCAGTGGGGAGAAGGACTTTAACGAAATGAACAAGTAATTCTCTAGCGCATATTTTTATTTGCATATACCCCCTGTCCTTATTATAAACACCATTAATGCTCTTTTTTTACCAAAATGTTTATTCAAAACTTCTACGCACATATTATACATCTTATTTACAAATATATACATCTATATTAGACTTTCAAACAGCTCATATTTTCATTATTCCACTTTAGCAGCCACTAGAGCAAAATGTTTATACCAAAGACAAAAACCCGCCTTTTCCGGTCAAAATAAAACAGAATCTGAATATTTTCCCATAATCTCCTGAGCTATCAAACTATCTATGACATTTTCTGTCTCAATCATTTCCGGTTTTCAAGAAATAAATTTTTTCCAATCGAGTGCATTATTTTCAATCACAGACATGATTATACAATCATTACTGAACTTTCATAGCACGGCAAATGCTTCAGATGCATTTCATTGACTGTGTATGAAGTACATGATTTATGTTTTTAGTTTCGTTCTGTATTCATGCTTCCTTTGTTGGATTTACGCTGGAAAAAGGGAGTTTCTGATACATAGGACTCTAGATTATCAAAAGTTGGAAGATTACTTAGACTCTAAATACGTGGAACATTATGTCTAGTGATTAAAAAAATGAGACACAATAACTTTGGCATCCAAACTGGAGACGATATCCTACCTAAAGTGTCAAAAGGGACTAAATTATGATGTTGATTAGTAAATAATTAACAAAAAATAACTTCTGAAATCTTGTTTTTCTTTTACGGAAACAGAGATTTATAAACCAGTAAACATTCTCTGTAGAATTCACCAATTTCAGAACGAAATTTGATACTTGAATATTTCCTGAACTAATGAGAACATTTGAATTTAATAAGTTTGTAGGGTATTAAAATTCAAAATACGTAATGTCGTTTTATGGGAACAATACTCAAGCCATTGGGGAAAATTTTAATCACAAACCACTGTCAAATGACGAGAATGGCACTAATTTGATGCATATATATATATGCCATTCTCCAAATTTCCACACTATAAACTCGTGAGGATTTTATGTTTAACGTTTATCAGCATCTCTATACGGTTGGTTTTTCATGACTCGATAATGCCGGTCACGATTTAGCAAATAGAGCCACTCTTTTATCACGGCCACAATAATAAGGGTATTATTTATTTATTTATTGATGATTGAAACGTCCTAAGATAAGGGTCTTCAATTCATGGCCCGCGGGCCACGAATGACCAACTGAAGACAATTCAGGTGCCCCTCATTTGAATTTGAGGCAATTTCAAAAAAAAATTCTCTTGTCTGTTTTTTGTCGTAAAAATCGTCATTTTTTCTTATTCCTGGTATTTAAAACATTTCACTGATATGTTTGAGATCCATTTTAGATAAAAAAATTTCTGAAAATGACGAATTATTCAAAAATTTTACTGTATTTTAAGTAGTTTTCAATTTTAAATAAAAATATGATTATGCTTAAAATCTCAGAAATTTTCGGATAAAAAAGGCGGCTCCTTATTTTTAACAGGTTTGCAAAATGTATATATTTTAATTCTACTTCCATTTAACTTTTTGACACCGATTATATGTATAGTATACTTATCTGTAAACACCATCACTTCCCTTAGAATCAGGTATAGTCTTTTGTAAAACAAACCTCCTTTTTATATATAAATTTCCTTACTACATTATTTTTTGACAGTTGTGTGGCCCGCGGATCGCTATGAGTTTATTGATGTGGTCCGCACATCACTATGAGTTTATTGACGTGGCCCGCGGATCACTATGAGTTTATTGATGTGGCCCGCGGATCACTATGAGTTTATTGACGTGGCCCACGGATCACTATGAGTTTATTGATGTGGCCCGCGGATCACTATGGGTTTATTAATGTGGTCTTCGGATCATTATGAGTTTATTGATGTGGCCCGCGGATCATTATAAATTTATCAATTGGGTCCTCGAGTGTGGTTAAGACTCCTATCCTAAAATATTCTCTACAATATGCTACAATTTTTAGCGCGATAGCTTTAAAAAAGTGATTTTAAAAAATCCTTATATTTTAGATTTGCCCTTTTATTAATTTTTCTAATCATTTCAGAATTAAAATTTAGTTTTGAATATATTGGGGAGATTTTATGAGAACAATTTACTGATTATATGAATCATAAAAGAGTAGAAGGGAGTGAAATAAATGAAATTGTATTGAAAGGAGAGTTTTTAAATAGGAAGTAGAATATATGATGCTGATTTTGTCTATGAAATCGCTAATGATCATTTTACCAAGAAGGAACTGGAGGACAGTTGCAGTTATTGAATTCAAAAAGAGTTCAATCACTTTATTTCAAATTGAAGCAAAAACCGCAATAAGTAGTGAACGGCATCCTTTTTCCTGCAATTAGTAAACTATGCTAAATATCACAAATATAGAACAAAAAAGAGTGTGTTAGGAGAACATATAACACAAACCGACACGTATATATGCTGAGAAATATTCGTGAATTGAATAGCAGGTTGCGAAAATTTCTGACAATAAAATTTCAGAAAAGAAAATATTCGACACCAGGGAAAGTTGGAAAGTTTTATATTTTGTGCTTAAGAAATATCGAATAGAAATATTTTGGCAAAGTATGTGAAGCATCTGACTTAGAAAAACGACGAATTTAAATGATACCGAAGACTTTTTATCACTTTCGAATACATCTTTGAATCCATGGTTGGTAACTGTCTTCAATTGTCAAATAAAAAAACAAGAGTATTACAATTTTATTTTATCAAAATGTACTATCTTTTTTTTAATTATTTGTTTCATATACAAAAAGAATTGTTGGGAAAAAATTTTTTAATTTTCTACCGATAAATATAATTTGTTTTAAAGTTATTTTGACATGTGTTCCATTCATTTAATATAAAGAAAATTTATGCAAATAAAAGAAATTTTCATATAATATTGATTACTAGTTTTGCTTACCCCGTCCTTTTAAGCAATATTTTTTGTGTTTGAGTATTATAATCAAAAATATACTACAGATTATTAGATATACATTATTGACTCATAGCAGTGGTGCACACAAAAGACGGGGTCTCAATGCCAGAGCCTTTGATTTTTTTCCGATTAATTATAATCCTATGTAAATCCCAGTGGCCTAGTGGTAGCGTATTGCGCTTCCATACCAGAGGTCCGGGGTTCTACCCCCGGGCTTGGCAAGGTTGACTCAGCCCTTCAGTGGGTCGATAAATGAGTACCAAGTTTGCTTGGGGACTAAACACTGGGGGTTCTTGCTTCAGATTGCCCACCTGACCGGAACATCTGCTCATGCACCTCAGCGTGCAATTTCACGTCTACTGAGATAAATGAATTAGAATTTGACCCTCATCTGCTGTTCCACCACTAAGTTTAGCTTTATAATTCTATATATATAGTACATAAAATTTAATTAAGTATTTGTTATTAATAATTAATTTTATTTCTTAATGCTATTTATTTATTCAATAATTAATTTTTTCTTGTTTTTTTGTTCCGGAAATTCGACAAAATTAAAAGAATATGTTGAGCGGCGTATTGGAGCATGATATCAGAATATTGGACTTCCAACTCTTGATCCCCCCCCCCTTGAAAAATTCCTGTGTGCATTACTGACTCCACTGTGTGATCACACTTCCATCTTAGGTGATTGATTGATAATTTATTAATATAGTATTTTCACACAACGCTGCAGTAGGACTTAATTTTGTAGTGCGGTAAAGTGGCAAAGGTGAGTCCGCACTTCCAGTCCGCATCGACATAAGAACTTTGAGTCCCTACGTATTTTATACATGCCTATATGCTGAGTATTTAGTGGAATTAGGGCTCGAATCCACGACACAATCGAAACAACGCCTTTCAAGCCCTTGATAACCAATCAGCTACAGTGGCCACCAAGGGGAATGCTGAGTAAAGAATTATTCACTAAAAGGCATAAGATACAGCTAATCAGAGACATTTGCGCTAAGCATTCGAACCCTCTGATTGGCTACATATTCGTTTCTCACTTCTTAGTGCCTTGTGAATGAGCCTTAATAACATGCTGATTGGAGCAGTTATTCCACCTAATGATCTGGATGGATTTATTTTGTTAACTGTTTAAAACAGCATTAGAATTACTAAATGCACCATTGTATTTGTACTTCATAATCTGATACTTGAGCTAGATTTTACTCTCCTGTTTTTACACCACATCATGAGATAATTTTAATTTAACATGATGTACAGTTCTACCTCGACTAAAGCGATTTTTCAATCTCGTCGATTCGTCTTTTGTTTTTCAAGCACTTTCTTTTTTCTATACTGAAACTCAGACACAATCAGTGCCAGAGCCTGATGAAATTGGTAATGTGATTTAAGAAGTCGTCCATTTTTGCCTTGCAAATAAATTTAGAAGTGTAAAATGACGATTCCCATAATCAAGAGCTGACAATGGATGAGCTCATAGAAATGCATGAGCAAGAAATTGAAAAACTTGAGTTTTTAGACCGAATTCAATCAGAAAAGCGAATGACGGTTTGGTGATTGGACAGAAGGTCTCGATTTAAATGAAAAAGAATAACAAATTTTAGAAAGTATAGTCTCTAACGAAGAGCATAATCTTCAACAAGACAAGGAAAAAAATTATTAGCATATTAGGAGGAAATTTCTTTGAGTTGGAAAGATTACTTTGATGTTACGAAATGTTCTACATCAAAATAATTTCGGTTTACGATTTTGTTCAGGGGCGTAGCTACCACTGTATCAATGATACGAGCCCACAAACTACAGGGGCCCCAACGTGTAACTACAGCACCACTAACTAGCCAATCATTTCTTAAAAGGGCTCCAGAGGAGTTTTGATACAGGGCCCACTTAGAACTAGCTACGCCAGTTATTTTGTGTATTGTGTGTTATCTAGAAGTTTTTCTTTAAATTTTTGAAGTAATACTTCTTTAGGAGCGGAAGTTTTGCGGTAACGGTGAAAAAGCGAATGGAAGTAGTGATTCCCCCATCCCCCCGAAACGTCGTCATGGTGAGGAGATAGCGAGCGGGAGGACAAGAGAGCGAAGGGGGGGTACACCATGTGACTTGGGTTATATCAATGAAAAAGTTGGACGATTGCTAAGGGGGGAATTGTGCGTCAGAAGTATATCTTGCAGCTATGGACGAAAGGCGCTTAGGTATTGGTGACATTAAATGGGTACCCTCGCTATACTCTCGTAACGAACTCGCGTGGCGTATTTTCGTAGTTTTTATGTAATAAAAAAACGTGTCGTTTTCAACGAATGAACGCACTCAAAATATTACCATTATATGGCTCTTAACGTTACGGGAGTGTCTGGGGCATTGTTTATATGTCACTAACGTTCGCGCCAGAATCGCTTCGGATAGAGTCTTGTAAACGAACACAGTGACTTCTGTGAGTGATGCATTAAATTTATATTATACATTTTTATTTCCAATGAATCAAAATTAATTCTGGTTAAAATGCCTAGAACAAATGCAAAAAATAAAAAAGAGTTTCGTGAACGGAAAATTTTTTTTTAAAAAATGGAAAACTAGCAGCAAGTCTAGGTGAAAGCCTGTATATCACCAGGTAGCGCTGTCGCAGCTTTTTTCATCCTTATCCATAAAGTTTTGGTGCTGTACACTTTAGAGACTGCTGCAATCATTGGATCCGATGATGATTAAAAGCCGATTATCTTAACTGGAGACTTTAATATTAATTTTGCTTCAGAAGAAGCAAAGCCACGCATTGAATTCTTGAAACAGACACTGAATTTGACAATGAATACTGATTCTAGAGAAGGAAAAAAATATACGGAACCCCCCACACGATTGATGCAACTTTCTCACGTTTTCTTGATTGACTACAATCGAGGATTTTTATATCCTACTTCAGCTACCATACACCTATTGTGTCTTTCTTGGAAAATGATGATGCAGAAAATAGAATAAAAATATTTTCATACAATAAATGAAGTTCGAATTTTGTTTGATTAAAGTTACCTCAGCAGTTTAATATAATTAGATCTATTCCTGCATTTACGGCCAACGTCGCCAAAGAAGTTTCACTTCTATCACGGGGCTTTCCATGTTTATTTTTTCTCTATATTATTATTTTCTTTCGTCTCCCGCCCAACTGAAAATAATTTATATGCGAAATCCTACCACGACTTACGCTATTATCACTCACAGTACTACCTATCGCATGTTCGGGGAGTTCTGTACTCCCTTTATCCCGTTTTCACGTGCTTTTGGCTGCCATAGTTTTGGCAGTGATCCCTGGGTGAGCGCGAGAGAGAGAGAGTCCTTTTGTTATTAAAAATTTTTGGCGTAGTGGAGCTGATAAAGCATGTTTTATCTATCAAGGGTAAAACACTTCACGCTGGTGTGTGTGGCTGTAAAATCTGGAGATTGGAGTGCCAGTTTAGATGTCGTCTTTGTCACTTGAGTGTGCTTCGGACTTACGAGGTCCGACATTAAATACTCTCATGTTTAATGTGACATTAATTTACGATCAGCTGGTCGACCGTTTTCACCCAATCAAAACCCGTCACCAAAAGTTGCAATATTAGTTAGCCAATAATGGAAAAACACACACAATATTCACGCGCATACTTAAACATAATCTCCATGCCTATAAGTTGGGCACATTCTTCAAAATTTTCGCCAATTTACTAGTCGATGGGCAACTAAGTAAGCACCAGTATGTCAATTCATCGACCTGTACTGCATTGTTCAAGGTTGGCCGCGCTAGACTATTGGTTAAAGAAACGGACTCGCGGCCGGCGTATCATGAGTTCAAGCCTAGTACCGCAGAAGACCCGCCGTGCAGGGGAGGGGGACTGATGCGCATTAAATCTGTCAAGGCTGAAACATATTTCCGTTGGTGTAGTGTAGAAGTTAGGAGAGGGAGTGCCAGCTCAGGTGTAGTGCTCTGCCCTTGACCATGGTTTAAAATAACGAGATTCTTCGCCAAAAGCCCTGGAGTAGCTGAATCGGGTGACGATAATATTCACTCAGTTGTTCAAGGAGTAAGTGAGTGAATATCACCGTCGCATGATACAACAACACGAGGGTTATTGGCGATGTACCTCGGTATACTATGTTCTACAACTTCCCGAATTTGCGCGAAAATATGGTACATTCTTTTGATCTGTCTGAAAATATATTCTAAGTTGGATTCAGGCTTTCTTGGTATGAAGTGAGGACAGAGCGTAGACTCTAAGTTATCTTGAGCTACAATTATTTTTAAGAAGTGACGTCGCAGGAAAAATTTCAAAATACGTTGAATTTTTTTAAAAAAGTATTGCTCTTTTTAATTTTTTGAAACCATATGAGTCTGAAAAATGATCTATGGATTTTGTTTGTTTCCCGTTTATTTTTTAATTAGGATTTGTAACGGCAAGAACCACAGGAAGTAAAATAGAGAACTCCTTTTTTTCGCAGTTTAAGTTTCTTATTTTAGAACCATAATTGTCAAACTTTTTCGGTTCATGGAACTTTTAGAACAATAAGGTATTTTCAGGGAACATCATTCCACTCCGTCTTAGAAGATATATCTTAAAATAATACATATTATATGTACTTTATATAAAGACAATTAAAAAGTATTATATTTGTTATTAAATTTTTTTTTACATAATGTTAACATAATTTACTCAATATTTATTTATACTCCAGATGTGACCTACACAAACATTATAATTAGTAACATGCTTGCGTTTTGTTTATGTGAACTTGTCGAGAAGTCGAGGTCTATTGAAATTATCTGCTGTTTCATTTCATTCGCTTGTTGTAAATTTTGTTTTTGTAGCCAC
This sequence comes from Trichonephila clavata, assembly GCA_019973975.1. Taxonomy (NCBI): domain Eukaryota; kingdom Metazoa; phylum Arthropoda; class Arachnida; order Araneae; family Nephilidae; genus Trichonephila; species Trichonephila clavata. Next base: position 208,101 of record BMAO01039551.1, read on the forward strand.
TCACGCTGAAAAAAAAATTTTCATTTAAATGCATTGTTCTGAATGAATTAAAATGTTTACAGCTGTATGAGAAATCCTGCGTATTTTGCAGGAGAATTTGTAACCCACAATTTAGGACCTGATTTTGCTTAAATTTAGATTTTTTTATATGTCGAATCTGTTGGTATGATGATAAATTGTTCCCTTTCCTTTATTATAAATGGAGGTTTTTTTTTTATCATAAATGAAAACACAAACAAGGTTTCCACTTAAAAAAAGTATTTAGTTTTGCAAACATTGCAAGTATAAAATTATGCCGCGGAACTCTAGATGGTAAACAGAATATTTACGTAATAGTAAGCAATGCATATAATGAAAAAAGATTTGAATACTTTTTATTACATGATAATAAAAGTTAAAAAATAAAGTTATTATATATACTAAATAAAATTTCCAGTTTTAATGACTGGGATGAATCCTAGAAACTTTTTGCTAAGTTAACATCATAGAGAACATAAATCAATATTGCTTATACATATTTATAATTTTCTTTTAAAATTTTTAATGGGACTCGTGGAACCCCAGGGTTCCATGGAACACAATTCGAAGATCGCTGTTTTAGAAGAATAAAGCTTATAAATAACACATAATTCGGACATTTCTCAAAAATTAATATACTTGAAGATTCGTTCAGGATGTGTGAGTATAAAAAAGAATATTTTTACAAAATTACTAATTAAATAGAGTGATTAAAATTTGTGTATCAATATCACATTTTTTTTTAATTTAATTTTTGAATACACTATTTAAATGACAGTTTAGTTTTTGAAGTAAAAATTCCTGGATAACTTTTTGTATTCAAACGGAACATTTGTTTGTATCCTGTGCAATTCATTTTTGAAAGGTTCTAATTTTCGCGTGTGGAAATATTTTTAATACACATAATTTCATTAGAGCTGCGATCATAAATTTAAATGTATTAAAAAGAGTGAATATTTTTAAAAATAATTCTTATTCGAGAAACAAAATATTATTTTGCATTGGAAATAAATTTGCTGGAAACGAAGGTCATTTCTGAAAGAAAAAGAAACGTCTGAATGTGCAAAAAAGTATTGAATTTTTATAACCTTGTCCATTCACATTGCTTAGGCTTGAAAAACTTGTTTATTCCATGAAGTTACACTTGAATTCAATTTTACTTGAAATCACGGCCGGAATTTATCAAAACACAGCTTTTTTTTTTTGTTCAATAGTTGTAGTGACTAACGCGCTATTGATAGTTTCTAACAGGTTACTGGCAAAGTCCAAGGTTTTTCTATTTTCAAGTCTTCACGGATCTTTTTATTTATCTACGATTCTCCATAGCCCCAAGATTAGCATACGAGACTTAGTGCTCTTTTTAAATTTCCATCGATGAATAATTTTAATTTAATCAACAATAATAATAAATTCTGAATCAACACATTTATATTATTTAAGTAATCATCAGTTTTTATAATTCTTTTTTTGAAAGTAGCTTAAAAATAAAATGTTCATGAACGAAAAGTTGAATCAAATTGAATTATTAGCTTCTGAGAAGCGATTTCAGAGGAGCCGGTGTTGACGAATTGTCGCAATATTGTGACAAGTTTTATTTCTGCGGAGTCGTAGGTTCGAATCCTGATACCCCGCAAAACTCATCATAGAGGGGCTGGCGCTTGTTAAATCAATGGGTGAAGGAGTGAATATAAACATCGCACTGTTCAGTTACTCGAGGGCTTTTGGTGACAGATCTCATAATTTTGAACCATGGTCAAGTGACCAGGACGACACTTGAGCTGGCACTCCCTCTCCTAACTTCCACATCTCACCAACAGGAGGATATTTGAACCTCGACAGATTTAAGTTCCCTATGCACGGTCGATTTTCCTCTGTACTAGGCTCGTACTCATGACACACCCCGGCCATGAGTCCTTTACCTTGACCACCAGAGGGAGCTTAAACTCCTCCATTAATGGGGTGTTGAAATTAGGGGAGAAGGATGTTAGCTCAGGTGTTATCATCTTCACTTTATCGTGATAAAAAAATGAATTTCTTCGCTAATAATTCTCGTGTTGGTTCTAAATGCGACCCTAATCAATAATTAATCAATGTTGGATCTTTGAGCTTGAAGAAGACTAAATATACGATATTTTTATTTTTTAATGTAAGATAAATAAAACTGGCTTCCTTTCATGAACGCTTATGTCAATTGGATCTGTACTCTCTAAAATAAGATGCTTTTAAATTGACTGCAGTTATTGATGACAAAAAAAAAATCTTCATATCGATGTACATATGAGTTTGATCTCTGTATATTGCAAGCTTTCCTATTCCACGTTAGGTGAAATTTTTGAAACCTTGTAAGATTAAGCGATATCTATATAGCTTTTTTCATGTAAACAACAACACGTCTTGAATGCGGACGCAATACTTTATTTTTCCCAACGGCAGTGCAGCATCACTGAAGACCCGCCGTGTAGGGGAGCGATGCACGTTAAATCTGTCGAGAGCTCAAACGTCCTCCCGTTGGTGTGGTGTGGTAATTAGGAAAGGGGGGAAGCTCAGGTGTCGGTCCTCGTCACTTGACCAGGGTTCAAAATGGCGAGGTCCATCGCCAAAAGCCCTCGCGTAGCGGAACAGTGTGACGCTAATATTCACTCACTCACTCTTCAATATGTACTGTGCTTTTATTAGTTTTATTTAAGTGGCATGACCTATGTTTGTGGATTAGTAATATGTTCTATGGAAGACATGTTATTTTTATAAAAATTATTATTTTTTAGTTATTATTAGCTGCCAACAGATTACACCTCTGCCTAAAAAATTGGTGCTATGGTTATTTAGTTTTAAAATAAATACAGATTCTAGCAAATCTCTACGAAGGATGCTTTCCGAAAATCCAACCAAAACTGCAGAATCAATACATTATTCCCTTCACCACGAGATTCGCGATGTTTCTCGGGGGGGGGGGGCACGAACTCGGGGCCGGCGAAGTGTCATGAGTTCTGAGACTTAGTGCCGCTGAAAACCCACCATACAGAGGGACTGGTGTACTTTAAATTTGTCGAAGATCAAAGTTCTCCCGTTGGCGAACCCAGCTCAAGTGTCGTCTTCGTCAATTGATCGAGGCTCTGAAATATGAAATCCGTCGTCAATAGCCCTAATGTTGCTTAACACTAGGGAGATATTAATAAAAATTTACTCCCTCGCTACCCTAGTACACCCCACCAAGAGCATAGTAAGTTAATGCATTTATGTGAAATGCTTTCTGACAGCTAAATTCTGCGTAATTTAGAAATTCAATCGCGAGCTTTGTAGACAGGATTCATGAATTCAAATCTTTTTTTGTAGATTGATTGGTTGATTATTAACAGTGCACTATGAAGTAACGCTAGGGCTTTGTGGCGAAGACGTACCTCAGTCTCTAAACTTCCACACCACCTCAATGTGAGGACTTTGAGCCTCGACAGATTCAAAGCCACTCTAATTCAAACTAAAACTAATCAGATCGGGTAAAAGTGTATTATTTTACTAAGAAACAATTAAAATCCGAAATGAGGGGGAAAAACATAAATTTCAAATTCGATTTTTTTGTGTCAACGATTGAGAGCAAGCCTTTCTCTCGTGAATCTGATTTCAGTAAAAAAAATACAATGATCTCCATCACTTTTTTAAGGGAAAAAAAGAACCCACCTCCCACACTTACTCTGTGGGGTATGGAGTGTGACACAATAGTTGTCCTTCACGTGAAGAAATGTGTCCAGAAATATCCGGAAGGTCACCTTCCGAGATCCCGGGAGGCAACTTGATCCGGTAGCCGGACATCTGCACATCAAAGGAGGCTTTGCTCATTAGCGATGGACCGGAAGAGACTTCCCGACATGCCTTGCGTTTCCGGATGGGACATTCGATACCCTCATTACATAAGCAAAGTTCTTTTTTATCCCCATCCCAGCACATCATCTGCATATTCAAATCGTTAAAGCTCTCTCTCTCTCTCTCTCACCGAACGCCATACGTGCATACCAGAATGGCATTTAGAGACCTTGGAGCATTAATATTCTTGAGGTCGTCATCTTTTTTAGAGATTTAATTTGATGTGTTGCAAATAAGTTTTTTAAAATGAATTAAAAGATCCAGAGACAAAATCTGTTGAAATGAATTATTTAAATATCTATCCCTACGTGGTGTTTATGAATAAATAAGTTCAATCTTCGTACACTTTAATTGGCATTTATGCGAAATACGGTACAGAAAAAGCAAGTTAAAAATTAATGTTAAAGTTGGAATTTAAAATGCCTTTGCTTCAGTGTATAAAAATTAATAATATAACTAATCATTTGAGTCTTCAATTTGAAGTGGCCACTGTAGCCAAGTGGTCTAGGCATCGGATCATGGCTAGCATGTCAAGAGTTCGATCCCAGTACCACTGAAGACCCGCCGTGTAGGGGACGATGCACGTTAAATCTGTCGAGAGTTCAAACGTCCTCCCGTTGGTGTGGTAGTTAGGAGAGGGGGTGCCAGCTCAGGTGTTGTCCTCGTCACTTGACCATGGTTCAAAATGACAAGGTCCGTCGCCAAAATGTATAGCTGAAAAGTGCGACGTTAATATTCACTCACTCAACTTATACCTTCAAATCGTTCTTTTCGAAAACGAAATTTAACAAACATATCGGACGAAAACCTGTAACATCAATTACGATGTGCAAATACACACATTAAGATCGACGTGCAAAAAGTAAGTAAAAGAATGTGGAGAAACAAATATCTCATTATTTAAATAAATTAAACATTATTTCTGACCCCTACATTATATTATTATATCTATGTCTGTACACATAAAAAATGAGAATACTAATAATATATTTCATTCTATGTTTTAAATTTTCACTCCAATAAATGTTTGTAATGGGTCTAAATCTATTATAAAAATATATATTTCCATATGCGGCCCGCGGGATTATAATGTTTTTCCAAAGTGGCCCGCAAGGTTATTTGGATTGGCCACCCCTAAATTAAAAGAAATAATAAAAAACAACTGGATATAACGCGGAGCAAGAGTTATATTTTTACAATTTATAAACCTATAAATTATAAAATATTACTTATCTAGTCCTGCAGAAGCACATTGCTGTGTGTGTGTGAAAAAATATTATAGCAATTGTATATCCAAAACGCTAACATGTCTCATTTTATTATTTAATGATTAGGCAGTCTTTGTTGTATAAAATAGCTTGTTTAATACATAGTAGAATTCCATAATTTTATATACTTGAGTGGGCATGTTCAGTTATATTTTATAAAAGTAATTTTATAAAATAACGGGTTCTATGCTTTTTAACGGTTACATAACATGTATTCTGGGCCGTGGCTAACCTGGTGGTTAGAGCATCGGACGCCAGACCGGAAGGACTAGGTTCGATGCCCGATGCCACCAAATACTCGCCAAGTGCAAACGGAGAACGTGCTCATTAAATCTGTGGGTTCGAATGGTGTCGCCATCTATCGTGCGCAAAATCGTGCTGTCACCTTCATGGGCTCAAAGCTTAGGCTAATGGCAGATGTATCTCTAGCCCGTTGCCTTGATGATTCGTGGGCCTTGATCTAACTACGCCAGACAGGTGGCATAAGAAACAACATCACATGTATTTTGTTACATATGTGTACTCTGTTATCCGAAGTTTTCAAAAAGTATGTAATGCAGAAATTAAGGACAGCTCAGGATCTGTGCGCCTGATTCAGAATATAAATCCTCCCCATAGAAATTCCATTCACATACTGAAATGCGACGTAGGTTAAAAAAATTTCATATAAATGAAACATTCTATACGCGTTTGTTAAAACAAGAAATAATATATATAGCGATATGATATCTAAATAAAGTCAGATTCTTTAAAAATCTAATTTAGTACATTTATAACATAGGAATTTTCTTCAATTCGACCTTTTTAACTTTAACAGAAGTATAAAAGATAGTAAATTGTAGTTTAAGAAAACTAAAGAACACGCTTTTATACTGAATCCAACCAAAAGGTAAAAAAATAATTTTTTATATAAGAATAAAATAATTAAGGAGAAAATTAATGTCATTGTGGTAAAAGCGTGGGGTGCTTTGTACTACATTTTTACACTAACTCAACGTTTCGGAATAGAAGTAAGAAATTATAGCAATTGATATAGAGCACCCCGCGCTTTTACGCCAATGACATTAATTTTTTCCTTAATCATTTTATTCTTATATAAAGAATTATTTTTTTACTTTTTAGTTGGATTCAGTATAAAAGCGTGTGTTTTTTTAGTTTTTTTAAACTATAATTTATTTTATTTCTATTTTCAGAAAAATATTTATATTATACGATAAGAAATTGCGACGCACCTACCCTTCCCTTTCTCACATAAAGAACACGCACTTTTTTATTTGTCTTATTTCAAATACCACAAGTGTATTCGATTTTAGGTTACAACCTTAATCTTTTAGTCGCCAAATCTGGAAAAGTATATGGAATTAGTTGCCAAATCTGAAATGGTATATGCAATAAATCGCCAAATCTGGAAGTCGTATACGAAATTGTCGCCAAATCTGTTAATCGTTATTCCTTACGATCCTGATAAGGACAATGGAACAAAATTATTAATTATTGTATTGTCATCGGTCCTTGACAAGTGTGCAAAATTTTGAATTAATCTGACCTTTGAAAGTGGTTGCAAATCGAGTTCCAAGATTCCGTTACATACAAGTGAAACTTTTAAAAGCGTGTTAAAAAAGCCAGTTTCGATTTCGTTTTCTGATAAGAAAAAGTAAACTGTGCAACAAATTCTTCTTCTTATTATTTCTCATTTATTTAATTTTTTTGAAAAAAAGAAGTACTGAGGATGTTTTTTAAAGGGCAGTACAAGAAAGGCAAAAAGACATCTATAAAAAGGACGTTTGAGAAAATTAAAACTCACAACGATAATAGGGTATTGCAAATTTTCTTTCGATGGAAACACATAACTAAAATTGAAAAATAAACAATATACCAACTAATAAGCCTTTGTAATTAAAAAATAAGACGAATAAAATCTTTTTGAAAAAATACAGAGAGAAAAAGTATTGAAATACCTATAATATCCTTTGGGAAATAAATTGAACTTATTCAAAAAACAAAGGTAATTAAATTCTTTAAGAAAATATTTATTTTTCGAAAAACGCGTAATATTATATAATATTTCTTTAACAAAACGTAATTAAATTTTTTCTCTCACTCTTTTTGATAAATTTCATTTTTCTTTTTGTTTCCGGAACAAACTCTGGAATTAATCAAAGTATTCTACTGCTAAATAGATTCTCCAAATACTGAAATCAAATAGAAACGCCGGGAAGAAATTTTTTTCACTTATAAACTGACAGACAAAGAAAAATGTATCTGAAATATTATTTTATTTGAAAGCAAAAATATAGAATAAAATCGTGATATCGAATTTCTCTCTCACTTATTTTAACGTAAATTCCTGTCACAATTCTTATTTATTTTTTAGCAAACACTTACGTTGCATTTTTATTTTGCTTCATTTTTTCCCTCGAGAAAGCTGAGCCACGCTTTTATTTATGGATTCGTTTCTCTTCTTACTATTTATTTCGCAATCCAGAATGTAGAAAATATTTTTTGTATTTATGTTACTGTGACATATAGTTTTAAAATAAGCGATTTCTGTATAAAATCACGAAGAATAGTTTAAAAATTATTCTTCAAAAGCTTTCTGCCCTTTAGGGCTTCCCTCTTTATGTAAGCGTGAAATTCACAGCCTCTAGTCCCCCCCCCCCGATTGGATTTTCCCTTTCTTTCATGAGGTTTTCTCTCGTTGAAAGATGCCCACCCCCAGGATGTTCTACCTTTTTTTTCTTTCTATTTTCGAACATTTTCTTGCCATTCCCTCCCTCTCTTTCTACGTTTCTTTCACTTGCAAAATTTTGTCTGGATTGCAAATACTTTTTTCAAGTTATCAAATTTGTGAATACTTGGCGCAGTTTTGCCAATAAGAACGCCAGTTAAAGAATTTCTGCATTTAGATCTCAAGCTTTCAAGCCGGCTGTTGCCCGGTAGCCAGTTAATCATCACCTCGAACTTGAGGCCAGCGTTGTCGAGTTGCCGGTTGGAGTCCTGATCCCTCTGACGACCCACCGACCAACAGGTTGATCTTCGTTAAGTCTATGATTCATTTTAGGGCTCACGATGGTGTGATGTAGAAATTTGGAAAGTGGCGTGCCCGTTTGAGATATCATCCTCGTCACTTGATCGAGGTTCAAAATTACGAAGTCCGTCACTAATAGCCTAAATGTAGCTACAAAATGTGACATTTTAATTCTCTCTTTCTCTCACTCATTCTGTCATATTTGGCTATCTTAAAACTGGATAGCAGTGTTTATCGTGTGGAATCATGACGTTAAGGAAATGGGCCCCCAAATAATCTTCGCTTGACCGTGGTTCTCTCAAAATTACAAGATCTGACGACAATAGACCTCATGTAGAATCAAAATGCAACATAACCCGACAGTCTAATGGAATATTCCCTGTTCAAAAGAAAAGAAAGGTTAAAAATGTAGTTAATATGAACGATCATGGAAAAATAATACATTCACCATTATAATAATAATAGAAGAAAACAATTTAATTAAATAGATACTTGCTTAGCAATCTCAGAAAAAATAAAACTGGTTTTTATAGTGCTTATAGGATGTGGAAGTTAGGAAACTGAAATACTATCTCGAGTGTCATCCTCGTCTTTATTACAAAATTAATTGGTAATAAGCTTCATAGGGGATAATAGCCTTTGTTGCTCCATATCCCACAAAAATAATAATTCTAATAGCCTTCATATACGATGATGCTAATTTAAATAAAACAAGAATACTACGCTCTGCGTCTTTAAAATTGTCAATTCCTTAATTTTTGCACAAAATTGAGGTTAATGCTTTTTATATAGAAGGCAGAGCTAACAATATGAATTAATTACAATACTAGATATGCTCTAGAAAAAAGCAGACGAATCCTTTAAATATATTAATCATATATAAGTACTCTATTATATTATTTTCTTAGAATATATAATTGCTTCTAAACTGATGTTAAAAAAGGGAGAAAGTAAACAATATATGAAACTAATAACATTTATCAAAAATTTCAGTTGATTTTTTTCAGTGTTTCTCCTTTCTTTCGGAGGAAATAAATTATGATGAGTTCATTTGTTTTCCCCGCTAGTAATGTTATACTTCCTATTTCTAAGTTTAGAGAATCGGCTTTCCCTTTGAACTCAAACTTTTTCTTTATTTAGAATTTCAGCATTTTCAAAACACATAGCGGTCGTTCGTTTTAACCAAGTGGTTATGGTCACGAACTCGTGGCCAGAACAACACAGGTTTGAGTCCCGGTGCCAATGAAGATCCCCCGTGTAGAGGGGTTGATGTACACTGGTGTCCAAAAGTTAAGCATAAATTGTAAAATGCGAAAAACATGAAATAAATATTCGTAAAATTATTCCAAATTTCTTGCAGATATTAATTGGGTTAAGAAGAAACATTGGGTTTATGCAAAACTTTTCAGTCGACTACGTCCTGCGCGAAACACCGGCGCATGTCGGAGCGCGGAGAAACCGATTCACGCAGCATAGACAGTTCAGACAAGTTTCGTGCAACTGCTGTGCGAAGGAACGTTGTTAACCATCAAACAAGGTGAATGATGGCACAAAGACGCCAATTGGTCATGTTTACGAAAGGAAGAATCGTTGGAATCCTCACGATCACAAACCGAAGTGTCTCGAATTCTGAATGTGGACTAGTCTGTGATCTTAAGTGCGATAAGTCAGAGGGGCAGTACTGCCAGAGCACTAGTTTCAGCGCTCACAGTCGCCACAGGAATACGAATTTCGAGACAAACTGTTTACAGGAGACTCACAATCATGCTGGCCTGTATGCAGAAGACCAGCAGTTTGCATTCCCCTCACGTCTGCGCATAAACGTGCTTGTTTGATCTGGAGTTTAAAACATCAACATTGGAGTGTGGGCCAATGCGAGTCCCAGTTTAGTCTGAGTAGTGATTCTCGGCGGGTAACGATATGGAGAGAACGTGGAACACGTTTTAAACCAAGAAACATAACGGAAAGGAATCATTTTCCATCAAGGGGAGTAATGGCATGAGCGGGCATCATGATGGACGGCCACACAGACCTCCATTTCTTTCACACGGGGTCTGTGACTGCTCAAAGGTACATAAAATAAGTTTCTGAGCCTTATGTTCGCTTGTTTCGAGGTGCTGTCGGTCCTGACTTTATATTCATGGATGATAATGCGCCATGTCACCAAGCAGTGCTGATTGATGACTTCCTTGAAACGGAAAACATCCAGCACATGTCGTGACCTGCGAACTCCCCTGATTTAAATCCTATCCAGCGTGTATGGGATATGCTCGGAAGACAAATTGCACCCACCAAGCTCCGTTACAGAACTGAAGAGTGCTCTCCAAGAAGCTTGGAACCGTTTGATCCCACATCTCATTCATCATCTCATAGCAAGTATGGTAAATCGCTGTGCAGCGTGCCTGGCTGTCAGAGAGGTGACCACACGCCTTATTAAACTGCAGCCTCAGTATTTTATTGAATGTTTTCTTTAATTTTTTCTTTAAAGTGTGAATCCTTGCTATGCTCAGTTTTCTTTCAAACTGCTACTTTGGATAATAAAATTAATTATTATCATTCCTTTGATTTGCTTCCTTATTTTATAACCATTTTACACTCGCATATCACGTTTCCCGCCATTCTGATTTACAGTTCCTTCTTTATTCACATAATTATCAGTTATGCTTAACTTTTGGACACCAGTGTACGTTAAATCTGTCACGCCTTCGAGTTCTGTTGGAATGGTGTGGTTATTGGAAGAGGGAGGTGCTAGCTGAGTCGTCGCTCTCTTCACTTGACCGGTGTTCAAAATGAAGAGGTCCGTCGCCAACAGCCCTCGTGTTGCCTTACAGTGCGATTCAATGACCTCATAAAACCAAAAATAGTCAATATTTCCAATGCAGTGTCTCGGGATTATGTCAGAGGTCATGTTTAAACTTTATCGATTTTATTGCGAAAACGACTTATCGAAAGATCGCTCCGATAAACACGTCTCGCGGAGGATCCAACCCTTCCGTTCCCTTGACAGCATCCTTTGTCCAGAAGAGGGATTTTCGCTTTCCGGAAGTCGGTCCTCTTGGCGCGTGACCTCGAGGGGAGGGGGGGGGGCAGAAGGATGTCACGTCCTTGGTCCCATCGATCGACCGGGGATTCCCATCGGATTCTACAAAAGGACGATCCTCTTCGAAAAGTAGGTCAACCCCCTCCTTTCCTCTCTTTATCATCTACACAAACGATGCGGAGAAGTCCCGAAGACGATCCAGAGGTATGCATCGTCTGCACTCCCCATCCCCTTCCCTTCCTTCGGGAAAATAAAATAAAAAATGTTTCCCCTTCCCCTTTCTGTCGTCTCGAATCATTTTGAGAAATTATTCGAATTTTTTGTTATTTCGTCTGGGAGAGAGTTGTATCTGTGTGTGTGGTTTGTTCGTTGAGTGAAAAAAAAAGTATGTGTTTGGGGAGGGGAGGAACGAGAGTATCGTAATGCTTCTGTGATGTTCTCCGAAGAACTTCGATTAATGGATGTGGGGGGGGGGGTTCCAGCAGACACACAGACGGAAGCAGAGAAGAAAACGAATATGTCTGAGCGATTAAGTTCCAGTAAAAAAAATGCAAAATGATGCGATTTGAGATTATTTAAAGTACTGCGACAGACTTTATGGGAAGTTTTGATAACTTCTGTAATCAGTGTTCCTGCTTTTATGGGAATTTAATATTCGTTGAAAGTTTGAGTAAAGAGCACACACTCCTCCCCCTCCTTGGTGAGATGAAACATTATTCACACACAAAAATATGAAGGCATCGCTTAACTGAAATATAGCACAGCTGATAAAGTAAACTCCAGTTTTGTTTTTTAGAATATGAAATAAAAAATAAAATAATAAATTCTTCTCCCTACAAACATTTTGATAAAATTATGACGTTAATGTTTTAATTTCTCTCACACACACACATCGGGGGGCCAGCTCAGGTGTCGTCCTCGTCACTTAGCCATGGTTCAAAATTACGAGGCCCGTCGCCAAAAAATCCTCGAGTAGCTGAACAGTGCGACATAAATATTCACTCCCTCACACACGCACTCACTCTCTCATATTAAGAGAATGAATTCATTTTTATTATATGTTCTAGTGCCGGGGTAAGCATTAAGTCGATCGCGATCGACCGGTGGACCGCCAAGACATTTTGGGGTGACCGCCTTTACTAAGACCTAATAATCATATACGAAAGTTCAGAAATATAGTATTTACTCGAATCTCAGCCGTCATCGATTCTAAGCCGCTCCTCAAATACAAGATTTTGTGAAAATTGAAAAATAGTCTAAAATGGATTATATCGATATCCAATTTTACAAAAATAAAACAAATTTTAAAGGAAAACTAATAAGAAGTGAATATAAATTATTTTATCAAGTAATAGAAACTTTTAAATACATGCATGAAGCTGTAAAATTGCTCTAAATACAATATTCAACTAATTTTTTTCTCTTCAATTCGAAGCACCGCCCGATTTTCTGTAGCATTAACGTTGGGAAAAAAGTGCGGCTTAGATTTGAATAAATACGGTATTTTAAAAGATACGGAGTAAAAAATAATCATAGGAGAAAATTTCGTTAAATAGAAAATGCAGTTAGCTATTTAGAGGTCATTTTACGAAGAAAATCGGAAAATGTTCTTTGTTCCAGCAAAAAGTTTGCTAAATAGAGAAATTCGTAAAATAGAATGTAAAATGAAGGTCCGACTGTGTATTGTATACTTTCTTTTAGATCACTACACTTACGTCACTAGGTGGACCGCAACAACTCGAAAAAATTAAAAGTAGCCCGTACCCTGGAAAAGTCTGCCCATCCCTGCTTCAGTGCATACTCCAGTATATTCAAGTAATTGAAAATAAATAATTCCTATTCAATTTTTTATGCTCTTAACAAAATTTGATATTTGATTTAATTTTTTTATTTAGATTTTAATTTACATTTCCCCGTCAAGCAACCCAACGATTATTAGCAACGAACCTCATAATTTTGAACCAGGATTAAAGGACGAGTATACGTGAGCTGGTACCTCCCACCTGCTTCCACATCAGACTACTGTGAGGACTTTGTGCCTTTTATCGAGGTAAATAATTGAAACACATAAGACTTTCCACGCGCGACTTTGATTTTTGTGAAAAGAAGGCTTTTATAAGTACAATTTTGGCATTTAAACGCTACACGAAGGCTATTGGTAGAATTCCCTAAGGAACCGAATTCTTGCGATGGATCTCGTACTTTTGAACTTCGATCTAGTAACGATGATCACACTTGAGCCGGCACCTCATTTTCCAAATTTCGAAACCATGCCACGTGAGGACTTGAGCAGTTTTAATGTGTCTCAGCCCCTCTGACATGATGTTTCTCCGTACTCGAACACGTCTCGCCTGAAATAGCGCCGGAGTCGATATTGCGACCATGTCCACGGTCACTTTACCATTCGACGCCCAAAATATGAATTAAGAAATTTTAAGAATACCCTGATGTACAACAAAAAATAACCAGAGGTCCAATCGCGACCGAGCTGACGATTTTCTTATCAAAACGACTTTAAATATAAATACAAAGGTGTGATACTAGATGTTCTGCAGTCATTCCCTAAGTGATTATATCGATCCTCTTGGGACTATGACGAACTGCAAGGGGTCCATGTCAGTGAAAAAGGAATTGGGGGCCTAAATGAAGTGTAAAGAGGGGTCTACGATAGTGGCTCTCATTTAATCTGGTCATGACTTTGTTTAAAATTTCATTGTATGGAATAGCCCACGTACACAGATGTTACCTATTTACTCTTACATAATATTTTGTTGTACTTGCATATAAACGTATATACCTATCTATATAATTAAAATTAGAAAGTAAGCAAACGCATGTACAGTCTCTGAAAAAAATATTGAGACACACTACCAGTTCATAGATTTTTATCGTAATATTTTACTTAAACATACAAATAAAATCAAAAAAAGAAGTACATTTTTGTTTTGGTACATACAAATAATAATAATTTGAACAAAACTCATACATCAATGCAATTATGATTAAAATTGAAAATAAAATAAATCGAGTTAAAAAAACGTGCTCAATAAGTATTGGGACACTTCCCAATAAATTAAGAAAAACATTTCAAACTTAGAATTTAATATCTTATTGGACCACCCTTGCTTTTTATGACATCACGAAGTCTATTTGACATGGATTGGATCAATTTTTTGCAAAACGATCGATCGTTTTTGGCTCCCTCTTCGAATAAATATTTTCTTAAATCCTGCTTGTTAGAGATTTGGTGCTCATATAGCTTTTGCTGCAAATAATCTCCCACGTGTTTAATGGGATGAAAGGTCTGGACATTGTCCAGGAGTCTTAATAACACTAGGACAGTGGTAGAGGACCCATAGCTTGCAAATATCTGCAGTATGTTTCGGATCATTATCTTGGTACAATTTAAAATGTCCTGAGCTTCCCAGCTTGCTCGAACTTTTCTTTAAATTTCGTTTGAGAATGTCAAGATAGACATATTTATTCATTATACCATCAGGAAAATGTAAGTTCCCGATACCAGAGCTTACCATGCAGCCCCAGACAAACTGGTTACCCCCTCCTCCATATTTGACAATAGGCAGTAAATTTTTGGCATGCATTGCTGTATTTGATTTCGCCAAACTTTTTGCTGCCATCCGATGAGAAAATGTTATAATTGCTTTCATCAACAAAAATTACATTTTTCCGATATGCTGTTGGCATATCGGAAATCCTAATTTTACATACATTTTAGCAAATACAAACCTAGCTTGTCCATTTGCTTTGTTGAGGTAGGGCTTTCTTTGAGGTACTCTGCCATGTTACTTATATTTTCTTAAAACATTTCAGACAGTTTGAGGATTTACTGATTTTCCGAACTACTTTTACATTGCCAAAGTCATTTTTTACTGCATTAGTTATTGTATAAATGTGTACTTGTGTGTCTCACAATCCACCGCTCTTCACTTTCATTAAAGATCCTTGGACGCCCTGATCTTCGTTTGTTTTCAACACTATTTGTTTTCTTGAACCTGTCAATGATGCTAAAAACAGTAGACTTACTCAATTTCAAGATTTTTCCTGTACAGCGAACTGATTTCCCCTCTTTTCAATGACTTATTACAAGATTTCCAACTCCAACCGATATATCTTTGTTTCTCACTGTTTTCTATAAATAATCTTATGTGTTGAAACGTTTATGTTTAAATTTCTAGTCTAAAAAAGTGGCGTGAAATTAAATTCTATTGATGCGATGTATATTTGTTAAATTTCTCATTTCAAAAGTGTCTCAATACTTTTGACTTCCATGTGTCTTTGAATTACATTTGAAGAGTTATATCAAATTACATTTCTATAATACTAATAAAATTTTCCACAAAAAGTTAAAATATTTGTTAATTCATTTTGTTTTAATGTGATAAATATTTTTAAAAATGGCTTTACAGTTATGCATGCTAAGTGTCCCAATACTTTTTTGAGGGACTGTATGTATAGCCCCAAATTTTATTAAAACAAGGACCATTATTTCAGTGTTTCTTGTCGGAATTGAGCTAAAGAAGTATAATATTGGACATTTTAATCAAAGTTCACAGCATTTAAATATTCTCTCTCTTCATGTTTTCAAACTACGTTTGTGAGAATGCTTTGACTATGATAATACCACAGTAAGCAATCAATCTATATGATCAAACTGAAAATAAATGTCATATTAGAAGAGAAACTGATCGGAATAAAAACACTAACGAAAATCTTAAAAGTACAGTCCAGAAACGGTTATCACAGACAGAGAGAGCACAATTTTGACTTTATAAAAATATTTTTTCCATTTATCCCGAATAATATAGTATCGTGAGAAACATCTTGATAGTTTTTTCTAGAAAAAAAAGTCTTACACACACAAATCGCCATTTTCAAAACAAACTGAACACTGACCGATAGGGTTTAGGGCTAAACCTAACAAAATTGATGCCAATTGTTCAAACTTGTAATTAAAACAACAAATTAAAAGCACTGCTTGTCTCTCAGTTATTTTATGTAGCAGATATTTTGTGTGTTAATTCAATTTTAATTTTAAAAATTAATAAATATTTTTTAATTTTTCACACTAGTTAGGGAAATTATTATTTTTTTAAAGTAAATAACTCTATACCAGCTGACAAAGACACACTTTCAGTACCTGAGTTTGCAAAAATTCAAAATCAAATAAGCAGGGGTCTACTCAAAGCCAGAAAACATGGTAAGGGGTCTATGAGAGAAAAAAAGTTTGGGAATCTATTCTAGAGCTACATGACTACTATAGTGGCGCATCTTTACAATATATACTTTGATCTAGTGAAATTAAAAGACATCTATAACTTGTACCTCACTCTTCTAAATTCCATTGGGCTGCGGTAGCCAAGTGGTCAAGGTCAGGGACTCGTGGCCGGCGTGTCTTGAGTTCGAGCCTTGTACCGCTGAAGACCCACCGCTCAGAGGGGGCCGACGCTCGTTAAATCTGTTGAGGCTCAAACATCCTCCCATTGGTGTGGTTTGGAAGTTAGAAGATATGGGTGCCAGCTCAGGTGTCGTCCTCACCACCTAACCATGGTTCAAATTTACGAGGTCCGTTGCCAAAAGCCCTCGAGTAGCTAAATAGGGCGATGTTAATATTCCCTCACTCTCTCACAGGTTAGATTTTGAACAAGTGAAATTAAAACACACCTAACCTGTATCTCACTCTCTTAAAGTCCACTTCAACCCGTGGGAAGATCCTTTTAAATTTAGCTTCATGTAGCATCATTATTTAACTCAACTCAGGCACCTAATTTCTCAAAATCCCCGTCATCATTATTTAACTCCTTACCATTACTTCGAAAAGATCGTCCAATTTTTTCCCCCTGAATTCTGAACTTTATTATGAATGTTATAATTATGAATATTTTATCTCAATTATTATGACGATTATAAATATTGACAAGATAATTAATATTTCCTGGTCTTTAGGTTAATGGGTCAGCGCTGCGTCGTGTTCAAATACAAGCAATCAAATATTCCTCTCTATACTTTTATTTAAAAAAAAAAAGACAAAAAAATCTCCATTTCGTCGTTGACGTATTCGAAGTTTGAACCCTGACTGAACAGTGATTGACCTTTACCACTGGGTCTACCTTATACGAAGCTGAGCCTTATTCAAAAGAAGCGTTTCTCTCATTCATTTCATGAAGTAACAGACTGGTTGCGGTTTTATCTTAGCATTTCAACTATCAGTATATTAATGATGGTAGAGCTTTGTGGTCTGTTTTTATTTCTTTTTGTCCAACACAAATGCTGTCCTACCTTCCTTGTAAAAGGGTTTTTCCTTCCCTTATTCAATCATCTCTGAATTTTATTTTTTGCGGGCAATGAAATGGTATTTAAATGACATAGATTTGCGAAAAATTGAAAAAGCACTCAAAAGTTCGATTGGTACCTATGTAGTCTTTGTATTAAAAATGTCGCGTGTTCACAATTCAGTTTCACCGAATACTCTTGTGCGAGTAATAAACAGGAATTTTCAGTCAAGAATGTAATGTAAAAAAAACTCATCTGGGTCTTAAACACGTCACGCGATTTGATGAAGAAGTTTGAAAAGTGTAAAAAAAAACAACAACTTTATTTAGCATTCCCTTGTCTGGGTTTTTTTTTTCTTTTTTTTTAACTAAACGCTTGCCTATTTAAGAGCTAAAGGCCCTCACGAGACAAATGTGAACCTTAACATTCATCAGTTACAGGTATGCTACGCGACGGGTCGTTATCGGTATCAGCAATTCACCAAAAAATCAGTTGAATATCGCCAACCAAGAACTTCGACCATGACCCTGGGTGACGTTTGGGAGAGTTAGGAAATCAAATAATTGATTTATTACGTCCACAGCTATTAATTACAATATGTACATTAAATTACAAGTTATTCAAACTAAGGACTATTTCCATTCTACTATTTGTGAAGGAGAAGGCAACACAACCTATCTTTCCAGTGTTTCAAAACGGACTACCTCTCCCCACTCTTGGGGCGGAAGCGATCGCCTCTTACACCTTGAATTACACTTGGGGTTCCGGATCGCATGTGGAATGGTGTTTTTCTCACGGCCATTGGTTGTCGGTGCGATGTCAGATAAAAGGGCCCCCGCAATATTTCAGGGGTACATGTGTGACAATGAACGGCGAAAAGCTATCTTCATAAGGAAACCGATCTTTCATATGCTTGGCGGGAAAACATTGCTCCTGTCTACCGAGCTACTAGTCATTTTTGAAGGGGAATGGAATGAAACCACATTGCCTAAGAAATTATATTAAGAAGTTGGAAATTTCCCTTAAGAACGTCACAAGTTGATGTATGTGATTCAAACTTGGAATTTCTGTAAATATGTGTAGAGTATCATAATTTTTTTGAACAATTGACGTATCTATATAAAACTTTATTTTACATATAAAAACATTTTTATGTACATAATGTAACTTACACTTGTTAAAGGGGATTTGTTTGATTCCAAGAAAATTAAATCAAGTATGTGTGTTTGTATGTGAAATAACACACAGTATTGAGGAGATAGAAAAATTCTTGCACTTCCTTCATTTGAAAGTTTAGTATTCGTCCAATTCCCGTTGAGTTAATGGAAATGTGATAACACGTCAGATGACATTGTTGAAAGATGAATAAGGAATTTTAAAAACTAGCCACAGTTCTCTCTCAGGCGATTCAAAAAGTTGAAAAACTTCACTCACGAACGATGCTGCTGCAGTGAAAAAAAATAAGTCTATAAATTATTTATATATATATATGTATGTTATGCTGAAGAACAACCGCCCAATACGATGAAACCAAGACATCTACTTAATGTCTGTATCAGGTGCATAGCTGACGCCGTATCAATGATAGTGAGCCCTCAAGTTACAGGGGCACCAATATGTGTAATATTTTTATACTTTCAAATAAATTTTATTAATGCGATCATTTTTATTTTCCAAAGAAGCCCTCCCCCCCTCCCAAGGAATTCTAATACAGGGACGACCGAGGACTAGTTACGCCAGTGGTCTGTGTGCTTAAAATTGTTTTCGAAGAATTCCACTCGTCACAGGAGTCATCAAGCTGGTTTCTACTGGCCCTTTTTAGGAGCAAACATGTGGTGGCAGTAGTTCATTGGTCATGGACACGGATTCTTGACCGGCAGGTTTGAGTCCTGATGTCACTGAAAGCCCACTTTGCACAGGAGTTGATGCATGTGAAATCTGTCATAAATCAAACTTTATACGTGAGAGAGAGCCAGTTTAAGTACTGTTCTCGTCACTTTACCGTGGCTCAGAATCACGAGGTCCATCGCCAACAGCTCCCACTTTGCTTTAGAGTGCGACATTAAAAAGCTTCCACTCACTCAGAAAAAAAACATGATGCGCTCTGTCAAAGATGATTTTGAATCTTTTGACACAAGACGAGCAGAAGTTTTTGGGTTACTTCTATGAATGAACTTTGCTTCTACCAATATGATTCGTAGCCAGTGGCGTAACGTACACCCAACAACCCCCGCATCGGAAGGGGGAGCTGGGTTCTAGGTGGCCCAAAACCTGACTGCCGCGAAGTACCTATCCTTTGTAAAATCCAACTTGGGGTCCCAAACCTGACTTTGCGAGGGGGGGGGGCGCATGTCCTTCGTTACGCCACTGTTCGTAGACCAAAGAACTAAGCAAGGAGTGGAGACATACCTTATTCACTATTTCCTAAGAAGAATAAGATCCAGAAATTTGTAGGGAAGATCCTGTTGTTTGTTTATTGGGACCGTTGTAGTCATCCTCAGAGACCACTTAGAGAAAAGTCAGATCGTTACTGTGTTTTCTATTATTATACAGTGTTGAATCAATTTCATAATGATCTGGTCAAAAAATGGTGCAACATAGCACCTACTTCCTCATCTCGAGGTAGAGTTGGGCCACGGTAGCCTAATTGCCAAGGTAAAGGACTCTTGGCAGGTAATGGACTCTTTAGTGGTACTGGGATCGAACTCATGACACGCTAGCCATGATCCGATGCCTAGACCACTTGGCTACCGCGGCCGTTGCAGGATCGGAGGTTGACAAAAACAAATGATTTTTGACGCAATGATTTTGACCCAATCCATAATGGTGGCTTTCGAAATTTCAATACTTTGGGGGAGTAATGCTTAACTCTAGATAATGGCTATGTAGATAAATCTTTAGAATATAGCAAATAAAAAATATTTTCCTAATGGATAATTAATAATGGATTATTTACAAACCTCTCGTGCGATAAGAATATTTTTATATATAAATAAATACTTAATTTCTAGTCTCTCGCCGTGTTACTAAGCAAATGCTTGCTCGAGATCTTCGTTGAGCGTTAAGGTAAGGTGAGGAACTGGATATAAAAATATATTCCAGGATCATGTATTTATGTTAATTTGTGAGCTAATATTTTAATAATTAGTGTTGTGTAATTGGTTTATCCAAAAATATGATTGGATGGTTCAACACGAGTCAGACAGCTTACGAAGAAGGATTTATCAATCGATCAAAATAAAAAGCAATGCGTCTGTGTTCGAAGGATTTAAAAAACTCGACTTTTAAATTTCCATTGAAGAGCCGGTAGACTAAAAAGAAATCTCAGATGAAGGGAGGCGTCGAATTCGATTTTTCGTAATCGTCCGATTTAGGTTAACTGGAAGAGGATTTGAGCTTTAAAAATAGCCTTGGCGGGTCGCTTCAACGAATCCAATGTTTTCGGATTCTAAGCTGAGACACAAAGATTGAGAAATCTCCATCCCCCCTTTTATTCACATTTCTTTCCCAGAATCGTAAGAAAAAAAGAAAAGAAAAATAAACTACTTTAAAAGATTATGTAAGTGCAAAAGGGGGAATGCGAGTGAATATTAACGTCGCCTTATACAGCTATACTCTAGGGCTTTCAGCGACAGACCCAGAATTTTAAACTAACATAAAAGGGAAAAAATGGAACATAGAATTTGTAATTGTATTATTCATTAGTTACTTAAACTGGCACCTAGAAATAGTGATTGAGTGAGTGAATATTAACATCGCACTGTTCAGCTACTCGAGGGCTTTTGGCGACGGAACTCGTCATTTTGCCCCACGGTCAAGTGACGAGGATAACACCTGAGCTCCTCCCCCCCCCTTTCCTAACTTCCACACCAACCGGAGGACGTTTGAGTCAAACAAATTTAACGTGCATCTTTCCCCTACACGGCGGGTCTTCTGTGGTAATAAGCTCGAACTCATGACACGCCAGCCACGAGTCCGTTACCTTGACCACTAAGCTACCGCTGCCAGTGGCACTTAGAAATAACAGGAGGTTATATATTGGCGAGGAATTACGTAATTTTCAGCCACCCTCAAGGGACGAATAAGGCGCCATTGGTATATCACTCTTCAAACTTCTACACCACACCAACGTGAAAACTTTAGCAAAGTAAAATATATTATTTATCGAGCCCTATACAGGATGGGTGTTGAGTAACACCAGGGCTCGAACTCACTATTCAATTGCAACTTCCCTGTCTGAAAATTGGCGAGAATGACGATTCGGGTTCTGTGACCGTATTATGTCTGAAATTTAATCGACATAAAAAAAATACAAACAAAATAACGTATTTTTTTTCTTTTTTTGGTTATTTAAGAATATTTTTCATTTTATTTTGCTTATTTAGTTTACTCTTTTCACCAGCTCTGTACTGAAATCACAGAGGGGATTATTGGCGACATGTTTGTCCTTCTGTGCTGCTGCCATTGACGTGCAAATCAATTGAGTTTATTCAAATTTCTGCGAAACACCCGGACTGTGGCTGAATGACGAGAATGACATTTTTGTTAGTACTTCAGTTTCCTAACTTCCCACTACATCAAGTGATTACTTTAAAACACAATCGTATTTAACGCGAAGCAATACCATTATTTTTCTCTATGATCAGTAATAGATTCCAACTGCCCTTCCACCTCAAATTTTATGACTTTCACCGTTAGATAACTACAACATCCAAAAATTGACATCCACCGTGAATCCTCTCCACTCGACAGTAGATCTTTAGTTGAATCAGAATTCGAGCACGCGCCTCAAATGAAATATTACAGATCAATGTCATGACCACTGGGTAACCGCAGCCGCAGGAGTGAATATTGCAATTAAGATTATGATCTACTATTATCAAAGAAAAACTAACCCTTTTCGAGAATAATTCAATTTGAATTATCCTTTTACACCAGTTATTTATCCCCTTCCATGTTTCCGTTCGCATTGTACTTAATTTTGTATTTTATTTATGAATACTCATTTTATTTTATCGGGTGGTAGTGTTTTCCAAATTTTAAGGAAATAAAGTCTCGACTTGTTGAGTTCCTTTGTTCGTTATTTCTATCGTGTCACGTGGCCGTGGTAGTTTAGTGGTCATAGTCACGAACTTGTGGCTGGCTTTGTCGAGTCACGGGTTCAAGTTGGGCCGTGGGTAGCCTAGTGGTTAGAGCATCGGACTCCAGACCGGAGGGCCTGGGTTCGATGCCCGATGCCACTAAATACCACCGAGTATAGACGGAGTACGTGCTCGTTAAATCAGTGGGTCCGAAAGTCTTGTGGGCGGTCGCAGCAGAAACCACGAGTGCAGGGGGCTGGAGAATATTTCCCCTCCCCTTCAGTTCCATCCCAAAATTGTGGAGGTGGAGATAGATGGTGTCGCCATCTATCGTTAAGAAGTCCAACCTGTGTCACACAGGCAATGGCAACTTTCATTCCTTCCCTGCGGGAAGGACACGACAACAACGGGTTCAAGTTTTGATGCAACTGAAGCCCCATCGTGTAGAGAGGTAAATACACGTTAAATTTGCCGTGGCAGCCCATCCGTAAAAGTGGTTAGTGACGGTGACTGCTTTGTCGTTGAGCTTGAGTTCGAATTCCGTGTAAGGCAATGATATTTGTAAATGTATAGTACTTTTGCGGCGTGGGGGCACTCTAAATAAACGTCGTACCGCAAGTTCTCTCGTGAGGTTGATGGAAGGGAAGTCAGAGGTTCGTGATCTTCCTCTAAATTGGGGTGGAACCGAGCTAAATCGTACTCTCACCTGTGTGGTGTTCAAAACTACGGCTAACGACAAGGGTACATCTAGCCTCTTGCCGCGATGAATTTCGAGAGACTCAATCTGACACTGTCAGATAGGTGGCATTTGTAACAACAACAGCAAACCTGTCGTAGCTCAAAATCCTCCCGTTGACGTGCTGTAGAAGTTGAGAGAGTGGGATGTCAGCTCAGATATTGTCCTTGTCACTTGACCGCGTTTCCAAATGACGAAATTCGTCGTCAAAATACCTAAAAAACATTCAATTCAATCTATCGAGGCACGATTTTGAGTTCAGATATCGCTAAACACTTGCTATGAAGAGGTGATCATGCTCGTTGAATATTTCGACGTTGGTGTGGATCTTTAGAGAGTGGGATGTTAGATCAGGTGACCGTTTGGCTATGGTTCAAACTCACGTTGTTTTGAAATGCGAGTTTATCAAAAATCGATCGTATCCCTAACGGACTGAGAATTCACGTTGTACCAAAACTGTCTGGGAAAATAAGGGATCTGGTGCATTTACCTTCAACTAGATCTCGAATAGCATGCGCGTTTCGACAGTATGGTATCCGTCACATGTGTCACCTGACTACTACAATATATATAACCAATGTCTGTTATATACTCTAGTATGATATTAATTCAACACAAATATTCGAATTTTTCTTGTAGTAAAAGGGATGAATGTTTTAGGTTGTTATCGATATTTTCATGTAAATAAAAAATTTATTTAGTAAAAATGGAATTGAATCACCGTACATGTTTTTGTTATGTACATAATCCACAAACCATTTCTAATTACCTTGCTTTCTGGCACGCTTGGAAATGAGAATGGAAAACACACTTTTATCCTTCGATTAATAATTCTGAACTCATTGCGAAATATTTCAAAATCATTGAATTTGAAGGAAAAAAATTAGCATATTTTATTTTAAGCTTTCGCACACACATCGAGGTTCACTTTTTTAAAAATATTGAATCTGAAGAGATAAAATGCCAGAATTATTACCTTGACTTTAACATATGTATTTTAATCAAATTTCTCTACGATTACAATCATCATTAATAGGGGACCTCGAATTCGATATATCGAATAATCGCTAAATGTGTAACCGTTAAAATGCTTTTCTTTATAAATTTCTTTTAGAGGAAATTTAAAAAATGAGATTGCTTATACAGAACAGTTTTTAAACATCGTAATTACGAAAGTGTAATAACCATAAAGAAACACACTCTCTTTTATTTTCAATAGATTTTTCATTTCAATCCAAAATGAAACATGGCATTGTAACACTACATAGATCACGACTCGCTAGAGATAAATTTTCACGTAGAATTATTTAATATTGGGCATTCAAAAATCTTGCTTGTAATAATTTTATTACACGTAACAATTTATGCCGCACTCCTCTAACTTTAACTCTCAGTATTCATAAAGCAAATTAAAACAAAATAATAAATTATCCGAAATAGATTGCACATTCACAGGTGACTAATTTGAGAGATAAAATGACTCGTTCAACTGGCGAAAAATGTATCCGTTTCCGTAGCAACCTGAACATGTCACATGATAACGGCTAATCACTTGAAAGAAAAACTGGGCGTGTTAAATAGGTGAACTACTCTTGATATTCTGGGTTTCAATCACCCCCAATATATCCGAAATTTATCACAAACCTAACTTTAAAGAGCATTTTTTTTTTAAAATAAAAAATAGAAACCCAATTTTGTTTGTTTGTTTGTTAAAGTTGGAAAGAGAGTAAAGTTGAATATATATAAATTTGTGATACATAGCTAATTTTCATTTTTAAAAAAAAAACTGTGTTTCTAGAACTTTTTTTGGCATTAACAATGAATATTTTGAATTTATAGGGTTTTTTCTGGGTTCTACACTAACTCCCCTAATTTCACACTTAGGACAACAGCATTACGACACATTGATAGCTTAACTATTTTCTTTTAAAGAAATGACATAAAATAGTGAACTTTTCCATTTTTTAAGAAAAACTTTAAGCGTGATCCACTCGAGTATCTTTACCAGAGTACAACGATCAAAAAGAAATTTTATCAACTCACCTTATTATATTTTTCCTAAAAGTGCCATTTTAATTAGACTTTAATTGGTTCATTTCTTTTATATTTTTCTCCTATCATTCTGAAGGGTGCGTCTACCTAAGATTAAGAACATTAATATATATCAACGTTAATTCATATAAGACCTTATTTATTTTGGCATCTCCCAAATACTGACTTTCAACAAAATAAAATTTTTCACAACACAGAAAAGGCCATAACATGAAGCAAAATTCGGATACAAAGATGATGGAGAAACCCGATCACGTTTCCATAGCAACACCATCCATTCCAAAATATATTTAGAAAATTTTAAATTACCCTGTCGCTTTGGCAAAAAAAGACTGCATGTTTCACTCAATGA
The DNA here is from genome assembly GCA_019973975.1 of Trichonephila clavata. Classification (NCBI taxonomy): domain Eukaryota; kingdom Metazoa; phylum Arthropoda; class Arachnida; order Araneae; family Nephilidae; genus Trichonephila; species Trichonephila clavata. The sequence goes on from BMAO01039551.1 coordinate 233,825, forward strand.
AGTATACTTCACTATTTCCCGCGGGATAAAGCACGGCTTCTCTAAATTAAAACTCCGGGGGAATCATCGAGGGGAGGGGGCTACTCGAGACAGATTACACAATACATTTCGCCTTTTCCCTTCGCTGATAATTCAATAAAGACATTTTCTCAAAGAAAAAATTCGGACAATTTAGCACATTTTTTCTCTCTCTTCCTGTAAAATAATCTCTTCTTTGATGCAGAAACGAGAAAATAGATTTTAAGCACCTCTTCGTATTATTTTTTTGCCTTAAAATTGTTTTGCTGCTTCTACTTAGTAAGTTTAGTCCTGTAATGTTTATAAAATATCCAAAAATTGTCTTGTCTTTAATTTGATTTTTTATATTTATGATTTTCACAACGTCACGCTGAAATTCGGTAATTGTTTCTTTTAAAATTGCTATGGTGGTCCCCGCAGCCGCTTGATCATGGTCACGAACTCGTGGCCGGTGTTGTTTCTATCGAGTCATGAGTTCGAGTCTTGGTAACACTAAAGACCCTCTGTGCGGAGGAGGAGATGCGTGTTAAATTCGTCGAGGCTCAAAGGTGGTATATGGAAGATTAGAAAGTGGAGTACCAGCTCAAATGTCGTCCTCGTCACTTGATAGCGATCTATAATTATGAGGGGCTTTACCGATAGCCCTAACGTAATTCCAAAGTGAAATGTAAAAAATCCGTCAAAGAGAAATTTCAGTCCTTTATACGGTATACAAGCTACTTATGGACGCCCATCCGGTATAGTAAAGTGGCCACGGTAGCCAAGTAGTCTAGGCATCGGATCATGGCTAGCGTGTCATGAGTTCTATCCCAGTACCACTAAAAACCCGCCGTGTAGGGGAGCGAGGCACGTTAAATCTGTCGAGAGCTCAAACGTCCTCCCGTTGGTGTGGTAGTTAGGAGAGAGGGGTGCCAGCTCAGGTGTCCTCCGCGTCACTTGACCATGGTTCACAATGACGCGGACCGTCACCAAAAGCCCTCGTGTTCCTAAGACAGTGCGACGTTAATATTCACTCACTCACTCACCCGGTATAGTGGATAATGGCCCTGACTGGTATGCTATTGAGGCTGAGTTCGGAACCCGGAAAAGTCATGGATGTTTGTAAATGTGTAATACCTCCTCGTCATAGGGCTATTTTAAATAGCCGTCGAGCCGCAAGTCCTCTCGTGGGGTTTTTGGAAGGGGAAGAGAGGTGGGAGGTCCCTGACCCCCAAGGTGTTCTCCCTCAAAATTGGTGTGAAACCGAGACAAATTCTATCGTCATCTGCATGGTGCTCAAAGCTACGGCTAACAACAAGCATACAACTTAGCTCTTTACCATGATGAATTTCGAGGATCTTCGTCCGATGTTACTGTCGATCGGATGGCATAAGTAACAAGAACAAGCTTTAAAATAGTATAAATTAAAAGAATCGGCAATTAGAAACATAATTCTAAAAGGATTCCTTTTCTTATTGAAAATTTATTTCTTAATTTACGAAGCAGTCACTGGGAAACTTTTTCTCCCTCATATACTAGCATATTCACAAGTAATATAAAAAAATTGTAAAGTTAATTCTTACTTCGTTAGAAAAATATACTGGCGCCATCTCTTGCAGCTAGTTGTAACTTCGACTGAAATAACGCAATAAATTTAAAATTAAAAAATAAAATCAAATTAATGAATTGATATTTGAAAAAAACTGCATTAAAATTAAGTGTCATCCACTACAAGTTTTAAAAAATATATTTGAACTTGAATGGATGAATAGAAAGTAATTTACTAACGATTGAAAGTTTGAACAAGATATATATATATATATATATATACCCACATATACATACATATATTCACCCACGTGGGTTTTAGGCTTTTGCCTTAGTTTATACTGGGAGCTATTATGTAGAAACAATTTCTGCTGCAGGAGAAGGTTGAGATCTCACAAAACATTGTTTAATCCTGTTTCACTGTCCTAAACCAGTGACAGCTCGAGAAATCATAATAGTTTTCCCCTCTAGCTACATTTCTTTTTGGTTTGTCATGGTTCCATGTTCTTGGTTCTTCCGGTCTGATCTTAGGATGCTTGGGATTTATTAGTCTTCTTTTGAATTGTTTACTGCTATATATATATATATATATATATATATATATATATATATACAGTAGAAGTCCGATAATCCGGCCCGTTCGGGACCGGCTCGGTGCCGGACTACCGAAAATTCCGGTCTATCGGGCGGTAATTATAAGAACAATTAGGTTAATAATTAAACTACAAATACAGTACGCTAATACATACAACAAAGTTTATTTTACATTTCATATAATGTATGTACACGTACTGTAAAACATATTTCACTTAGATTTAAAAAAGTCACGGATGTCTTTTTGTTTTCTTGATTTTTGGCGTTTAGTATAAAATTTATTTTTAATGATATAGAAATCAATAATTTCTGAAGCACTGTAGCTAGTACTAGCCTCAGCAAAAGAGATAAACTTATTTAGTGATTCTGCAGTTTCTGCCCAGCTAATTTTTTCCTTTTCTTCCGTTTCGGCATCTGAGTCAGTTTCTTCAAGATTTTGAGTAGGCTGAGGGTTTACTACAATGTTGATAATGTCCTCATTGGTTAGTTCTTGTTCAACAGACTCATTCTCGTCGATTAGACGCTAATTGTTTCCGAACTATACCGAGCGCTTCCGGATGATCCCGAACTACCCCGAAAACTTCCGAATAGCTCTCGAGCGTTTTTATTTGCTTTAAAGACACACTTTTGGAGAAAACCAAAATTTTTACAATTTTCCGGAGTGATGCCGGACTATCGGGCATTCCGGACTGTTGGATGCCGGACTAATGGACTTCTACTGTATATATATATATATATATATATATATAATATATATATATATATATATATATATATATATATATATTGGTTCCTAAGGCCAGGAGTTTGCTATAGTACTACTGTGGCTAATACTTCTTACCATCTATCTTAGTTTTTATAACTATTTTGGAAATAATTTCGCTTGATTGTTACAAAAATTGAATCGGGATTTATTAAGCAAAAACAAATTTCAATTGATTGAGTTTTGTCATTTTTCTTATACTTTAATTAGCCCTTATTAAGTGAGTCTAAGTAACAGGAGTCTATAAAGAGCTTCACAATGGCACATGAAGAGTCTACTCCAGGGGTCGGCAACCTTTTAGCTGTGACGTGCCAAGCCAATCTACCAATAGGATTCAATGTGCCATACAGTAGGGCATTTTTGAAACAATTCGATTTCTTTAGTAATGTTTGCAAAGTCAGAGAATGAAGGTCAAGAATTCAGATTTACAGTTTCATTATTTATTAATTTTGCATCCTTTAAAGATGTTTCTTAACATAAAAGTAAACAGGAAAAAATATAACGATTTCTTCAATAAAAATATAAAAAATTAAAGTTGTGATATATTATATTTCTAAACATATTTATTCAAATAAGAAATGAACAACATAATATATAAGTATTTATCTTCATTATAATTAAATAAAAAGACAAATAAAAATTGTAATGCGAACCTCTGTGCTTGTACCGTTCTACTTTCATATCGCAAAATCAGGGGTGTAATTTGCGACTTTTCAATTTGACTCGATTCTGAGCATTCAGTTGTTAAACAATTTTTTTGCAAACTGAAAATATTTTTCACAGGAGGAAAGAACTTTTACTCAGACGTGTAGAACCGAAAGTGGAAAGCCGAGTACATGTAATTTTCACTCTTCAAGTAAATAAATAACTCCACTTATGACATTCAATAATTTACAAAATAACTGTACTTTTATGTTTAGAGTTTTCTTTCAGATTTTTTCGTAATTCCTTCAATGACCATAATTCTGAAGATGCTAGTCAAGAAGGTCCGTTGATATTCATCCACTCCCAACCACTCAAAAATTGACACATTTGTAGAATTATGCAGAGAGCCAATGAGAATTAATCATGTGGCACCCGTGCCATAGGTTGCCGATCCCTGGTCTACACAACCCTTAACTATTGAGCATATTTGGTGTTCGTGATAACAGAGGAATTTTATTCCTAACGAGGTTGTACGTTTGCAGCCCCGGGATCCCTAAATCCCGGGATTAAAATAACTAATCCCGGGATTTAATATTTGTCTGAATTATATTTTGAATTTTTTTTTCAAAGTAATGTGAATCTGGTATTCCATTTAATGTATCTTATTTACTTTTTTTGTACTGTATAAGTTTAATGTAAGTTTTCTTACTTGTTTGAACCTTGAAGGATTCGAGGAGGGTGTGTATGTTAAACCGTGACATTTTATATAGTTTCTCTTATTTTCGTCAATAACTTTCTCCTCATCGCGAGTGGGATCAAAAAAGGGACATTTCTCTCAACCTCAGGATGTCCGGTGTCTGCTAACTTGGACAAAGGCACTTAGAATTTTTGGAAGATATCTAGTAAGTTGTTCAGCACCGGGATCCCGGAATTCCGAAATCCCGGGATTGAAATAACTAATTCCGGGATTAAATTTTTTTCTAAATTATATTTTTAAAAAAATTTCTCATAAAAATTTTCTAATAATTTAATTCTTTAAAAATGTATGTTTTGTTTATGAAATATGTACAATTTTGTTATGAATATGTAGATTTTTTGTGCAATTATAGTGCTATAGGTAGAATAGGTTGAATATATGCACAGCTCTCATTTCTCGTATGGGAAAACGTCTCACAGATAAGTGGCTCACTGCAATGCTTACATAATAATATAAGTAACATCTCAAGAATAGATTTTGTCACAATTCCTGCTTCAATTAAATGCCGTTAATTAATAGCGGCCTTCCTTGGAATACTTGAGACACTTCAAATCCCATTGCATTACTAACAGTTCATGCAACTGGATCTTCAGTTTTAAATGAGTTAACACTTGAAATTAATTTACGTTCTGATTCAATAACTGGATCAATTTATATTCAAAAACCATTAATGTAGCAAAAGAACTAAATAAAGTTATCAAAGAAGTATATGCACCAATACAGTCTTTTAGAATTGAGACACGGTCATCAAAAATTCAAAAAGAAATCTTTCTTTTTTTTTGAAAATGGAGGGAGACGTGGTGACTACCTGAAAAAAACATACTCCTTTTAATGTCGATAATACCTACTAGTAAAGAATCCGAACGTGCATATTCTTCGGCAGGACAATTTGTAACAAAAATAAGAAGTCATTTCAACGATGAAACGCTGGGCGAGCTGTGCTTTTATAAGCTTATTTACAGAAACACAAGAATTGAAGAAATGCTTTTCTTTTTAATTTCATTATGTACTATTTTTGTTTTTTATGATAAATTAATTTTTTTATTTGTTTCATTAAGATAATATTAAATCAATTTTTAATTACATTTTTAATTTTACTATGCAATTTTAACGATGCACATATGTAAGTATTTTTAATAAATAGTCCAATCCTAATCCCGGGATTTAGATAATGTAATCCCGAAATCTCTGGATTGAAAATTTGACACGGGATGCAAACCATACGAGGTTGTCTTACTCCTGAAGCAAAAAATGATTTTCTTATTTTTCAGAAATAAATGACAGAGAACAGTCAAAAATTAATATCAAGGGAATGTTTAAACGTCGAACTACAAAACAACACAAACGTTATTGGAAAATTAATATAAAAAAACAAGGCAGAATACAAGTTTTAAATTTGTGTAATTTTACAAAATTTTTAATCTGCTGCTTTTAATTGCACTCTGTAACACAAAAACAAGGAGAAAAAAATCGGTAGATGTCATGTTTTGAATACGAATCACAAACACAGCATCGTAGGAATTTAATATTTTATTTAGGAGAGCAAAAATCTGTTATACATTGGTCCACACCCTGCTAGCTTCCAAGCAAAGAAGTATGTAGTTCCGGAGGATGTACGCTTAGCCAGTGTGGGAAATCATATGCCAGAGATAGTTTCCAACTATAGACAATGTAGGAAATGTCGCACAAAAGGACAAGGAAAGAGGACCCGTTACATGCGTGCAGAATGTGATGTCCCCTTCTGAATTGGTAATTATTTGCCTTGAAAAGATGAGAAGCATTTCTCATCTTTTCAAAGCAAATAATTACCATTAATTTAATTTTCTTTGTGACGATGAATGGTTCCTTGGTAAGAATTCTTCTCACTCCTAAAATTTAAATGTAGATATAAAATGCAGCAAAATAAATTCTCTTAAATTATATTGTTTAATTGTTAGTAAAGCATAAAAAACTGCTAGAAATTCAAAAGAGAAATAAATGGCCCCGAAAGGGTTAGAACTTTGGTTTTGAGAAGCTGTTCAGGAAAGCTGTCTTACTCCCCACTGTACACAAATATTTGCGGCAGTGACACTGTTATGGCTGAGAAAACAACACGCATGGCATAACTAATCATGGAGGGCAAGAGAGAGTTTTAGAAGCATGTCTAGCACGGATAATTATTCAATTACAAGATATCTGATCACAATAGAGCTCAAATTTTGAGAAATTTATATATTTAAATTAAAAGAATTGTATCTGTGTTTTAAGTAAATCTGACTTTTTACACGCTCTAAAACTACAGTAATTATAAGAAGACCAGAGCTTATTGGTAAGCTTGAAATGTATCTGGAAAAAACTTATAAAGTTCTAAGAAACGTGGTTTACTTACTGGGAGGAATCCGTAAGGAAAAAAATGGGAAAATAAAATTTAATAAAAGGCGTTTCGACACATACTAATTTTATATATGGAAACATTGCTGATAGGTATTAGAAAAATATTCCTCGTTACTCTTAAGAACTAAAGCAAATTATAAAGATCAACACGAGGACTATTGGTGACAAACCTCGGTCAAGTGACGAAAATCCCATCTCAGCCAGCACCGCATCTTCAAACTACCACACCATGTCCCCGGGAGAACTTTCTGTCTCAATAGATTTAAAATGCATCACTCCCGCTACATCAAAGATTCCCAGACTTTTTGTCTCATAGACCCTTTGCGATGTTTTACAGTTCGTGGTAGACCCTTGTTTAGCTAATATTGAATTTTTGCGAATGTATCCACTTGTCTTTTGGACAGCTATTATAGAGATATTTTTAAAAGATTTCAATTGCTAACTGTAGTGAAGCATAAAGTTTAAAACTTGAGAAACACACATGCGTTAAGTAAATTAACATTTAATTCATGCATAAAATGACTGTTACATAAAATAAATAATCAACAAACAAATGTTTATAATGGGAGAGATGAATCTGGTACTTCAATAACAAATTTTCAACATTTGGCATCAACGTCAGGTTTAAACCTAAATCTCTTCGGTTAGTAGTACCCAGTATTTTTGTTTGTTTGCTTGTTGTGTTGCTTTTTTCTTTTCTCGCTCCCTTTCTTTCTTTTTGTGTTTCGAAAATTGGCAATCGCGCTGTGTGAAACTCCTTCTCACTAGAAAAAGCACAATTAAAAATTTTAGCACGGTGCTCTATAATTTGGGATAAGTAACAGGAAATACTTTTAAAGTCAAAATTACTCCGGCATCCGTTTTTAAACTTTACTTTCAGATCTTCGTTAATTCCGATCAGTTCCTCTTGTAGTATGATATTTTTTTCAATGTCACCCTATGAATTCATTGTCTACTGTTATAAAACCATAGTCAAAGAATTCTCAAACTTAGTTCCCAAATCTAATTAGAGACCATTTAAATATAGAGCATTTGTTGAAACGTCATCTTCATGGCCGATTGCCATTGACAAATTGAGAAACTGGGTAAATTCGCGACATCCTTGTTTTAATAACTTTACCCTGTTTAATAACTGTCACCCTCCAACTGCAAATTAACCTCATTAAATTAAGTAAATAAATCTATTAAATAGGTACAATCTGGTTTCTACTTGATTAAAATTTCTTTTGAAATTAAAGTCACGTTCTGGTTTAATGAGAGCAACTATTGTAGAACCTCCTCCCTCCCATGAACCCCCAAATTATTTTCTCACTGACGTGAACCCCTTGCAGGTTATCGTAGACCCCTTTGGGAATCACTGCTCTACACGGATGGTATTTATTCAGTGGTACTAGGCCACTGAAACCCCAACGCCAATGACGAGTTTGTGACCATGACCATTGGGTTGTCGCGGTCACCTAATCAACCGTAACTCAAGATTATAAAATTGAGATAAAGTTTCATACTGTGCGATGGAATTTCAGAAATTTTTATTTAAAGTGAACTTCAAACTCCTCTCGAGAGCTATATAATTGAAGAGCTGATTTCCAACTCAAGTGTTGACCTCGTCATCGGTCCGTGATAATCACGAGATTATCAAGTTGCAGCTTTACTCCAACCTCTGTCTAAATGACTAACTATTCTCAACATCAAACCGACAGAAGTAAAGTTATTTTTCCTGTTTGATAAGAAATGAACTTTGCTTTGACAAGAGTCTTTCTAAAAATAGACGCAGTGAATCCCACTCAAGTTTTCACTCAGCATGAAGTAAAGAGGGGAAAAAACAAGAGAAAACTCTAGAAAAGGTGAAGAACTCTTGGGGACGGAAATAAAACACTTTCATTAGCACACAAGTTCCCGTATACCTACATTTTTGCGGTTTCATTACCGAATGCGGTATAAAGAAAGAAAAGTTTCTTGGATAATTTTCTCCACTTCGGCGCAGACGTTACAGTAACAGGATTTCGCACTCAGTCGTTTACTTGCTCAAGAAAAAAAAAAAGAAGTAAAAAATTAGAAACTCTCTCTGAGAACAAAAAAAAAAAAAATTTCTGCTTATTTATTTCCGATTCAACGCCCATTTTTCAATTCAGTGAGTCGGCTTTTGTGAGGTTTCGAATTCTCGCTAAGGTTTCTCCAGAACGCCTGTATCTTTTTTTTTCCTCTTTCACCTTTCTAAAATGTATCTTTCCTTCTTTCTTAAACTGTTTATTTTCCTTCTTTTTTGGATACCCCGAATATCGGTATAAAAATTACCTCTGAAAGGTAAAAAAAGAAAAAAAATAAGTTATTTCTTTCGCGGGCTTTTTTTAAAAAAAATTTTCCCCTTCTCTGAATTATTTAGATATTTTCTACACCCAAAAACACTTTCATAAAAGGTGACAGTTGGCGAAACTTAAATTTCACACAGTATTCAAATTTAAAGTATTGCTTTCTTAAAGAATATCCAATACAATTCTGAAAACATGCAATTCATAAACGTAACTGGAAAATCATAACTTTGCAGAAATATTAAACCAATTTCGGACAACTTATCTTTTTATTATCAATCTAGAATAATCTAGTATTGATTTCGTTGATAATGTAAACATACAATGACACAGATTTTCTTTATTTATATTTTATACTTGTTTTTCGCCATCGACCCGTTAAAGATAGCAAAAAATCAACAAAACAAAGGCAACAAAAACTGTCGGGAGAATATCGAATCAATGTTTTGAATCGCTTTAACGTTTTTTTAAGTTATTAAATCATCTTATTCAAAATAGAATACTAAAAATTTGGTTCAATGAATAGAATACTTGTAGTATTTTACATAATTTATACTCCTTTGTGCAATATTTTACTCTTTTAAATAAAATACTTGATAATTCCAAATTATTGTCAGCTGATTATCAGGAGTGACATATATTTTTATCGATACTAATTGGAAACAATCCTATCTCATTTAAACACACGTCAAAGCAGAAAATCAGATACAATTCTATACGATAAAGTGTATACATTAGCGATGATTGTACAATCACCCAGGAGAATATGAAATCTTGTTCATCCCATCTGAAAACGTTCTTGTCAGTGGTAGGCACTCAGCAGCTTAGGGAACAGCTATCGAGAAGTTATAACAGAGAGAAAATCACTTACAATATAATTTTATTCAATTTATCCATACTTACAATCTTGAATTTTTCCGAAATTGTCTCCCATTTCCGTATGAATTAAATTAAGCATAAAAATGAGTAGAAATTATTAAAAAATTTCATTTCGCAATAAAAATAACAGAGATTTCCGCTGACACTTATTCAATTGTGCTTAAAATAATTTCAAAAACAGTTACGACAGTTATGATAAATTTACTAACAAAAGTGGTTCAAGTGTTATAGGTTCCTTCCTCCACCTGCTGCGAAAATTCTCATTTAATCGCATCAAATACGAAACGATTTGGAAAAAAAATATTTTGTCGTAAAAAAGCCATTTGATAACACCCACATGAAACCTTGGTGAGGACAACGAACACTTATAACGATTATTGAACAAAAGTGCATTTTGCATTTATTTGTGTGAGAGCTACAAAATGTAAATTATTTTTCAACTCTCATACTATGTCAGTCTCCATTCAGGAACGATAGCAGAGATTAAAAAGAACAAGCCTTTTCAAGCGGAGTTTTAATAGAATGAATTAAAGCAGTTTTGTTAGTAGTACAAAATCAAATATTTCCTTGGAATTTATCAGAAAAAGTTATGGAACTCATCGAACGCATTTACCGTTTCATTTGCTATGTATTACTAATTAATTATTGCTCATCTTTTTTAAAGTTTTTAATGGATTTTTTTTTTTTCAAAATACTTTTAATTAAGTAAAACATTACAAATTAGCAATGAAAATGAACATTTTGTATTTTAAGTGCGCACATATTCAATGAAAAATACGCATGATTAATCTTTGAAATGACTACATAATGTTTGGAATCCATCCATGTCATAATTATATTAAGGTACCCAACTACCCTAAAATTGTGAATTTTGCCAAAAATTGACAGATTTTTTTTATGATTTTATTTTACAGGCCCTCTTATTTGCTTTATAAAAATACCAAGTTTAATATTTTCCGTTCACTATAACGATAACTACAAGTGTTTATTAAAAGATGCCATTACTTTAAGCAAGATATACTGTAAAACGAGTTTTACTCGAAATGTTTTTTTAAATTTTCAAACGGGGACAGTAATTGCTCAAAAAGTTTTGAAAATAATTAATTGAAATTTTTTGTGTATGTTCTGTATAATGGTAGAAGCGTTTTAACCTTCAGATTTATCAATCAATGTTTTGTTACAAAATTTACAGTCCCTTCTGTTCATATAATCACTGTTTTTTTTTTAAGCAATTTCATATTTTCACTAAGATAAAGTTTGTAAAAATTAAAAATTTTCTTATCTTGAAGGTCATTTCAAAATTGGATAATGTAGCAACACATCAGAATTGAAAATTTGTTCATAAACTTTTTGTACAGAATGGGCCGCGTTTGTGTTATTTTTTGTAAATTTTTATCCATTTTTTCCCAATTTAGTAACAATTTCTTTTTAACTTCTTAATTTTAGCATATTTTTCTTGAAATGTACTCAACAAATCTAAAAACAAAACAAACAAAAAATCCCCTTATCTCCATTTTTTTTAAAAAAGTTGTCGCAAGTAGTCGGATACCTTATATAAGTGTGTTTCATAATCAAAGACAACGAAATATTTGTACTCAAAAGCAGAAAAAAAAATTGTTTCTAATTTATTAAATAATTTAAAATTAAAACTAAAAAACATTAGAGGGAAGACGAAATACAAATGCAATTCGACGTGGAATTAATTTTCTTTCACGAGGAGGAACAATTCACGGAGCTCTAAAAGACGAAAGCGGAGAGCCCCTTTCATCACGCATTTTTGTTTTTGAAACACTTCTGTTCTTCGTACTTTTTTCAAGTCTTCTTCGTGTCACAATAGCAGGTGGAGTGAAAATGAAATTTCTAGGAAACTGAAAATGCGTAGACGTAGTGAGTTAGAGTTGTTGCGACGCCATTTGTGCCATGTAGGAGAAAGAAAAAACAAAAAAAATGAAAAGAAAATTTTGAACCAATCCTACACACACACAAAATTCCAAACGTGCGACCATACGATTCGAAATATATTTTTTTCTCTCGCCCGCGCCCTCGAATAACAACTCAACTTGACTTTCAGAATGTCAAGGACAGCCAAAATGGCGGACGTTTTTTTCTTTCTTTTTTTTTCTCGAAAAGGCATAATCTGATATGGATAAAACGTTGATGGAGTGAGTGTTGAAGGAAAGGGTACATGACATCATTTAAAAAAGAACGGTTTTGGAATGATAGAAGCGCGTTGTTGCAACAAAACAAGAAAAATCTAAAAGCGCGAGGAAATGCAATTAGAATTGAATGTTTTTTTGTTGTTTTCCCGCGGTGCCGCTTAAATTGATGGCGTTTCCTGTTTTATAATAGAATGCGAATGATCCAGCTGCGAGCGCGTGTTGAATGTTTACTTTTCGTTGTTTTTTATGTATATTCTGCCAGAAAAGAAAATTTAAAACCACAACGCAGAAATGCTTGAAATTCGATCGAACTAAAAGTCTTTAAACTCACATTTTTCTTAGATTTTTTTAGAAAATTGTTTCAACGAAATTTTTTAGTATGAAAATAAATACCTGTTAGGCGAGAAATGACGTACATTCAACATTTACTTATATTTTTACTGCATTTTACAGGGTTGTGTTGCGTTTAATGTTCCTTCTGATCATATCTCAAGAATTCGCTGTAGTTACAAAACAAATTATTGACCTTTTTTTAAAATAAATACGGTACTTATCCGTTTCGCCGGCGTAAATCTCGCCAAACAGGTTTTATTGGCGACAAATCACAATTTACACATAAAAAATGCTATAAATATTCGTCAACTTTGGTTTTTCATCCATTTTTGGTGTATTATGAAACATGCGTTTTCTGATAAGAAAAGACCATGACTTATTTTGAAAATGTGATCGTAAAAGATTACCAGCGAGAATATTCCGTGTCGCGTCGGTTGTACCATTTTTGACGACTTTATCGTCTGCGCCGGCGAAATGGAGAAGTCCCAATAATATTTGACTTCCAATAAACAAATAAACCAGGGGTTTATACAGAACTGGTAAAATGGAAAATTTAAACGAAAATCCTTACTAACTTTAGAGTTAAGTGTTTGAAAATTTATGTGAATTTAAACACAATGCAAAAAGTAACATCATCTATATCTATAAAAATACGAGAATTTTAATTATTTTTATTCGAAAATATATATTTTTTTTCTTCTCGTAAAAATCTGGAAAAAAATTAAGCCCACATTTGATTTACAGAATTACAAATAATCTATATACGAATTTTCTCTTATCCAATAATTACCGTAAAATCTGCGACGTATAACGCGCACTCTTAACACAAAAAATAAGATCAACATTTACCGGTGCATGCTATACACGCCGTATATAAGAATTATAACTTTAAAAACAAAAAGAGATTAGCACTAAAAAAAAGTTACACTTCTACATATAACGAAATACTGCTTATTTAAAAGAAATGGCACATATATCTACTGAACTTAAATAGCTGTAGTTCTAAATGTATACTATTTTTACAAAAGCCTAGGATAATACTTCGAATAAAAGGCTGGCTGCAGTAGCCAAGTGGTCTAGGTATCGGATCATGGCTAGCGTGTCATGAGTTCGATCCCAGTACCACTGAAGACCCGCTGTGTAGGGGAGCGATGCACGGTAAATCGGTCGAGAGCTCAAACGTCCTCCCGTTGGTATGGCGTGGTAGTTAGGAGAGGGGTGTGCCAGCTCAGGTGTCGTCCTCGTCACTTGACAGTGGTTCAAAATTACGCGGCCGTCACCAAAACCCCTCGTGTAAGCTGAACAGTGCAACGTTAATATTCACTCTCTCTCACACTCGAATAAAGCATAGCATAAAGCTTCAAAGCATAAGAGCATTGCATACGTATATTTCAGGTTTCTTCATAAAAAAAGGGCATGCGCGTTATACGGCGATACCTTAAAATTGAAAAATACAGCTTTAAAGTATAGATGCGCGGTATATGCCGGATTTTACAGTAAATCATTCTAAAGAGGGTGGAAATTTTTTTGAAAGTGTCCCCCTTTGAGATGTTTTTCTAGCTCTTTTTGATGGCCACTGAAAATTCTTTTTTTTTTAATTTGTGTTGTTTTCCCATAAACACACACTCTGCAATGCTCCATAAATTTTCCGGGAATTTTCCCGAATGATTTCATTTCTAAATCATTCGTGAAAAAAAGAAAAAAGTGATGGAAGTAAGGCATTTTAACTACCGTAAAATCCGGCGTATAACGCGCACGTATACTTCCAAACTGCATTTTTTTTAATTGTAAGGTATATTCGCCGACCGTATTACACACACCTCACCCCCCCCCTCCTTTTTTTACAAAGGGACCTGCCGTGTATGTTAGCAATGTTATGTTTTAAAGCCATTTATTCGAAATATTATCCCAGGATTTTGATAAAATAGTATATTTCTCTATTTTTCGTAAGGTGTAACATTTCTATTAAATAAACAGTATTATATAATCTTTGTAGAAGTCTAAGTTTTTTTATGCACATCTCTTTTTTTTTTTCAAGCTCTCATTTTTATACCTGGCGTATAACACGCACAAATAAATTTCGAACTTATTTCTTGTGATAAAAGTGTGCGTTATTCGCCGGAATATGTGGTAATCTAATCCATAGAATACCAACAAAACTTTTTTAAGAGAATTAGTTTCTAGCACATGAAGTTAAAATCTGTATTTTATTTTTCTTATATCTCAGTAATTTTTTCAGTTGATCATGATATTTCAAAAATAATTCAATTACATAAATGTTTCTGTAAAAATAAATAAATAAATACACGAATAGCTTTTAAAATTGCTTATTTCTTCTCGTGAAGATCTAGACTATTTAGATGACGAAGCATTTCATAAATGTTAAAATTATGGAAGAGTAAAAGGTATTTTCCAATCTTCAGATCAGCATTGATTATTTCTAGTGGCATACGAAATATTTTTGTTCATAATATTTGGCCCGTTTAATTTGTCGAGGCTCAAACGTCCTCCCGTTGGCGTGGTGTGGAAGCTAGGAGAGGGGGATACCAGCTCAGGTGTCGTTCTCGTCACTTGACCATGATTCAAAATTACGAGGTCCATCGTCCAAAGTCCTCGTGTAGCTGAATAGTGCGACGTGAAAATTCACTGACTCACTTACTCACGGGAAGACATTGAACCTCAACAGATTTGACGTGCATCGGCTTCCTCTACACGGCGGGTCTTCAGTGGTACTAGGACTCGAACTCATGAAAACGCCGGCCAAGATTCCGTGACCGTGACCACTAGGCTACCGCGGCCACAAATATTAAGGCAGGTCACGCGCTCGACTTGGAATTGAATTGTACCTGACATGCGTCCCACGATTACCTGTTATAGTTGTTTCCTATGAGGGGTGTTTTTGCACTGTAAATTTGGATCTAATCTTCTTCGTGATCATTATCATATTTTTTTTTTAAATATTTGATTATTTTCTTTCCAGCAATTTCTAATTGCTCTTATGTGATTCCTCTGTCAATATGAACTCATCGCGTGTTGATTGCTATTTTTATATCTCGCTTTATCATTATCTTTGAGAAAATAGTTCTTTATCTTTTCTTTTCTTTCTTTCATTTCATAAAATCTTTTGCAATCTAAACAACTTTCTGTAACTTGCCGACAGAAGAGGTCTTGATTTTTATCTTCCAATTGGTTTTACTTTCAACACGTGTTGAGCTATATAAAGAGCACAAATTGACAAGCATGTTAAGAACGCCAGAGCAACAGGCAATAAAATATTATACAATGCTTTTGTGCGAGCGTGTTTGTAAATTTTCTTCTCTAAGCTCGTCAATTGAATGAATGCGCATCCATTAATAAACTGCTGATGACCGGATAACTGCGACCCTTTTCTTTTTCCTTCAAAAATAGTTACAGAGAGTGAGTGAGGAGAAAAGTCAGAAATAATTATTTCCAGGCAGGAGAGGAATCGTGATAAGTTCCCAAAAGCGCTTGAATCGGCAGAAAAAGCGGTCTAGACGTTTTTAAAAGTCACGGCTATTAATAACAAAACCCCCTTTATCCCTATTTGAGTAGCGGCAGACAGTGTGGCTGCACTTTTCCCTCGGCCTCTTTGTTTACAATGTCGCCCATTGCCTCGTTCCACAGGTGTCCGAGGAAATTAGCATTCGCATCACTTGCTGCTCTCTTGGTTTGTTGTTCGAGATAGTGATTCTCTTTATCGCACGTGGGGTCTGTTTGTAAACATCGTTGTTTCCCTTTTAGTCATTCACTTCTAACAAGAAAGAATCAGTGCTTCTAAGATAAATATATTTATTGAATTAAATGTATATTAACGCCCACAGCCTGCTCGATGGCCATTGGAGACGGAACTGAAGGAAGGAGGACTTCTGAGCTGCTATCCCACTATGCAAGCATCCACCCCATTCTAACGTGAGGATTTTGTGCTTCGCTAAATATTTAACGTGTTCTCTACACACCCGGACTTAAGTAGCACCCGGATTCGAACTCATTACTCGACAGAAACACCGCTGGTCATGAGTTCGTGCCCATGGTCAATCTGTTATCGTGGCGTAATATAAAGAGAGACTTATCATTAAAGATATCGGCCATTTTCTTTGAAAGTGTATGTTCCATTTTATGTATTATATGTGGAGATATTTACCACTTTCAAAGTAATCATGCTTGTAATTTCATTTACTACGTAAATTTATATTGACAAAATGATGAAAATTTTGAAGAATTTTTTGGGGACTTGTTCGTAGATACAAGGTTCATAGCAGAGATTGCCTTCAATGTTATAATAAACTAACTTTTTGTATCAAAAATGGACTTGCACTACTTTAAAAGAAAACGGCTCCTATGTTTGTGGCACTGATTTAAAACACACACGCGCTAATTCAATCTACAAAGTGCATTCAAAAAACATCCAATCATAATTTTTTATGCGTAAACAAATGAAGTTCGAGAAAATGGTTGCGCGTGCGTGAATGTGAGCGGTTTGAATACGCATGCGTTGGTTTTTTTCCTGTCAACAGAAGCTGTCAGTCGTCAAGAGACTGCCGACCAGTGAGGAAACTGTCATATTTTCGTAAAATTAAAATGAGAAGAAATTTCGAAAAATTTCCCCGCATAAAATTTTGTGAATTCTTGCGTTCAGGAAGACTAGAGAACCACCAGGAAAGGACTCACATTTCAAGCACACACACACACACACATTTACACAGAACCAGAAAAACTTCCTCTCAAAAAAGCGTTCCTGCGCTGCTTTCGACGGTGGCAGAGCCTATTTTTGAAGGAACTCAGTGTCAGATTATTTATTATATGTGATCAACCTCTAGTTTTAGCAAGTATGGGTTGAATATTTTTAACACAACCTCGAACAGTTCTGTGTCTCAGTATTCTAAAAACTTTTTTTTTCCTTTGTCAGTATATTCTCTAATACCGAACAATTCCTTTTATCGAACATTTCTGCATTTACGTATGCGTTAACTAGGTTTCTGAAATATAAAAATTAGGGTGAAGCAAAGAATTTCCGGAGGTTTATTTACTTTTTTTTTTAGTCAAAAGAAATTATCAACAAAGGCAAATTTCATACAGATTTGTAAAAATTATGCTGCATACTTCAAATTATTAAAATAGGGTTCGACATGCAACATTACTTGTCACGTGAACCAGCTGTTACTTGGAAGGTCCTGAAATAGAATCTTTGAACCAGCCACTTGTGAACTAAAGCTTATTAAATTTTATATTTGACCTGATATAATCAAAAGCTACCTTTTTCAAAGGAAAAATGTGTTGAGTCTATGTTTGGAATTATATTATAAAAAAGTAAGAAGGTTTTTAACAAATCCATTTTAATAGTAGTATATTAAAGCTATTTTATATTGGAAAAATGTTTAAATAATGTAAGATCAGTTGTTTTGCTAAGAAAATAATTATATTGTAATACAGCCGTTCTCTTCTCATTGTTATATAGCATGGGTTTTAGGGAATGCCGGCTTCTTCCTTGCTCGATATTTTTTTTTTTTTTTACTATACTGTTTGTCATCAAAATTGTAACACTATGAAGGAAGGATGATAAAAACATCAAATTTACACGAAAGAAAAAAGATGCCGGAGATCTCCACCAAAGGACTGGTTTTCTGTTTGGGAACTAATGACGTCTCAACGGTCACGTAGTTTCGCGTGGGAAGGTATCCAAGACTGGACAATCCGACGCTTATATTCTAAGGCAAGTCAACCTTTTTGTGACCTCCTTTTATCCAACCAATAGAGAGGTAACTGGCGAGTTCCCTCACAGATCTCCAGCTTCAAAGTACACCACACGAGGGGTGGCAAGGACCAATAGCCGAATAGTAATCCCGGCTACGTCCAAACAGAAGTGATTCTGCGTCACGTGATGCTTGAAAGGGCGTGACGTATTCGATCTTTAAATGGACGAAAAATGGAAATCCAGACGCTTCAATACTCTACGTCGATGCGCACAGTACTGGGATACTCTAAAGAAAATCAGTTCTTTAAATTACCAACTCAATTTTAATCCTCTCAATACAACTTTTAAATCTCCTTCACTTATTTTATTTAATTAAAATAATATTATTATATTAATAATAGAAAAAGAAACTCCTATTTTTAAAATTTTCTCTAAATTTAAATACTCTACTGCGTGAGTGAGTAAATATTAACGTCCCACTGTTCAGTTACACGAGGGCTTTTGGGAACGGTCCATGTTGGAATTCGATATTGCGAGGATCGTGTCTGCGTCAAGATCGTGGCCTATCGACAGTGGGGTTTATAGTTACGCGATATTATTACTGCAATCAAACGATTGTAATGCGAATTTAAAGTAGATCGTCATGTAAGATTTCAATGGCCTCTCATTACCAACACCCGAGAGGACAGACACGTTAGACCTTTTTTTATAAAATCATACATCCGCATCACGAATCTTAAATCAGAAAGTGAGCTTGTTTGAAGCTCGACAAATATCAACACTGATAGTACGACAACGTCTGGAGCACAAAGGAGACCATTATTGGTGCTTCTTCTAACACAGCATAGAGACGCGTGGAGACAGGGGTGCACCCTACGATTAAGTTGGAAAAAGTAGTGGGATCACGTAGTGGGTCTCAATTCTGCGTACAGCATCATGATATACGTATCCGTGTCTGGAGATATCCTGGCTTGCTTGCATTCTGTAACATCGTACGGGCCCTTCGCCATGTGTGATGATATGGGCAGCCATTGAGTAGATGACACAAACACTTCTTATTTGCCTCGTTGGAAAACTTAACAAAACCAGCGTTACATTTCTCAGATCTTAAGGCCAGTGGCTGTGCCGTATATTCAAGATTTTGGAGACATCACCTTTCAAACGCAAGACTGCATGTTGCCACATCTTGTCCTGATCTACTTCGACACAGAGAATGTTTGATTGTTGCCCGATTGGAAACATTTGGTCATGGGGGTCATCTCCAGCCATTATGACTGATGAAGTGTATCATATATTTGAAGCAACAAGGAATGAGTTGTCCGTATGTGTCATCCGAGTCAAGTTCGATTCCATACCAAACCGGGTTGAAGCCCTTCTAGCTACCTGAGGTGGCAGAGTTATGGTTACTAATTTCGCACCCTATATGCTGCCAAATTGCCTGCAAATTTATAATAATTTTTTCTTTCCATCATGCTATATACATACGAGGTAGGATTCAAAAGTTCTCGAATGAGCCTATAGCGTGAAAACATTTTGCAGTAGAGCGACTACGATAATGTTTTTGTGTTACTGCGTTCTTCCTCCTTCCTAAAAGAGGTTTTGTCCTGAATCACGTGGTCAGTGGCTCTCCGTAGCGTCGTATTTCTTAGGCGGATACATTTAGTAACCGGCGATTGAAGGAAGCGGCGTTTGTTGAGTAGAGAATGAATATCACATTTTGTGTTCACTTGGGAAAGTGTGCTGCGGAGACTTTCAAAAGGATGAAGCATGTGTACGGCAGGGATTCATCATCGCAAACTCAAGCGTTCAAGTCGCATCGACGTTCCAGAGAAGGCAGGGAAAGTGTCATAGATAACGAGTGCTCTGGACCGCGGAAAAAACATCGAAATGGTTTCTGCAGCGGTACGTAAGAACAGGGCTTCAAACAAAAACGCAAATAGCAGAATCAGTTGGGATATCCGAGGCCACTTCTTAACGGATACTGGCTAAAAACCTTAACATGCATATGGTGTGTAAACACATCGCTCTCTGCACGTTAAACGAAGAAACCAAAAGGCAATTCGAATGGAGAAATGGCAAGAGATTTAATCTCGGCTTTTGACACAGATCCTTCCCTACTTGGCAGAATTGTTACTGGAGATGAGAAATTGCGTGTTCTATACGACCCATAATATCCAAAAAAGCATCGGTAACATGGTAATCATCTCAATCTCTTCAGAAGCAAGCAAAATTCCGCCAAAATTGCTTCATAAGGAAGGTCATGCTAGATGTGTTCATCAATATCCTGGACATTGTGTATTTGGAATTTATGCAGGATGGGCACATTGTGAATAAAGAAAATTCTGCGTCGTTTGCGTGAGTTTATACGAAAGAAGAGGCAAAAATTGTGTGGGCTGAGTAGTCACGGGTGTTTTTGTATAACAACGCTCCTGCACGTCCTCGTCACTGACTTCCTTTCGAAAACGAAAACAACTGTTTATCCTAATTCCTGAACTGGCACATCGATTGCAGGGTCGTCAATTTCAATCTGCCGATGAAGTTAAAAGTTCATCGTAGGCTGAATTATGGCTAAAAATGGATTCAAGAAATGTTTCTATGACCTTTACAAGCGATGGCAAAAGTGTGTTGTTGCCCAAGGGTTTTATTTCGTAGAAGAATGTGTTTCAGCAATTTAATTGTTAATATCTTTAAGTTATAGACTCAGTCCGGGAACTTTTGAATCCTGCTAAGTTTAGTAAGTAGTTTTGTTTGTGGTTGATTATCTTGCAATGCTAACGATCAACAGTATACTTCATTTATTGCTTCGAAACAAATTATGCGCATTTTTGATAATTCGAAAAATATTCATAAAAATATTATGGAAATAATAATTTAGATTAGATTATTTTTCCTATTTATTTAAATCACAAAAAAGTGCAAATACCTCTATTCAGTCTGTGGTACTATTACAAATTTTTGAAGTGTTCTTAATGTTTTAAAAGTTAGGTGTTTGAAAAGTGGTCTTAAAAAACATAATGCATCAATTGTACTGTCATTAAGCCTGGAACACAATTTCGTGAAAAAATTACCAGCTGTCGAAAACGCTCTTTCGGCATCTACGCAAGTTGGTGGTACTTTTAGCAATGCACGATACACTTTTTCTAAGTATTTACCTCTAAATCCTTCATCTTCAAATAAGTCGATTTCTCGTCGGATGGTTTTAAATATAGCTGACTTCTGTACTGTATTTTGGTTTGTTGAAATTTCTTTAGCTGTCGCTAATTCTAATTTTTTTTTTCAAGAGACAGATCCGTTTAACTATTGACATTAATATCATCATCATCTTTAATAATTGTACCGAATTCTTCTGAATGTAGATTGGTTTGTAGGTAAAAATTTTAAGAAAATTTACTATAAACTTGATCAAATTTGATTTGGTTAGTCTCTAGACTCTAGAACATTTTTTACATTGTGCCATCATATTCTTTTAATCATATAAGTAATGAAACCAAACAGAGGTATTATCAAATGATTTTTTTATGTTCTTTAAAGTTATTCTTATTCATTATTATGGGTTATTATTTATTATATATAATGAATCCACACAAAAAACATTTTGAACCCGAAAGTATGATACAATGTGAATAACAAACTCACCAATTTAGAAAATATCGAAATATTATACATTTTCTTCATAAGTACAACCTTGGTTTCTCAGACACGAATATCAGACTACGAATCCTGTGCAAGGGCAGTATCGTTCTGAGCTGTAATAAGACAGTTTTGGCCTTGGATGATTCAAATATTTTATAACTTCTCTTGATTGTACGATGCAAATTTGTATTCAGTCTAATTAATTTCACCCGGTAGGGAAAAATTTTAGTAACAGGTGTTGAGGAATGAAGAAAGGCAGATAAACTTGGATATGTTATTCCTCTTTCAACGAGAACTTAGAAGTAGCGTATTTAGTTCTTTTTATCAGAGAAATCATTTATGTCTATATTTTTAAGTTCAGATTAATAGCCTTTTATCCCGTTGTACCAGGCAATAAAAAATCAAATGATGGATTTAATGAGTTTTCTTAGAACTGTAGAACCAGCCAGGAAAAATAAAGATAAGAACAACGGAATGAGCGGAATAAAGATGTTTAATATCTTCACCTTCTGAAATGGACATAAAACTAGTTCATTTATAATATATTTTAATCATGGTGCAATAATTAACATTATAATATAAACATAAAGACGTATAATATTTTGCTATGTTGGCAATCCCGAAACATATAAGAAACACAATTTAAAAAATTTCTAGTACCGGTATTTAAACTTGTGAATACCGGTATTTCGAAACTGCACAAATGGCTCAAAATACCGGTATACCGGTATTGCAATCCCTAAATATGGGGAAGCCGTATAGGCTGCTCTCACTGTCACTCTTGTCCATTTTGGATGCTCAAGAGTGTACACATTTTGATATCAAATTATTGTTTTCTCAACGTTGCTTATTCAATACCTTTTCATATCATTTATTGGATTGTATTTTTTTTTCAGCACAATCAATATATTACAACTGTTTTCTGAGTATCAAAGAGTTTTCAGTTAAAATGTTGAACTTTTCAGTAACTTATTCGCTCCCTAAATCTTCCATCAATTTGGGATCATTCATTTCCATTTTCAATCTCAATATTTTATCTACTGCACGATTCTAACGGGATAGAAATTTAAGTAAAAGAAAGTAATGGCCAGAGAATTCTTCATTTGTAAGAAAATATTCCTGCTTTTGATGCTGACCTTCCTTTATTGGAGCTTACAAGTTATTTATGACTAACAGGATAAAAATGTTATCATAACACATTAGTGGCACAAAAAAAATAGTTTTCTTGTCCCTCTTCATCACCTTTTGTTTTCTCATTGAGTTTTACCAATTTATCAATGATGATTGAATATATTTTATTATGTTCAGTGAACAATGAACTGAACTTTCCCTGAAATATAACAACCTCTTGCCGGAGAACTACCCTCTGGAACTGTTTTTGAATAATACCATTCCAGTCACTAATACCTCATAGAATAACTATGCCAAAGAAAAACAGAACATGTTAGTGGTCAATGAATTATCTTAATAACCAGGAAAAGATCTTTGTTCTCGATAGCTATCTTTCCTCGTGGGTCTACCAAATGTCTGTGGTTCTACCGCAAGAAGAATCAAAAAAGGGATTCCTTGGTGGTCAAGTAATACTTCTTCCTCCATAAAAATACAACTTTTCCTTTTCCCTATTATCACTCCATCAAGATTTTATTTCAACTGTCAATAGTTTCCCTTTACTATCATCCAATTGAATCAAATCTCATTCCTTGTCAGGGGACTTTGCAAGACAAATCTTTCACAGCCTTTGCGAATAAACCTTATAGCCTTAATTTCTAATATTGAGTAACTACCACCCGGTAAATCTTTTTTAAATTTAAGGTCACACACACACAGGTTCTGCTAAATTATTTATATAAATCTCTTTCTATTGCATTAAGATTGTGATTCCGGATACCAAAAGCCCCGGGGGAGAGGGGGAAGAAGTGCTGACCTATGGCAAAAGAGCAATAAGATAGGAATCGAATGGAAAACAACCCGTTAGTGGTCATTACGCAGCGGGACTCTGCTTAGTATTCTCCCAACGAAAACACTCTTTTGTCCCGAGTCAGTGTCACTTGAGGATCACGCATAGATTATTGAAAAGGGTTGAGCACGAAGAAAGAGAAAGCCGCGGAAAAACTTGTTCTCTCAACCCCAAAGACACGTGTAATGGGGCCGAGAGTGTTGTTTCCTCCGCCAATCACGATCTCTGTGATGGATCAAGAGAGACAGGTTACTTAATTGCGCGCAATCTCCTTCCCAAGGAATCGTAACGAGGCATCGGGACAAAGAACAAAAAACTGATCATCGAAACGAGATAACGGCGCTGCACCGGTCCATACCGGTTCGAGAAACCGGACTCACGAGTTTAAGGCGACCAGTTTTTTTTAAAGGGTTGCAGAACATCGAATCTTTTCAACGTCCTCCTTCTTTCTTTGCCTCCGTCTTCTTAATCGTACGTAATCCTTTTTCGCCCCGCGGCAGTGTTCTTGTTTTTGCTTTTAAACTTCACCTTGTGCAAGTAGAGGTTGCGCCTGGGCGGCCTTCGAGCAGAGCCCGATTTTGAAACAAAGAGCTGCTCGTGAGGAACGACTCAAAAAGAACGAATGCCACTCGATCGGTTCAGAACGCCGTTCCCAACAAGCCGTTGGCTACGATGAGAGTCATGAAATTCTGCAATTACTACATTTTATTTCCGTCAGATCTGTTGGCAATACGTTGCAGATCTTATGAATAGCTCTAATATTGTGAATCGGCACTTTTAAATCTTTTTAACCCTGGGAACTAACTCAATTAATAAATGGTTTTTTCTCAGGGAGACCGAGAAAAAGTTGAAATTTCTCATTGTTCAATGAACCCAATGTTCTTTATGTCTGCTTTTATTATTTTGCAAAATGTATCAAAACAGTTTTACCAAAGACTCGTACAAAGACACACACACCAATTACAGACTGTTTTATATTTTCTCATTATATTACCGATAAAATTTCAATATTCACGAACTCGGGTTCGAGTCCTGATGCCACTGAATACCCATCTTGTACAGGGTGTGACGTTTGGAAAATTTAAGGTTAGCATGAAGGTTAAGAAACTTAATAATTGATTTATTTACGTCACAGCAATTAAATACAGTGCGTTTAAATAAAAGTTTACTATGGATTTTTCTCAATACTTACAGTATATGATATTGGGAGGGAGGAGGTAAACACACAACAACAATCTTCTTGGTGTTTCATAAGGACTCCCCTTTCTCTCTGTGGGGGTGAGGCGGACGCCTCTCTTATCCTCGAATTTCTGTCAGGGTTCAGGCTTGTGGACGGATTGATGTTTTTCTTACGGTCACCGTTTGCCTTGGTGATGTCAGTTGAAAAGACCCTGCAATATTTAGGGGTGGATGTGAATTGATTCTATCTATATGGGAAAGTCGATTTTGCAGCTGAGCACAAACGTTACAAGGGCTGATGCACGTTAAATCTGTTTGAGATTCTTAGTCTCTTTGTCATTGTTGTATGTTCCGATGTACATTGTGTGTATTGTTTTGTTTACATCTTAAGACTTTTTTTTTTTGTTGTTATTAGAATTCATTCTGTGAATAATTGTAAATATTTAAAATCCACAAAATACTATCAATTTGAAACTTTAAATTCTATTTATGTAGCATATTCAATTATTTATACCTTTTATGTTTAAATAAACTACCCAGCGGGGTGGTGCCTTTTGAAGTTTTCCCGGAACACCGGTTTACATGAATCTAAACCCGGGTCAACTCGCCTTCCCTGGGCATCTATTTTTTTTTTAAGCTCTCCTTTTTATACCCGGCTTATAACGTTTCGATCTAAATTTTAGTGTTGTACGCCGCATTTGACAGTATTACATTTTGAATGTCACGTGGTATATTTTTCTATTTCTCATATCGCAAAACCCTCAGCACTGAAAAGGTTTCAGGGGTGAAAATCAATTCATGTATAAGTTGCTTTTTATATTTTAATTCATGATTACACTGATACTTCCTATAATCATTTATGGCGTCAATAGCGGCGATGCACGTAAAATCTGTCGAGAGCTCAAACGTCCTCCCGTTGGTGTGGTATGGTAGTTAGGAGAGGGGGTGCCAGCTCAGGTAACGTCCGCTTCACTTGACCATTGTTCAAAATGACGCGGACTGTCCCCAAAAGCCCTCGTGTAGCTGAACTATGGGACGTTAATATTCATTCACTCATTCATGGCGTCAGTAGCGAAAGTGTTATCATAAAAAGTTGACTTTTGTTTTGTATTTCATTCACTCCACAACAAAGAAAATGGATCTGTGATAATTTTTTACACATCCTGCCGTAAGTGTTTTTAAAAATTACTTCGTGGATTTAGTTTGCTGTTCAGTATCGTAGATATAATTTTGTTGTTTCTAGTAAAAGTCAATTATAAGCTGAGGGATAAGAAGATAATTATTTTGAAAGTGCTTTTATTCCTTTTATTTTACTACCATGAAATTAATTTTTAATAATTAAGTTTATAGAGTGGTGTACCAGTTTGAATATCATCCTCGTCGCTTGACTGTGGTTGAAAATGCTGCAGTCCCTTCGAACAATTCGGTAACGATAGGATTCGAATGAAATTTGAAACAAAACCTTTTTAGATCGGTTTCTATCTAATTTTACAAAATAAGAAACACCATAGTAGAAAAAACTTTTTTTCTAGAACATAATAAATCAATCTATATAAACTTAGTAAACTTTAATTACAGAAATCAGATACCACTTTTATTCAGCTTTGATAAAAACAACAAAAATTGTTCCTGACGACTGCTTATTTTAGAAACTTTCAGCTCAATGTCGCTTGATTTGAGAAAAAAAAATCCTTGTATGGAACTGTTCAACGTACAGTGATGTGCACATGTGCAATTGTCCACAAAGAGAAACTGCGAGAGCACCGTCACCCACGCAGTACCGACTTCGTTGTGGAAATGAAAAATCGCGTTCCACTTTGACTTTGCGTGTATTCTGTTTCAAAATCGTGTGCCAAGCTCTTAAATACGATACAAATCTAAAAATAGATGACTACGCCGCATTTAGGATTTTTGTATAATTCACAGGGTTTCTTTCCTGATCATCTTACTTTATGAAGTGGCCGCGGTAGCCCAGTAGTCAAGGTCACGGACGGCTGTCATGAGTTCGAGTCTAGTACTGATGAATGAAAGTGACAGAGTATAAACGTCGCACTATTCAGCTACACGAGAGCATTTGGCCATGGATCTCGCAATTTTGAACCATGGTCAAATGACTTCTCTCCTAACGTCTAGCGTTGTGCCTCGACGAAAATTTAACGTGCATCGGCCCTTCAGCGAGGGGGGACTGTCTTCAGTGGTGCTAGACTCGAACTCATGACTTGTCAGCTCCGAGTCTGTGACCTTCTCCACTAGGCTACCGCGGCCACTTGTTCCGCTGAAGACCCGCCGTATAGACGAACCCGAGACACGTTAAATGTGTCGAGGCTCAAACGTCTTCCCGTTGGTGAAGTCTGGAAATTAGGAGAGGGGAGTGCCAGGTAAAATGTCGTCCTCGTCACTTGACCATAGTTCAAAATGTCGAGATCCGTTGCCAATAGCCCTCGTGCAGCTTTATAGTGCGTCGCTAATGTAACTTTCTCTCTCACTTAATTTATAAAAAAATAAATAACTTATACAGGACCTTCTTGCATCCCTGAGAAAATAGGCTTCGATAAATTAATTCTGAATGTCACAAAAGGGCTACTGGGTGGCGAACCGGATAATTTTTGACCACGGTCAAGGGACGAGAACGACACCTAAGCTGGTATCCCATCTCCGAGCTTCCACACCACGCCAGTGGGTGGACTTTGAGCCACGACAGATTTTACGTGCGTCATTCCTTCTGCACGATGTGTTTACAGTGGCACGAGGGCTCAAACTCATCACACACCAACCGCGAAACCGTGATCACGACACTAATGGGGAAAATAACTTTTCCACTAATTGCAAACAATTCTGTAAGACAGTAAAACCTCAAATTTTAGTCGCGGTCGCCACTGAATACTTCCTACTCTCAACACTTAGTTCACCTATTACGTAAACAGCTTTTTTAACAGACTCGCCCGATTTGGATTATTGATCTCAATCTGATATTGCTTTTGCTGTTTCCAATCAATATGTTATCCAAAAACTGTAATAATACTTAGTAAAGATTTTTTTTTCACGGATGAATTCGTCTGGTTGCGATAGTGAGGAACCCTCGGGTGGAATCGGAGGCGACAAATATTCGATGTAATGAGCGTTGTTAGAGGTACTTAAGCAATTATTGACTGGAAATTCGAAGAGAAAACGGTCAAACTGCAGTAATGGATTTGCGTCTGGCTTCCGTCCAGGACAGTTGAGTGTGCGATTGAAATCAATGGCATTAGCCTAATGCATGGAATGACCGTCCGTGACCCATATTTCCGTGCTCATGGTTCACGCTTTCATAGTGGTCAGTATGTCTGCGGCCTTGTAGTAGGAGAATAGGCCACAATATGACCACTGTATTGTAAAAGAATGTAAAAGCAACAATAAAGTATGCTAATCTTTCCAAGCGTTTTTCCCCTTTCACTTTACAGCGTGAGAGTAAGATCTTTTATCAGTTATAAACGATTTGCATTCTTTTCGATCATTAGCGAAATAACGACACGGCGGTTTGGGGGAAAATATCTTTTGAGCTTGACAATTATAAATTACTTTGGTTTTTGTGGCTATGTTGTCATGACTCTCGTAGCTGGTGTTGCCAAATCGTGTGTTCGAATCCTGATGCTATTGAAGAACTCCCATGCGGAGGGGTTCTGTTAATTTTGTCAGAATCAAAGTCCTCACACTGGTATGGTGAGGAAGTTTGGAGAATTAGGTTCGAGTTCAAATATCCTCATCGCAACCCCCGAAATTCAAAGTTGCTTCGACCATTACGAAAAGTCCGCGTAAGTGAGTGAGTGAATAAATATTAACGTCTCACTATTCAGCTACTCGAGGGATTTTGGCGACGGACCTCGTCATTTTGAACCATTGTCAAGTAACTAGGACGACACCGAAGCTTCCACCACTCTCCTAACTTCCCCACTACACCAACGGGAGGACGTTTGAGAATCGACGGATTTAACGCGTATTGCCTCTCTACACGGCGGGTCTTCAGCGGTACCAGGCTCGAACTCATGACATGCCAGTCACGAGTCCGTTACCTTGACCACTTGGCTACCACGGACCGTGTTCCTTTAAAAACGACGTTAATAAATATGCTATCCCCCTTCTTCCCTATTACAACATCAGAAGGATTTCTGTGTTTTAATTAGATGAAAAATGAAACACAGTGTTCTTTACTTCATTCGAGGGCTGTCGTGTCGTAAGTTTGAGCCCTTGTGCCATTAAAAATCTGCTGTGGAGATTGACTGTTTCACATTCTCTATGTTGAGAGTTAAAGTCCGCACGTTGGCTTGGTGTGGAGAATGGGATACCACCTCAAATATTCTCTTCGTCATTTGACCATGCCTCAGAATTAAGAGGTCCATCGCCAGTAACCTTCGTGCAGCTGAAAAGGTCACGCTAATAAATAATCAAATGTATGGAACCGCAAAATATCGTAAGTTAATAAAACAATGAAGAGATTAAAGTGTATAAATATCAATGTGATCTATCATGCATTCACAAAGTGTCACCAGATTTGTGAATCCTGGCTTGAAATCAAATATTTCAGGAGTAGTTTTATGTGCTTTTATTGATTGCTTTCTCTGAATGATAACGAAATACAGGATAATATATCATTTGGCTGTTGTTACTATTTTAAAATAACTGGTTAATGCTACGAATTTCCGGCCATTTTGAATTTCAAAATGCAATGCTGACGTTATAGATTTCCTGCTTTTATGGCCTCGATTTGAAAGCTACAAAGTACATCCAAAATAGAAAAATAATTGAAATTTCCCTAGAATATCCCCACCCCCTTCATCAGTTCTGAAAATAATTTTGTTTGTTTCAATTCTCCATTTGGAAGTTTTTTCAGATGTTTTCAACTGCCAAGCAAAAATATATTTCAAAGAAACCTTCATAGCTTTTTGCGCTTTCGAATGCACTTTTTTGGATTCAAATCCCTGCACTAGTTTCGGTTTAAGGAGGAAAGTACAGAAATTGATTAGAATTAACAATATGTTACTAAATTCAAAATGGTGGATTAACAGGGTGGCAGAGTGTTTATTTACATCAAACTATGAAGCAACACGTGGGCTATTGGCGACAGATCTACTAATTTTGAACCTGGTGAAGTGACGAGGACGACACCTGAGCTGGAACCCCTCTCCTAACTACCACACCACACCAACGGGAGGACGTTTGAGCTCTCGACAGATTTAACGTGCATCACGCCCCTACACGGCTGGACTTTAGTGGTACTGGGCTCAAACTCATGACACACCAACCACGATCCGATACCTTGACCACTAGTCTACCGCGGCCACAGATCTTAACTCCGCTTCAGTCAACCGTACACCGTTTTCTTCTCACCAAATCGGGATTTTTCTTCCACTTTCTCCCTCTTCAAAATTTCTTGAAACGTAATATCGTTTGACAATCATTCAGGGAGGAGGAGTATAAGGATTAAGTAGGTAGAGTGATGACTCTACTACTTCGGTTGCCGAAGAACATTTGGATTCCATCTCTATGTGTGTCATGTAAGAAATAAAACAAACTTCTACGTACAATCAGCCTTTCAGAGGATTGCAACCTACAAATGTAAGAACCTGTGAAGTGAATTTCCAAATGTTATCCTCACAAATTACCCATGGCTTAGAATTTTTAGGCCCAATTAAACCATGTGCTATTCGTAAAGCTGATTCGATTGATGTCTGGAAATTCTATAAACCTTCAAAATACATTTTGCTTAAATTTATAATTGTATCACAAGATTTAAAAAGTTTTCCTCTATGTAATTTGATAGTGAAATTAGAATACCCTGGCTTCAACACAACAAATTTTCTATTTACCAGGAGTCTCTTTTCTTTGCTGGGCTTCCTAAGAACGCCAGAATTGTAACAAATCTATTAGTGAGTGAGTGAGTGATTTTGGGGTTAATTGGCGCAATAGCCGATTTCGGCTATACTGCGCCAAACATTTGTTTTAATATCTGTGGTCTAGACGGGAAGAAAAAGAAAGAATGAATTGAATGACAAGAAAGAGAGTCGAAAATAGAGAAGGATCACTAGGGTACCCCGGGTTCGTGAAGCCCGTGTTTACCAAAGACAGTAAACCCCGTGGGAAAAGGAAAAGATCACTAGGGCACCTCGAGATTGTGACACCCGTACTCACCTAAAGAAGGTGAGCCCCCTGAGGGGAAACAAATCTATTAGAGCCATGTACTAAGAGTGAGCCTACTTATGTCCTCAAGACAAAAGGGCTCAAGGCTATTGATGTATCCAAAAGATGATCTTGTGTTTGCCTATACAGATGGTTCTTCTGGCCAGACAGATATTTATAACCAACCCAAATGATGCTATGACGTTTGAGAAAATTAATGGTAGCGTGAAAGAGTTAGGAAATTAAATATTTGGTTTATGTATACGTCACAGCTCATTTACACTGAAGTTGTTCATAATATTGAGTATTTCGTTAGAGTTCACAATATGACATTTGTGAGAAAGTAGGCAACACAACCGTTCTCTTCGGTGTTTTATTCATTATTTCTTTCTCTTCCCGTCTAGACCACAGATATTTAAACAAATGTGTGGCGCAGTATAGCCGAAATCGGCTCTTGCGCCAATAAACCCCAAAATCACTCACTCACTCTTCGGTGTTTTTCACGGAACTTCCCTCCACTCCATGGTCTTGGGATGGGGGTAGTTTCTTTCTGACACCTCGAATTACACTCGAGGTTTCCGGCTCGCAGGTGTCCAGCCGTTGGTTTTTCTCACGGTTATAGGTTGCCTGGACGATTTCAGATGACAAGACCCCGTAATATTTAAGGGTGCACGTGTGCATAGGAACGGTGTTATCCCATCTCCAAAAAGAAACCGATTTTTCAGCTGTATGACACGAAAGTGTCACAGATACTACCTACCAACGAGTTATCAATGCTGGCGCCATTGCCTCTTGCTTCACTTGTGACCTTCAGGTGATAATGGAGGCTCCTGATTTACCTGAAACTCCCCTTATTCTAGAACAGATCAAAGATCTCGTCGTTTTCTTTTGACTCAAAAGTAGCCCTTTAGGCAATTTTAAATGGAGGTTCATGGATTACTGAATAGATTTGCTCTCGCCTGTTTAGATTACATGAATTAAACATAGTCTGCTTTCTCCAATGGTAATCTGCTCATGTTGACATCACAGGCAATGAAAATGCGGATAAACTGACAAAAGAGGCTAGAAATCTGAATAATGACAACTTTGTCAATGTTGCCTTATTATATTGAAATGCTGTCGCAAATTTAAAATTGAGAGAGAGGTCAATTCCAAATCTGTAGTTAAAGTAGTGACCACCTGAAAACAACGACCATTGCTAGACTAAGAACAGGTCATTACAGAGGAATGCAGAGAGAGATCCTGAAGATTGACAGGGATGACAGAACTTTTAGGAATTGTGATAACACTGTTTAGATACAGAGCTAACACCTGCTTATATCTATGAATGTCCAGTTATTCTTGCTGCCGTGCAAGAAATAAGGGTCCTGTTTTCGTCAACAAACCTCATGTGGATAATATTGAACAGATTGCCAAAACAATCGTCCAAACCCATAATACTGTCTGATTTGGTCCCGTCCTGGACACGACATCATCATCATTAATGCAAACACACCCATTTCGTTTAACATTCTTTAAAATTATTATAAATTTCTAGAGGTATTTCAATGCTTTTTAGAATCCACCAAAAATTGACACTTTCCAGTTAAGCAAGATTTCACAATTTGTCCCCTTTTAAATAAAATTTACAATCTTTTTTTTAAAAAAAATTTCCTATTATTTATTTCGGTTCATAAAACATATAAATAACATAGGACATAGATTGCTTTGATAAGAAAATGTAACACTGTTTTTTTATGGATGAGACATATTAATTGGGTTTTTCTTTTAGTCTTTCGTTCTAATCATTACTTAAAAAGGATCGCCATGTTTTAATCTGGTTTTAAGAAGAAAAAAGAATCATTACATCATTCTTTCTTCGAATACTTCTCTTTAGAATAATTATGCAATGAACTTTAGTTTATTTACAGTTACGAAGCATTTTATTTTGAGACATTCACCAGACACTCAAAGGTGTGGGCTGCCCTTACACCTTTTACTTCTCCAGTAATCCGCCTCGATCTCGAAGATCAACATTTGAGACAGATTGTGAATAAAATGAAGAAAAGCAGCCAAGTCACGCTAGGAAAAGCTGATTGACGCGCCGTTGCTTTCTGCCAAGGAATGAGCCATCAGTCTATGTGTGTTTAGAATCTGATCGGTTTTTTTTTCCTGGCGAATGCCAAGTGACTGCTTACTTTTTCCACCATAACCAAAAAGAAACTTCTAATTTTATGCAACTGCTCATTTTCTTTTTATTTTTTTGTTTTGGTTATCCTGACTGAAGAAGTAAATAATCATTGTGGTATTTTTTGTTCAGTGAAGGGTTTCCGCTGCCAATTAATTGTCACTATTTTATGCTGACAACTTCAACCCGAAACAAGGTCTTCCAATCAGAGGAGATGTACTTCATATTTTTGAGCCCCGTTCAGCAGACGATGTCGCTACCTGAGTCAGCATCCCACTCTGCAAACTTTCTCACCAATTCCAACGTGAGAACTAAGAGCCTCAATATTCTGAACGTAAATTAGTTCCTCTATACTGAGAATATCATGTTTTTGAGAGAGAGTGGGAGAAAGAAAGCAGACTCTCAACCACTTCACTTTTACTTCATTAATGATAAATAATATTAAAGAGAATATTTTTTAGAGCTTGTAAAAAAATTAAACTTTTAAATTAAACAGGATTAAGAACACAACTTTTTTTCAGAAGAGTGCCACTACCTGTTAAAAAAAAGGAATTATATATATATTCACTTCCATATTCTCCTATAAACCAAAAAATATGAAAAGTTCCTTTTAAGCTTAATAGGGGATTTTTACACAAATAGCACGTTTTTATGCATTTAAATAGTAGAAATTTAAAAATAATACAAATAAGTGAAAAGTAAAACCTTAGATTTCATTGTTAATGAGAGAAATTTTTACAGGTTCAATCAGTTATGTTAGATATAAAATAAAATGGAGTAACTTGAAACATATTTAATTCTAAATAATTATTAAAATTTAGTACTTGCTTAGTCAGCTTTCGAATTTGTAGTTTCTTTTTTTTTTTACTAAGTCATCTATATTATAATTAGTTCTCGGAAATATACTAACTAAATTAGGTTTGGTATATCAGTTAATTTCGAGTGATATTTTTTTATTTCAAACACACATTATGTAAGAAAACATCACAAGCATTGTATATTGATTCAAATCTACTACAGTAAAAACTTACAGTCGAACAGTAAAAACTTATACAATTGCTTGTTGGTGCAAATTTCTAAAATTCATTATAATTTGGATCACACTTGCAGTTAAAATAAAATTGTTGTGTATTTCCTTTTCAGTTTAATATGGTGCAGTAAGTCAATACTTTCAATTTCGATTTCAAGTGGGTTAAAATTAACGTCTTGCAGAGAAATTTAAAAAAGATTTTTGAAAAGATCAGCCTTTATTTTTATCTCGAAAATCATCAAATCTAGCACTGGATGAATCCTGCAAAATGGATAGTAAATTTTAAAATCTATCATAGTTTGGAACAATATGAAATTTTAGTAGATAGTTCCTGCGTTAACGTTAATGTGTTAATCTTTTTTCACCAAAATCCAGACAAAAAAAAGCAAAAGTTTATTTACAAAAGAAGATACACGACCCATTAAGGTAGACACAAATGCAGCCTTTCCCTGTAATCTTAAATTTAAATTATTTAAATATCCCACGATGTCGGTAACTAAAGAAAAATTCCATATCCAATGTTTATTCTTAATTTGCAAGCACTCACTGGATAATTCATTGTGTGTTTTCTTCCAGATATTTTAAATACACACTCACACGCTGCTTCAAATTCCAAAATCCCGCTAGTGCACTTCTTTTGGAAATTCAGCGCACACAACAATGAAGGAGTAATATTTGCATGAAAATTTTCTATTGTAATTCAATCGATTAAGTGTGTTTAAAATAAATTTTGTTGTTTTTTATGTTTGAAACAACTGCATTTTAATACATAAAAAAACTGTTATTTATTATTTTTTCAATTTTTTAATAAGTCATCGCGTGCTACACTGTGGCACGCGAGCCGCGGGTAGCTCCCCCCCCCCCCCCTAATCTTGGAAAAGCCCTGATGATGGGAAAATTAACGTAGTAAATAATTTGTACCAGAATTTATATCTTTTTGTGAGATGTAAGAGAGAATGAGTGTTTTTTTATTAGCGTCGTACTCCACAAAGCAACCTTAGGGTTATTGACAAGGAGCTTCATAATTCTGGACGATGGTCAGGTGACGAGGAGGATGTCTCCTAACTTTCCCAAACACCAAAAAGTGTATTACCGCCTGTGCACAGAAATTCTTCAGTGGCATCAGGACTCGAATCCATGACTCGACAACGCCCACTTGGAGTTCGAGTCACCTAGGCAAGAATGATACAACAAGAACAGGGACGTCTTAAGGCATGGGCCAACTGGGCCCGGGCCCAGGACCTCTCCTTAAAAGGGGGCCTCGTTTCGTTCTCGACTTTATTTTAATAAGATCATGATTCGGATAATTTTAATGGTCAAATATTATTCCTGTATATATTCTTCGAAAAACAGGGAAATTCAAACTGCGAGTCAATTGGCAAAATTGGTAAAACTGCATTGTTATATGATGACCGTTGTCCATGTCTAGGTCTAGGCCTAATACCATAAACAATCATTCAACTCATTTAGTCGAAATGCGACCATCGGTCGAACCAGTTTGTGCCTAGGTTTTTGAGATTATGAGTCATGCACATTAATTTGTATAAAATTACCATTAACAATGCTTGCTGTATACTGTCTTCTTTTAAAGATTTCAGGTAGTGCCTACCTTTGCATAAGGGCCCAGAGCCTCAGAAGAATTCTCTGGGCCCAGGGCCTCAAAGAGTCTTAAGACGTCCCTGAACAAGAACAAACGTTCTCTTTAAACCCGTTCAGGACCGGGCGATTCTTCCTGTTAAGCCTAATTCCATTTAAAAATCCATATATTGTTGTTGTTGCTGCTAATGCCACCTGTCTGACGTAGTCAGATCGAGTACAATTTGGCTCGTCATATAAAATCCTTATTGTAACAAAATACGCCGACATATATATATATATATATATTCAATTTTTAATCATTCCAAATTCCATACGTTCTAAATTCAAATCGCGCCGGTGTGGTCACGAGTCTCAGAACGAGAAAAATGCAATCCCACAAATGATACTGTGGACCCTGAAGTGATCACATATATGGGATCATGGTCCTGAACGAGTTACGGGTTTCTTGAATAGAGCTATAAAAGAGAGCTACGATTTTATGAATCGATCCAACGCCCTGAGTGAACGGATCTTTTCTCCTCTGTCACTGTATGTAGTGCAGAAAGAATTTCCAATCTTCTTATCGCATTTCTCAGACTGGTTTTGAACAAAAGGATGTTTTATTGCAAACGTTCATCCTTCACATTGGAAAAAAAACTAAACTTCACTGGTATGGGAAAAAATAATAATTGGGGTGTGCCAGTATTTAAAGACGGGGTGGGTAGGTCAAGGGATGATTTGTAATTCAATGGAAGCATTTCGGATTCTTGTCAGCTCCGGCGTACATAACAGTTCTCTTCTTGATGGCGCTGTTTACCTGCAGGGTTTGTTGCTTGAATGGGGTGAAGGTGAGACGGAATGAAAGCGCAGTCATCTCTCTTATCTGATGGAGAAATGTACAGCTAGTGGCTCTGGGCTACATTCCGATGAAAGGGTTTCGGACCGTGGGAGGGTGGGAGGGACGAAAGTAATCTTCAGTGTTTAACAGCGGGAAAAAATGTAATGAATTGGATTTGAAATTGTTTTTTACCTGCATTTCTTTTTTCTTTCTGAGATTGCTTTCATCAGCGTCGCACAGTAGTTGGCGAAAGTTGGAATCTTAAATGGAAAGTCGAGATCCGGTAGCCTAGTTTCTGTAATGGAATTGAAATGGATGGAGAGCGTGTTTAGGTCTCATATAGCCTAGCTCTACACAAAAAGCGTCGTTTCGAGGGGTTGTTGGTGGCCGCGGTAGTCGAGTGGTCTAGGCATCGGATCGTGGCTAGCATGTCATGAGTTCGATCCCAGTACCACTGAAGATCCGCCGGGTAGGGGAGCGATGCACGTAAAGTTTGTCGAGAGCTCAAACGTCCTCCCGTTGGTGTGGTGTGGTAGTTAGGAGAGGGGGTGCTAGCTCAGGTGTCGTCCGCGTCACTTGATCATGGTTCAAAATTACGCGGACCGTCCCCAAAAAGCCCTCGTGTAGCTGAACAGTGGAACGTTAATATTCACTCACTCATTCGAGGGGTTGTTACTTACGCCGCCTGATCGACAGTAACATCAGATTAAGACCCACGAAATTCATCGCGGCTAGGGGCTAGATTTTTACGCCTGTCGTTAGCTTAAGCTTTGAGCACCATACAGGTGACAATTCGATTTTTCTCGATTCCACTCCAACTTTGAGGGAGAACACCCTGGAGCAGTCAAGGGTCTCCCACCTCTCTTTCTCTTCCGCCAACCTCACGAGAGGACTTACGGCTCGACGGCTAGTCTTTAAATCTACCTAGCGCGGGGCTGAGCAAATAGCGGCCCTCGAAGAAATTTTTTTGCGGCCCGCTGACAAAGTCAAAAAATTATCTTTGCACTGAGATCAAGGATTCATCTTGTATTTTTCACTATTACAATTCATTTATTAGGGAAACAAAGTAAAACTGGAAGTGTTTCTTCTAAGAGACCATCTGCAGAATTTGGAAGACGGGGTCACAACATTTCAAGATTGTAAGAAAATTGAACCTAAATTCAATTTGTTCTGTTATGCCATTGCTGCAGATATTGATATAACGCCTAAGGAACTACATCTTGAACTTATTGACTTGCAGTCGGATCAGAGTGTGAAGGAAATTTTTAATACTATGACATTAATTTTTACAAATTTTGAACTGCTGTGAAAATTACATGTATGAAGAGATTTGCTGGAGAATAGCACTTTATATTTTAGTCTCCAGTGAACACACTCACTTTTTTGCCTAGCTTTCATATTAAACTTTGTTTTTCGTTATGACTTTACTATCTTATTATCTTAACTATTGTTATTGGTTCTAATGTATTTTTTCATGCTGGTTGAATAAATCGTTCGTAGAATTTAAGTAAATCAAATAGTTTTTGTCTCAATATTTTGAAAGAAAAATCATGATACGACTATAGCACATAAGGCAACTGTAATAATAAGTTATTGTTTTTACAACCAATGAAATGCTCCAGTATTCTAACCAATCAGGAAGCGGTAGTGAGAGAGAGGAAGGGTTAAAAGACAGAATGCGCAGCATGTTGTGGTGTAGTGAAAAAGTATAGTTATCTATATTACTATTTAAAATACGTGGGTCAGTGGCGTAACGGAGAACATTTGGGCCTCCTGCAAAGTCAGGTTTTGGGCCCTCATGTTGGATTTTACAAAGGGTAGACCCCTTACAATGCGGGGGTGTACGTTACGCCACTGGCGTGGGTGGATAATATTGAAATTATGGGTAAATTTTCTACCTAAAATATTTTTTTCTCAAAAACTCTTCTGATGACAATCATTTAATAGTGTTGTAGCAGTAGTGTCAAACAACCCTAGGGTTGTTTTGATTTGTAAATTAAAAGCAAATCAACTATATATATGTGTATATTTGTAGCATTATGTATGTATAAATGAAAAATTTGATCCAAAAATAATGCCAAGAACAGATTCAAATGACGAAGAAACAGTTCTCGAGGTAATTACCACAATTTATTTGGTAGCCTAAACAATACGCCTTTTTTATTTTCAAAAACATATCTTTATTTCTAATTTTCTTTTAGTAGTTAAAAGTAATTTTAACATATGACATTCCATTGTTGAAATGTCTATCTGTCTTTCTTTGGGCAATACATTATTTATCATAATGACAACTTCTTTGACTATTTAGTATGAAAATATTTCATTTAAATTTGTTCAAATATAAAAGATTTCCATTTTCAAAAAAATCAGAAAATGTTTAAATTTTTTAAATATAGCTTTTATAGGGAAAACAGGTATAAAGACTTTATCAAATTTAATGTCAGAGGGGCTTTTTTTCTAAAATAGGACATTATATATATATATATATATAAGGATAATTAATTTTTACTTTTAAAGAAAGTAGAGAAATCTATAAATACTGGCTGAAAAAAGAATAAAATGCATTATCATAAAACAAAGAATTTAATTATTAAAATATAAAGATATGACATTTTTTTCTAAAAGAAAATAGTTGATCCACGAAAAACTTACAGAAAAATTCATAAATATGAATTTTTTAAAAATAAAAAAGGCACTTTTTTGTTCTAACAATGATTTCATATTTCCTGATATACTCTTTAAGTTGAAAATTAAAAGCATATGTTGAAAATAATATATAGTATTTAAAATACCATTTTGCTTCTTAAAAAGATTCGTTTTTTCACATCCAGCTGCAGGTCTTTTTTTATCAACTAGCTATGTATGGTGGAAAGCTTGATTCAATCAATATTGGAATACTTTCAAACAAACTCCACATTAAGCTCCGAGTTGTTCACAAAGATTCTTGTGTGGCTGTGGTAATGGCATTTGAAGCTTACCCTTTCAGAGACGTATAGACCACATCTTTCTTTCTATTTAATTTCTTTGAAAGAGAACACTAATTTGATGGGGTTTTTCTTCTTTCTTTCCTTGAAAATTATGATGAAAAACGATATTTTTAGCTCAATGATCCTCCCTTGTTCACCGAGCCCTAACAGTTGTTTCTGCTGCAATACAACTGAATTAGTCTTTAATTATATATACTTTTTTTGCTCTCCCTTGAGTCTTTTCTTTTGGGATGAGCTTCTTTTATAAGCTTAACGAGACTTTTTCTTTTCCTGAGATGTCTTTCAGGGGACCAGCTAAAAGAAAAAAATGATTAGGAACAAGTTACGAAATGGCATTTGAAATTAGAAAAAAAAAATCATATTATTAAATAATGTAATGCTGATATAAGCATAAATTTTGTGTTAATGTGTCCATATAAAAATTCGATCGACAGAAAAAGGTATAGAACCAAATTCTCAATTGTCGAAATTTTAATATTCGTTGCGTTAAAACGCCCTTTTAAATTATAGTACACTGAAAATCGTTTAACATGAAACTAAGGGGACTGAAATATTTGTTTCGTGTTATAGGTATTTGCAAAAAAGAAACACGTATATTCAACAAAATTAAGTTTATTAGAGTACATTTCATTTACATAGATATGCATATATGTATGTATTTAATAAAAATTATTGAAACAAAAACAATTCACGAAAAAAACGAAATTTTTATGTTTTTTGAAAAACAAAACATTTATTAAGTTTTTGGAAATTAATCTTATATTTTTCTTTGCATTGTTTTCTTCAGCATCAAATTGTCAGCAAATTGTTCGATGTCGTCCATTTTGTTATTCATTTCACCATTGAAATGTGCATCTTAGTAACTGACCATAGTTTTAACGGTGTTCCTCATTTCGGTTGACGTGGGAATAGGAGATGCTTTATTCACTTCATTTTCTTCGTCGGAATCTGCATCAATGGTAATTTTTTACATTTGGACAAACTCCAAAATGTCTTTGTCAGCCATAATTGAGTCTATACTCACATTAAAAGTATTACCATCTGCTGCAACGAATTCTTCCGATGATACAGTAGGACAGTCCAATAATACAGAAACTTCCTCAAAAATATCATTAAGTGAAGTTGAATCTTTTCGTGTTAAACGCTTTTCGTTTGGTGTTAAAAGGGGAAAAAATGCATGAAAATATTAGGCATGTTTAAATGAAAGTGATTCGAAGCTTCGCATATGCGAACAATTTTCAATGTATTTTCGTGAAACAAACGCGATAGGGGAAGCGTACGTACCACGCATACGCTTGCGCAAACATATTTGTGACAACTACATTCGTAAGGACGAGGCATTTATTTAAAAATGGCTGGTATGGATGCAACTGCATCCAAAACTCATCAGCAAGATGTAATAGTTTTTAACACTGGAAAGGTGTAATCCGGAATAGGCCTGGGTTTACAACATTTGTTG
The DNA here is from genome assembly GCA_019973975.1 of Trichonephila clavata. Taxonomy (NCBI): domain Eukaryota; kingdom Metazoa; phylum Arthropoda; class Arachnida; order Araneae; family Nephilidae; genus Trichonephila; species Trichonephila clavata. The sequence goes on from BMAO01039551.1 coordinate 274,876, forward strand.
CGCTACAGGGATGACTGCGACGACTTTGAGCAGCATATAGTGGGAGAGGATAAAACCTGGTGTCAACACTTCAGCATGCAATGGAAACATCCCGACTCACATAGGCCCTAAAAATTCAAAGCTCAGCAGTCAGTCGGGAAGGTGATGTTGACGGTCTAATGCAGAGGTGACCAACCTTTTTGGGAAGAGTGCCACTATTTAATAAAAAAATAATTATGCGTGCACTTCCAAATTTTCCAACAATCAAACATAGAAAAGTGAAAAAATGTTACTTATAATATCTTACTATGGGATTTTTAGGCAAATAGCATATTTTTTAATGCAAGTCTATGGAGTCGAAATTTAAAAATAATATAACAAGACGAAAGTACAAACTTAGGTTTTATTTTAGTAAACTTTCTGCAATATATTTCAATAAATTAGGTTTGGTGTAAAATAAAAATGAGAAAATTGAATAACTTAATTCAAAGTAATTGTTAAACGCTCGGTATTTACTTAATGTGGCTTTTGAATTACTCTACCTTTTACTACCAAGTCATTTATATTAGGATTAGCTCTTACAGATACTAAAAAATTTGGTTATTGTAAGTGCACATTAGCTAATATTGAGTGATATTTATTTTATTATGTGTTCATAGCAGAAAACACATTTATTCTAAAACATATTTTGATCCAAATTTTGAGGGTTTTTTCTGAGACAATCCCACTTCAATAAAATTGTAAAAAATGGTTATTTATTACATTTCAAATTTTTTTTTAATTTTTCAGTAAGTCTTCGCGTGCCACTGCTGCAACTCCATCGTGCCACAATGTGGCACGCGTGCCGCGGGTTGGCCAGCCCTGGTCTAATGGGTCAACGATTTCACTCCAACGATGGCGTAAAGGCTGCAGTTCTGAACTGGTTCCATGATCAATCGACAGCGTTCTTCGCCGACGGAATTCGCAACCGTCCTAAGCAATGAGAGGCCTGCCCAAAAGTCATGGGTGATCTCTTTTAACAAATTTTGCATACATTTCACTCATTAAATGTTGTTTCTATCTCTGTATCAGTCTCATTTCTGAATCTACTCATCTCATGGATACACACCTTGAATCACTTTCGTTTGAACACCCGTTATACATAGTAATTTGTCGGGACCGTTGTATTATTTTGTGTTAACCGATATTTCGCCTTAAAACCATTTTTAAGGTAAGTCGGTACCCCCATCCCGCTAATGTTAAATTGAGCATTTTTATGTGCCTTTTTCTCATAAAATATTAAATGTACAGACTTAAATTTTTTTTCTGTATATTAATTAGACTTTTTTATTTAAACTGAAGTGAGCTTTTTCAAATATATTGTTTAGTTTTTTCAAAAACTTTCATCGTAATGTATCACAATGAATTTTTTGAAAAATGTCATTTTTTTTCACGATAACTGACTTTTACAAAAATATTATCGGTATATCAAATAAAAGTTCACTTCAGTATATATATTAACATATCAGTAATATTCAGTGAAGATTGCAAGTGCTTCCGTTGAATAGGTTCTGAGAAAATGGTACACGCATTTTTAAAAACACCGTTTTGAGATAATTGCATTTTTATTATAAAATGTCACTTCATCAAAAAAATTATGAATTACAATCTGTATTTGCACTATTTTTTTAAATATTAGCTTATTCTCAATAACTTTTAAGACTTTTTACTTATTTATTTTACTTAGATTTCTCAGAAAATACATGTATAGCATTTTTCACTTTTAATCTATCGAGATATTTTATAGCATTTGCATCATTTTTCTCAATTTATGCATCAATTTTTGAAGAATTTTCTGTTCTGATACATTACTGTCATCCAAGTTGACTATAAGCATCATAAATACCATGTAAAAATGTGTCAATACATGAAAATATGGCTTTGGTAATACATAATTATACGACATTTCGAAAAATTTCATTAGTGTTTTATAAATTTACATGTAAACACAATTTCTTAAAGTATCAGAATTAAAAGGATTCTTAAAATATTACATAAATGGTATCCAAAACAACAACAAGAAAACTGATTTTATGTTTTTAAACATGAAATTTGTGTATTTTTTGTATGTAACAAGTTTAGTGCAACGAAAAAGGGCATTGCATTTTGGGATATATTTATGTACCTTTTACTAAGAAACTTTAGAAAACAAAGCTTAAAAATTTGTGTGTACATTAAATAAACATCTATCTTTATACAGAAGTAAAAAAATTTTTTCAAAAATTGATCAGTATGTTTAAAAATGTAATTTTGTAGAGTAGAATAATGAATTTTATAAAAAATTTTCTTTTCTATATTACGACATCTGCTTTTCAGCTAAATGTCTGAGGAATATCTCAAAAATTTCACTTCAGTATATATAATGTATATGCAATATAAAATAAATATTTCCAGTTCATGCATACAATTAATTTATAGAGAAAGAAGACACAAATTAAAAAATATAATCTATATAAGACAGTAATACATGATTATGTGGCACTTCGAAAAATTTCTTTGTGTTTTGTATATTCACATGTAAACACAATTTCTTTAAATATAAGAATTAAAAAGATTATATAAATATTACATAGATAGTATCCAAAACAACAAGTAAACTATTTTTGTGTTTTTAAACATGGAATTTATGATTTTCTTTGTATATAACAAGCTTCATGCAACGCATTTTGAGATATATTTGTGTGTGCATTAAATAAACATTTATTTTTATACAGAAGTGAAATCTTTTTTTAAAAATTGATCAGCCTGATTAAAAAAATAATTTTTGCAGAGTACAATAAGGAATTTAATAAAATTTTCCTTTTCTGTGTTACGACATATGCTTTTTAGCTAAATGTCTGAGGAATATTTCAAAAATTTCACTTCAGTATACACAAGAATATATATGAAATATAAAATAAAAATTTCCAGTTCATGCATACAGTAAATTTATAGAAAAGATAAAACACAGTTTAGAAAAGAAAATTTTCAGAAAACAGTAGCTTTTATATAAAATTTTACCTCATCAAAAAGATCTTGCACTGTAACCGGTTTTTACCTTATTTTTCTTAATATTATCTTCTTTTTTCTTTTCTTTTCTAATTTTCTTTGATCATCCAGAAAAAGCATGCTTGCTTTCATTAATTTTTCTCTATCGAGAATTTTCATGGCACTTACCGAATATTCTCCAGGTCCTACTGCCATTTACTGAAGTTTTTGTTAATTTGGATACATTACCATCATTAAAGGAACAAACAGCACTATAAACACCAAGTGAAAGTGTTTCAATGTGCACAAATGTTGTTTTCGGAACCCGTGATAAAATGACATTATGAAAACTTTCATTCGGGTTTTGTGTTTTTCGATGCAAACATTATCTCAACAAATCAAGCTGGGAAAGATATCTAAATATAGAACTCATTGCTACTACAACAGCAACCGGAAGACTTTTTATGTTTGTAAGACTTACCCGATTCTTCAGCCTGTTTATATCCACACCATGAATTTTCACCAACAGTCAAAACAATGTTTTTATGTGCCCATTTTTTCATATGCAATATTTCGAAAGAATATTGACATCTATCACCTTACCTGTATCAATGCTGGTCACAGTAACTGCACCATTTGATGATGTGTAACCGTGTTTCTGCCATGTCCACAATATTATTATTACCTTCATTTTCACAAATAGCTTCCCTCGCAGCATTTGAATGGACTCCTCGTAAACAAGTTTTACATCATTTGAGATTCGCTTACCGTAAGGAGAAAACCTTGTAAGTGGTTGCCGAAGATTCATTATGCTGCAAAACATTCTCCCAGCTTCTGCACATCTCCCAATGGAACACGCAGCATATACAAACCTGGTATTTATTGTGGCAATTTGCATTCCTTCATGAATATTTAAAAAAGAGAATTCTACATCATATGGACAAGCACAACATTTCAAACAAATTTCCAGCCCAAACTTACCTTTTAAAACTTGCATGTCTAAACCTCTTTTACACATTTTACAATGAACTTAATTCTTGAAAGCAAATGCAAGAATATTTTAATTCATGATTGTATTTTTAATACTTACTTTAATAAGAAGAAAAACTCTAATCAAACTTTATTTTGCACATGTCTCCTTTGAGTCATGTGTATGTCCAGCTTGAGGATTGACATTACTCTTTTAGTATTTGAAGTACTGTTACTATGATTGAGAGTAATCCTACCTTCTTAAAACGTACCTTTATGTTTTTTTTAAATATTTTTTTCCGTCTGTTAATAAAGAAACAAAAACTTCAAAATTTCAAATTTGTGAATTTTAGAAATTTTATATATTTAATTTAAAAACCCAAACACACACGATAAAAACGTGTATGCGCTCCAAAATAGGTAAACAACCCTAACGGTTACGCTTGCAGTTAATCTACAGTTAATTGCGTATGAATAAATAAAACAGAGAGTGGCTTTGGAAAAGCTTCCCAGATTTAAGAGGCCAATGTTTACATTTCTATCTGTCAAAGGGGGCGTGGCTAATCAGCTGATTATTTTTTAAAAATCATTTTAACATACTTTTAATTAGTAAAATGGCAAGTGCGGTACATCATTGGAAAGGTCCTGATTTGGGGATTTTAGAAATATCAAAAACTCAAAATCGACTTCCCGAAGGTGTTTACCCTACTGACTCCCCTTTGTATTGTGAATCTGTCCTCTTTAATAGACCCAATATAATCTATATACTTTTTTTCAAATTGAAGTATATCATAAAAGATTACTTTTAATGGTGAAGATAATATTGAACACAGTTTCTTTTTTTTTTTATCTTTAGGGAACCAATATTTTTACTATTGGACATACAGGTGTGGTTATCAAAATAATGAAAACATCTTAAACTCATAAAGCATCCCCTATTAGTATGGTGTAGGACAGGGGTCGGCAACCTAAGGCACGCGGTACAATTCTCGGTGGCACTCTGCAATACTCAACAAATTTGTCAATTTTTGATGGATGGAAGTTGATAAATTTGTAAAGGGCCTTATTTGACATACATCTTTAGAATTATGGATATTTGCGGAATTACGAAAAAATTAAAAAGGTAACTCTAAAGATATGTTAACGGCTATTTTGTAAATTATTGAATGTCATCGATGAATTGCTTTGTGATGTTTGAAACGAATGAAGGTAGCGTGATATGATAAATAAAAATGAGTTTTATTAAGTCACGGCTATTATTTACATTAATTTACAACTTAGTACAGTTAGATTATTTTAGAGTCTCAATTTCTATTGCTTTGTGAGGGAGGAATCTTGTGGTGTCCGTTCACCGCGAAGTTTCCGCTGGAACTCCCGTTTTTCTCTCGGCCCCCTCTAGAGTTTGGGGTTGACTGCTGTCGGCGCCTTTCTACTCGTTACATCCGGCCGTTGGTGGAGTGGGCTTCTCCTGGTGTCAAAAGGTTACCGGGGCTATCCAAGACACGTCCGCGCAATACATTAACGACTGCAGGTGATTTTGCACATGTGGTGATCAATTCTCTTAAGACTGATCCAGCCATGTGACGGGAAGTCGCAGGTGTCCAAGAGCTCAAAGATGTGACGTTACAGCTCTCCTCCACTCTTTCAGACTTTTCGCAAAGAAAAATTTAGGCTTAATGGTGGTAACAAGATGAATGACCTTTGGTGTTGTCGGACACACAGGGAAGATATCACTTCCATTAAGTACTACCATATTTCTGAGTTGCAATTTAAACTATTTAAACTTACAACTAAATTCGAAATGCTTACCGCGAGTGAACGTTCTTGCAAGGGAACTTACACAAATGCAATTTAGGAAACAATAACCAATACCAATGTAAGAAATTATTCTATATCATTAAAATTTTAAACACTCATTTCACAATACTTATTAAAATCATACTGACAACATGTTGATATAATATGCCTTAATGTACAACCTTACACATAAAATATTCTTCGCAATTCGTATCATCGCTTCTAAACGTTTTGCTTTATAAACATAAAAAATATTTAGCAGTAGAACAAATGATTTTTTTCACATGCACGAGTCTTTTTTTTTAAATTTCCATTTTCAGAAAAACTAAACAATTGTTTATATTATGGTAAAAAATTGCTGACGCACCCACCTTGCCATTTCTCACATAACTAACACTTTTTTGTTTGTTTTACTTGTATTAACTACAAGCGTATTCGCGCTTTTAGGGTTACACCTTAATCTTTTAGTCGCCAAATCTGGAAATGGTATATGGAATTAGTCACCAAATCTGGAAGAGGTATACGAAATTAGTCGCCAAATCTGGAAATCGTTATTACTGATGTCCTGGCAAGGACAATGAAACGAAGTTTTTGTATTGTCACCGGTCCTTGACAAGCGTGCAAAATTTCGAATTAATCTGTCCTTTCAAAGTGGGTAAAAATTGAGTTCAAAGATTCCGTTACATACAAGTGAAGTTTATGAAGGCGTGTTAAAAAGGTTCATTTCAGCAGTTGCTATTTCTTTCGTAGTGTTGAATGTTACATTTCTATGGTTCTCCTTTCTTAATTTTTTTTCAAAGTACCATTTTTCTGAAATTGAGTCGTCTACAGTATTTGAATAAAAATATATCCTGGTATACAATCAGATGGGTCCCTCCTGGGTTTTACCATCGGAGGTTGCCCGAGCTTTAAATGTCAACCGTTCGAGCATCAGCTGCTTATGGAAATGCTAGAGTACATGAGCATAGAGTGTCATTAATAACTCGTAATAGACTTCCTAGTGTTACAATCACCCGCGAAGACCATTTCTGTGTTTGCAGGCTCGGTGATATTGGAAGAATTCAGTCCGTCAATTTCCGTGGAGCGTGGTGACGTTATCAGGAATAGTGATATCACTATAAACTTTTTTTGCAGACGGCTGCATGAAAGTCATCTGTATTTCAAAGAAGCATCAGTTCCAGTGTCATTGACGCCGTCTGGCAGAAGAGCTCGGTTACAATGGGTTCTGGATCACAACCATTAGACACTACGGTAATGGGTAATACATTGCTCACCAGTGAGTCCTGATTCTGTATAAACAATGATCCTTGAAGAATGCAGAGAATCCCTAAGAACTTGATCTCAAGCTCACTATATTACTGAAGATACATCTAGAGTTGTGCTGGTGTCATGGTCTGGGCAGGGATTTCAGCTGGCGGCCGAACTAACCTCCATGTCTTTCGTCCCGGCTCAGTGACAGCAGACAATTCACGAAACATCGGGAGACAATCCTCGACGCATATGTACCTCCATATCTGGGGGTTATGGGTTCTAATGCCATGTTTATAGATGATAACGCAACAGTAATTAGAGCTCGCGTTGTCAACCAATAAGGGGAATGGGAAACACTGCTTTGGATGGAAGAACCTGCAAGTTTACCCGACTTGAAACTAATAGAGCTTGTCTGACTCGGGAGACGTCTTTCTGTTTTTTTCAATCTTACCAGAAACCTGACAACAAGTCTTTTTCGAGAATGAGTTCAGATTCCGCAAAGTGTGATTGATGATTTATATTCTGGGATGAAGCGTTGTTGTCGAGCCTGCAACTGCAGTGGAGGTGGTAACACGCCCTTCTGATAAATTTTTTGTATTAAACATTTTCTGGCACAAGTTAGGAACATTATTGTTTATACTTCTTATTCAAAACTATTCCTAGTTTTCCTGTGTTATTTTACGTGGCATTGCCTCTTCTTCAGTTCAACAACCTGTGAAAATTTCATTGCATTTCAACAAATTGTTTCCATTTCATTACCATTTTTTTCTTTATTGCCTGTCATTCTTGACAGAGTGTGTGTGTATTAAACAGTATATCTTCCTTCTAATAATCCTTATCACAAAGACATATTTCACATTAAAAGCGCATTCAAATTATATTATCTATCTAGTATTTATAATTTAAAATGAGTTCATTTTTTTTCTTTTAAAGTTTTTGCATGAATATATAACGCACACAAATCACACATTATTATTTACGTTCTATGTATAGGTACTCTGCTCTTGCTCAACAATCCCTTCCCTATGAAAGAAAAAGGGTATTACAAAGGTCTGGTACTTCCAGTGTAGAGTTAGTAGTCCAACTCCTTCCGCTATGGTAAAGGATGGACAACAAGAGCTACAAGGACAAACAAGGACTACTGAGGGTCCGTTATCGAATTCGACTCAGGGTACGCCAAGCGCTTCTTATACTGGTGGGTGCTACGTGAAACTCACATGTTCAGGTTTGAATATTTAATGATACCACGCTTTTCCTCTTCTCCGTAGAAATAGGTGGGTAATAAAACAAAATAATTCATATTCTTACGTACAGTTTGTTTTCGATTTTATTTCTGAAAAATGTTTTGCAACAAGTCGTAGTATCTAAATGAAATTGAACATAAATCTTCCTGCCTTAGAAACTATTTCAATATCTACTGGGTTAATGGAATAAACGATTTGGGAAGATAGGGAGGTTGTTGAAGATAATGAACGTTCTATTTTCGATCTGTTACATCAAGAACCGGCCATGCTCATTTTTGCCATCTTCTGCTTGATCGCTCACTGTAATTCTTAATAGGTTTTTAAAAATTTAATTCTAAAGAAGCTCTTAGATGTACCTGATTTTTTTCTTGTAATTAATTAGTAGGTGCCCTTTAATCGTAATAAATAATAAAAAGCACTAAAATACCAGTTTTTCTTTAACAAAATTTGCTTTGACTATTCACCACAAAAAAGTTAAAATACCTAAACTTTATTCCACTTGTGGCAATACTTAACATAAAAATTCATTTTTTATTTTACTTTTCCCTTCATCTATATGTCCGAAAATATCTATTCCTCTCATGTAGATTTTGAAGTTCTGAAAAAAATTCTTTTGATTCCATAACATTAGTGATAGTGAAAGAAATAATTCTGTCCTTATCTTTATTTTGGATAAATAAAAAGGAGAAAAGTTTATCTAATTAGTATGCAAGAAATGCTGTTAAGTTATATTATAAAACTCGAATTCACTGGTCAAAATAACCTCCTGTTATTTATTTCGAGTAAAAAAATTAAATGTTTAAAAAACATGTTCTTGTGTGTATACACTGACGGGAAAAAAATCCCCAGAAAGACTTGTGTTAGATAAGCAAAATTTGGTAGGCGTGTTGATACATCTGAAAGATGTCATCGAATCGAATTTCGGCCTTAAGTGTAGCGCTAGTAGTACCACTCAGAACTTGCAAATCAGGGTTGCGTTAAATGCATGCTGTTATGAGCGTTATTTGTCTGTGGAATTTGACGTATTGAGTTGATGTTAGCCAATAATAGCTTTAAGGAGACGAAGAAGCCATTATCATCAGCTCTCTGAGTTTCAACGAGGTCATGTAACAGGGCTACGAAAAGGGCGATTTTCTTTCCGCAATATTGCAGAAAGACTTGGCTGGAATGTATCTACTGTGAATAATTGTTAGGAGCAGGGGTCAAGGGATGGTATTGCCTCAAGAAAATAAGGTTCCGGGCTGCCCCGTGGCACTACTGGGAGGGAAGACCACCGTATTTGACGTACAGCTGTGGAGCATCGTACTACGAGAAGCAGTTGGTACTACAGTGACACAACGATCTGTTAGAAATGGGTTACTGCAAGGACAGCTCCGGGATAGGCGCCCTGTAACGTGTATCTCACTGACTCCAAGCAGTTGCCATTTGCAACCCCAGTAGTATCAAGCCAGAGCTCATTGGAGGACGGTGCGGAGATTTGTTGTGTTTTCTGATGAAAGTAGGTTCTGCCTTGATGCCAGAGATGGTCGTGTGTGGGTCAGAAGGAGGCCTGAGGAACGCCTGCAACCTATCTGTCTGCAGCCTAGACACACTGGACCTGCATCTGAAGTCATGGTCTAGGGAGCAATTTCCTATGACAGCAGAAACACTCTTGTGGTTATCCCAAGCACACTGAGTGCAAATTTGAGTGCCAATCTGTGACGGATCTGTACGGTTCTTCACTAATCCTCTAAACATTCTTTCAAATTTTATTTATTTCAACCAATCTCCACCGGGAGCCAAAGCGAGATTTATGCAAATGAGATATTTTATATAAGCTCAGGTTACGCAAGTTAACGAGGGAGAATGAAATGAAATGAGAAAGAGTTGTAAAGTAAAGAAGTAGATTTTTAAAGTAAAGTGAATCGAAGAATCAGAAAAATCAACTCGCAGTCGTTGACGAATTTAGTCGTAGTGAATATATAAGCAAAGCTGAAGAGCTAAAGATTAAATTTGTAAAGTCAAGAGTGAAGTTTAGCTTTTATCTAATCCAACCTGAACCAAGGCACTCAACAAGACGGACCTGACCAAGTTTAAGAATCAGGTTAGTGATTTAAAAATTGTAAATACGTGTACGTGTGTTAGCTGTAATTGTACGCGCTGATCTTTCGTAGATTCAGTTTAGATTTCGTAGTTCCGCAATTAGTGACTCCTTCTCATTCTCCACTGTGTTTTATTGTTCTTATATTTGAAAAGTGTATATATAACCTTCCTTGATTAAGAAATATCAATAAATATAGTGATTTTTAAAGATGTCTTTTGAGTTCATTAACTCAGCTACACATCCAGAAACGAGTAACATTAGACGAGGGGATGATAATCTTAGGGGAGGTTATGTTCCACGACACTGGCGCCCAACCGAAATACCCGAATTAAGAGCAAGTGCAGGATTTAGGGTTCTGCCGGAATTATTCTTTTCAGGTAGAGAGAATGTATCTGAGTTCCTTGACAACATTGACAATAATATAGCCTACTATGAGATACCAGCGAAACTGGCGTGTGCGTATTTAAAAGGTCATTTAATTGGGAGAGCATTAGACTGGTTTGAGGTCATTGGATTCGCGTGTGTAAATGGAGAAGCAACTGCCTTCGCATCGCTTAAAAAGAAGTTGTCAGATAGTTTTCCAGTGGTACGGAATAAGTCGAAATTAGAGGATCAGTTTTTTTCATCCAAGCAGCAAAAGGGTCAGACCCCATCGGATTTTATTTATAAGTTATTAAAAATAGATAAGACTTTAGGTTTGAATTATGATGATGTAAAATTGGTCGATCACATAGTAATGCGACTCGAACCCCAGATTATGGACTATTTAGAGGTTCGAAACCCCACAACGAAGGTACAGTTGTTAGAGTTGGTAGATTGGTATGAGGAACGTCATAGCTGCAGAGAAACCCAGGGTCCGAGTAATAATTTTGCTAGACGAGGTTGGGATATGAGTAGGAATCCTGCGGAAAGACGTAATAATGGAAATTGGAGAGATACAGGTATCGGAAATAGACAAAATGACCAGAGAGGAGTAAGCAAATGTGCGAATAATTTGTCTCGTCGTGATTATCGAAATCAGGGATTCGAAGGAGGAAACCGCAACAACTAACCAAATCATAAAACAGATCGTTATCAGAACAGAAGAATGGTGGTTAGTAAAGGTCCTAGTGATGATTCAGCAAGGCGGAATTGGAGGCGTGGTGATGGCACCAGCGGAAGGCAAGAAAATGCCAATTTAAACTTCTTAGCGATCGTGTTGCAGGAGGTAAGAGGTCGCTAGTTGAGTCAAATCCTCCTAATCGGATTAAACTTAATTCATTACGGTTATCACCTGTTGATCTTCCATATGTTCCGATTCTTTTGCATGACACGTTTGTAAAAGCTCTCTGGGATACAGGTGCGGAGAAGTAATTTATTTCAGAGGAGACGTACCGATCATATTTTTCTTTTCGTCCTATTAAAAAATCTTCAGTGGAAGTAGTTACGCCACAAGGGTCGCAATGCACAAATTTGGGCACCGTTGAGTTACAGATTAAGATAAGGGAATTTTCGAAGATGTGGAAATTTCATGTGATTGCTGAGATGCAATATCCATGCATCTTGGGCATTGATTTTATGTCGCATGCAAAGATAGGTTTTGATTTTTCTACGAAATCGTTAATCATTCCGGACTCGCAGATTGAGAAGGTGGCAATTTCGGACGAACCGGTACAGATAGATTTATCAAAGACTAAGTTAAATGCAGGGCAAAAACAGAAGTTGCAGATTTTGTTTAAGGAATTTCAAGGCTTGTTTTCGGCTAAGCCAGGTCTGACGCATGTGTTTTGTCATGAAATTGTTACGGGTGACAATTCTTCTGTTTCTTCGAGACCTTATCGCTATGACAGGGTCAAACAGGGTATCATTGACAGCCACGTCAAGAAAATGCTGGACGAGGGAACTATAATTCCAACAACATCGAATTACGCATCTCCTGTAGTTTTATGTGGGAAGAATAACGGGTTGCCTTAGGACAACCCAGAAGCTTATAGGTTCGCAATATATTATAGAAAATGTAATGCTATAACGAGGCATCCACGATATCCGCTACCGCTAATTGATGATCTGATAACTAATATTCCACACACCGAAATTATGTCATCACTTGATTTCCGTAGCGGGTACTTTCAGATGGCGGTAGACCCCAAAGATATTAGAAAGACGGCATTTGTTACAAAAAATGGTACTTTTGCATTTACTCGCATGCCATTTGGCCTCTCGGGGGTGGCTCCAAATTTTCAGAGGGCTATCGAAATCATCCTTAAACCGGTTCTCGAGCGTTTTTCATTCT
>BMAO01039552.1:0-48698 GCA_019973975.1 Trichonephila clavata
CAAAGAAATAGAAATCAAACCTTTAACCCTTAAATGCATATTGTTGCTAATTGTCTACATCCCAGTTCTACTTAATATTATTCAAAAACCTGAGTGTTTGCTTTTCCGAACACACGTTGATAACCATAGACAATAAATCATGTGTGAAAGAAAAAAAGACATTATTTTTGGCGTGTAAATCATATATATAAATACTAGCTGTTACCCGCCCGCTTCGCTGGGTATTTCATGATGTTTTATAAATTTTTACTGCTTATATATATGTATAAATTATTGATATCTAAGTCCTAGCATTAAGAATTCGATTGAATTGAAAAATATACTTATACCTGTAAATGTCACCTGTTGATAAAAAAAAAGGGCAGAACTTATCTAATTTGTATTTTCTAAAAATCTCTAAAATTGAAGCATAGAATGATGTTTTCTCTTCCGTACCTCAAAAAACAAGTGGATTCCCGCAAAACCAATTTTCGGTGGATCTCTACTCCGTAAATTGAACATGCAAGCCAAATTTCAAGTCTAAATCTAACAGAAAAAAGCAAAAGTTTTACTATAAATATCCCCGTAATCCCGTTGAGAGCCGTTTTCCAAAATTACCGCTCTTAGCGGATTTCAATTCAACAAAAGAAAAATGCAAACCAAATTTCAATATTATAGTCCTTGTAGCTCGAAAAATGTAATTTTTTTTGTCAATACGTCCCAGTAACCCCTGCAACCCCCAGAACTTGATTTGCTTAAAATTTATTCTTAGTGGATCCCTATTCACCAAAAGAAACATGCTTAACAAATTTCAAGTATATGGGTCTAACAATTAAAAACAGGAATTTTTTGCTGTAACTCCTCTTGACCCCTCGCAAACATCTTGGGGGGTCAATTTTCATTTTACTCTTTGTTAGAGGAACTCTATTTCATGAAAGGAACATGCCTACCAATTTTCAAGCAGGATGATCAAGTAGTTTAAAAATGGAAATATTTATCGATTACGCCTCTTAATCTCCCGAAATTAAACTTGGTAGTTGATATTCGCGAAACCCATTTTGTAACGGTTCTCTACTTTACGAAAGGAATCTGCTTATCAAATTTCAAGACTGTACGTCGAACAGTTTAAAAATGGGGATAATTGTCTATAACGCCACTTGAGCCCGCAACGCACTTCTTGGTCTGTTTTCACAAAACCCATTTTGTAGGGGAATTGCACTCTATGAAAGGAATCTGCTTAGCAAAATTTGAAGACTGTGCGTCCAATTAATTAAAAATGCAAAAAAATTATCAATTACGCCCCTTGAACCCCCGCAACACCACCTAGGGGTCGATTTTCACAAAACACATTTTGCAGTGTATTTCTATCCTAAGAGAGGAATCTGCTAACCAAATTTCAAGACTATGAGTCTAATAGTTTAAAAAAAGAAATAATTATTTATATCTGCCCTTAACCCCCCGCAACAACCTTGGGGGTCAATTTTCTCCAAACCCGTTTTGTAGCGGATATTTACTCCATGAAAGAAACATTCCTGCCAATTTTCAAGCAGGTAGGAAAAATAGTTTAAAAACGAAAATATTTATCTCTTACGCTACTTATTCCCCTGCAACGCCACTTAGAGGTCTGTCTTCACAAAACCTTCTTATAGCTGATCTCTACTCTATGAAAGAAATCTCTTTATCAAATATAAAGACTGTGCGTCTAATAGTTTAAAAATGGAAATAATTATCTATAACGCCCCTTAAGTCCCCTCAACGCCACTTGGGGGCAATTTTCACGAAACCCATTTTTAGCGTATCTCTACCGTATGAGAGGAATGTGCTTACTAAGTTTCAAGACTGAACGTCTAATAACTTAAAAATAGGAATTTATAACGCCCCTTAAACCCCCGCCCCCGCAACACCCCTTGGGGTCAATTTTCCCAAAACCCATTTTGTAGCGGATATTTACTCCAGGAAAGAAACTTACCTACCAATTTTCAAGCAGGTAGGTGAAGTAGTTTAAAAACGGATATATTTATCTATTACGCCCCTTAATCCCCCGCAACGCCACTTAGAAGTCTGTTTTCGCAAAACCCGTTTCGTAACTGATTATTATTCTACGAAAGGAATCTATATATCAAATTTAAAGACAGTGCGTCAAATAGTTTAAAAATGGAAATAATTATCTATGACGCCCCCTAAGCCCCTGCAACGCCACTTGGGGGTCGATTTTCAGCAAAATCATTTTGTAGCGGATCTCTACTCTCTGAAAGGAATTCGCTTACCCAATTTCAAGATTGTACATCAAGTAGTTTAAACATGGAAACAATTATTAATAAAGCCCTTAACCCCCAGTAACGCCCCTTGCGTTTCGAATTTCGGAAAATCCTTTCTTAGCTGATGTCTACTCTATCAAAGGAACATGTCTACTAAATTTCAAGTCTGTAGGTTGAATAGTTCCAGAGATTTCGTGATTAGTCAGTCAGTCAGTCAGTGAGTGAGTCGCTTTTCTCCTTTATATATATAGATTGACTTTTGAATGCAATGGGTGATAAAGTTCAGTGTGTTTAATTGAAGAGATATATTTTCGATTTTTGAATTTACTATAAAGAAGGGATTTATCTAATTCAAAAAATAGACTCATCATCCATTGTCAGGTAAGCTATCAATGTTCCATGTTGCATTTCAAAATTTAATTTTATGTGTTCCACATTTTTGGGAAAGATGTCTATGCATACAACTTTTTTAAAAATAAATACTCAGTATAATTACCTGGATTTTATTTATTTATTTTTTACGTAGCCTGTGACTACATTCCAGTAAAAAACGACGTTTTAAATCTCAAAACAAAACGAAAATCATGCATTTAACGCAGTGCATCTGAAATTGTGGGGGTCGGCCCCTGGAGGGGGAGGCGTGATAACTCTACGCGAGGGGCGCAAGCATATTGAAAATTCAAAAACAAAAGATTATTTTAAGAAAAAAACTTAATGAACTGAAATTAAACAAAATAAATTCTGACATGATAAAAAAAATTAACATTTACACTGATATAATACACTTATAAATGTATCAGTGCTGCACAATGCATTTTATAATTAATTTAACAGTACTAAGTTAAGAACAAATTTAATAATTACCAGTGACTCCATAAGCTTGTCACTTATAAATTAAAAAAAAAAATAACACTTGTCTTGATAATTTGTACGGTTTTTAAATAATACATTGCGGGAGGGGGGGGGGAGAACAGAAAAGGAATAAATAAGAAAATCCTTTGATGTAAGTAAATCCTTCGTAAACTCAGTGAATGTCCTTTTATTGCATTCCAAAGCCTTCGGAATAATTTTATGGATATCAGTGCACAGAAAGGATCGCACTTTGGTAAGACGTATATGTACGACCTAGGCATTTAATGCACCGGTTGAGCTCCAGTGGCACTTAAGAGGTTACAGTCGTAATGTAGCTTTAGCGTCACAATGTATAGTATTATTTTATTCAACGTATGGTTATTTGTATGGAGGGGACGCTATGAAATAATGATTGAATATTGGGACGCAAATGTTGTAAGTTTGAGAAGCACTGGTTTAAGGGTTAACTTTCCACCCCCATTAGTGAACTGCAGTAAATTAGTTGTTCATCTTAGTAATATAATTAATATGTAAAAAAAAAAGAGTTTTAGCTCATTCTTAAAAGTTTTTGAAAATCACATGAATTCATTGTAAATTTCTACTTCAATAATTGACGAGCTTATATGAGATATGATTTACAAGTATATGTCAAACTATGTGCAACTCTATCGAGTTCTAATAGATTTTGTGATAACATGATTTGAAATCATAAAATAAATTTCTTCATGAATGCGTAGTAAAAATTATTTAAAGAATTATAAACTCGAAATTTTATTTTTGGAAAAAAAGAAATTAAAAGTTGCTTTGATTCAAAAATGCATAACACCTTATATTACTGTATTAACAGAAAAAAAAATAAGAAAAATAATATCAAATTTGGCATAAAAAAAATTGGAAAAAAGCCAACTTTTTAAATGAGAGCAAAATATTGACTATTTTGTTCTGAGATAAACTGGTATAAAGTTTTCATTTCATCGGAATGTGAATATATATATATATATATACATGAACATAAAATTTATCATAGTTATGGTGTTTTTTTAAGTTAGAAGTCTCGAATTTTGTGTAGTAATAAAAAAATATATAAAAGGAACAATTAAGGCTAAAAAATGCTTTTTGTTTAATTTTTGTCAAATATTAAACATATCGTGTCCATTTAATCAATTTAATATCATTCTGGAAATGGCACTCTTTTAATATTTTTCAAGTTAAAGTCTTCAGTTTTATAGATAACATTGTCTTCTAAATATTCCAAATTTTTCGAAAAATTTATTCCTTTATGAACTATATTCATAATTACAGATTATTTTCTTCTTTGATAACATACTTCTGAAGTTTGAAAATATTCTGCAAAATAAGATAAAGCTTTGTTTTATTTTGTAATGATTTTTTCAAACTTTTTCCAAAAGCTTAAGTTTTTTACTGAAATTTGTTACACAGCAAAAATTCCTTATAATGTTTCTAAAATGATTTTGTGTAACAGCCAAAAAACAACTAAACAAGATTACAAATTTAATTATGCTGGAAAATTATCAAATATATAAAAATAAAATTTTAAGCTTCTCTTGCCAGCATATCATTAATTGAATTATCATTATTTTTAAAAATCTAAAAGCAACGAGGGCGTTAATGTAATATTTTTGCAAAAATAAATTTTTATTCCACTGAGTATCAGTAAAAACAACATGCGAGAGTAAAAGTTTAAAAAAAGTGTCTGTAACTCCTTAAATTTTATAGATTGATTCTAAATAATTTAATTATTGTAATTATACTTTCTTCGCTTGTTTATTTTCTCAAATAAGCATTGTTTATTTTTAGAAAAAAGTGCTCTTCCTATTAGCGAGTAAAATTTTTTTAAAAGTCAAAATATTTTCAGCATTAAGAACAACATGGGACATAATTTTTGTTATACACGTTGGATTATAAGACAATGTAAACGAAATTGATTGAATTGTTCTTTTAGCCTTTAATTTTTAATGAATGTTTGTAAATTTCCAGTGGGATTAATTTTTCATAATTATCCTACTAAGAGAAACTAATATAAAAAGAGTATAGTTTCTCTGAAATAATATTATTATTTAGCTTATAAAGTAAAAAAATAACATTAATGAAATATGGAGAAGATTAAAACTTAATTAGATAAGAAATAAAATAATTTTTTTTTTGCTTGAATCAAAGAACTAAGTAAATTTTATGCTTTTGCATTTTTAATAAAATATTTAAAAACAATTCAATTAGGCTGAAATGAAAATAATTTGTTTTAAAAATAACTTTTTTGTAGCAGTCTCAGAGTATAAGTAATGTAACTGATAACGTAATCGAAAGATTAAATGTACTTACAATGCTTTATGTTGCAATGTAAGCTGGAGCAAAAGAGAATGCCCAGTTCATGTGGGATTATTGCTAGTATTCTTTTATTCTAAATATCTCAAAAAAGAGAAACAAAATTGAAAATTTCTTGAAAAGTAAAGGAAAATACTTATTTTTTAAATTAACTTACAATAATTTTTAATACAAAGAAGAATTGTGAGATTTTAAGCTCCTTATAAGCAGTTTAAAACATAGAATTTCCTTTGAAATCAGATTTTTTAAAGAAAGGTATACCCGATTTATGTAAGTTTTATAATTTAATATACACGTAAAATAGAATAAATAAAACATAAATAAACTGTATTTATCGTAAAAAAGATTTTCCGTCGTAGAAACAATTATAATTGAAACTCTAATTCTGTTTGTGTTGATTATTTTTAATTTTATGATAAAGATCCCTACTTATTTATGAAAAGAATATACATTTATAAAAACATAAATTATTTCTTAAAGAAATAAATAAGTTTTGACAAAATAATATCCCCGACGTTTGTGTGCTGTGTGAATATCATTGCAGACCGCTTCATGCAGGCTGTATTCTCGGTAAGTAATGGTAATTACAAACTTGATAATGTCCCATGTCTTAAGAGTGGAATCCTCAAGTAGTAGTCCAAGGAACTTTTCGATGAATTTTAAGCCATGTATTGGCTTCCAAATTTGTTTGATATGAATCCAAACCGACATTTATGATTTCAACTGAAAACCCGAGTCCGTGATCTCTCTATCACGGTACAACCTAGCAATGTTCTAGGATTGAAGGACCAGTTGGTGGTACCATATACTTCTTCAGACTGGCAATCAACACCTAAGTGGAGCCATTGATTCGACAACTGCTGGCTTTTTTGATAGCGCAAGATGTGGTTGCTTCATATTAAACTTAATATTGTGTTGTAGACTCACTCGAATCCAGTACGCATGCGTATTTGATTTCACGTTTAGGAAATAACTCACTACTCAAATGAATAACTCACTACTCAAAATCTTTGACTTTCACACTTCTTTACAAATATAACAAGACTTTATTACACACTTTTAAATATACTAATATGATACGCTAATTAGAACACTCGGTAATATAGCACCTCGCAACAGGCCGCGTACCTTCTTACTCTCGATGTTGACAGTTGTACGGAGCACATGATCTTTGTTGAGATTTTAATCTCCTTTCTTAACTGTTGGGGGATAGCATTCGTTGCATGATTTTACTCTCATGTGTGCGTGGGCGTTTGCATCTGTGGGCATCTGAACTGTAAAACAGTCCTCAATCCCATATCATGAAAGTCTTAGATGTGGGAGCGACTCATACGTAGAATGGGTCACGGAGTTCCTGTTTCCTTGTGGAAACTTCACCTCCTGTCTTTGAAATTGAGTTTAGCTTTGCCTTAGCCCAGTACTGCGAGAAAGTATTTAGTTTCAGAATTTAAAGTTAAAATTAAAAAATGAGGAGAGAATTTGAAAAGTCAATAAAAGAAATTGCATTTAGTAAGAGAAGTGCTTTAAAAAATTTAAACAAAACTTGAGTTATAAGTGCCTTAAGTTGAGGTGTGTGAGAAAATTTAAAATATTTATTGTGTCCCAACACTATGCACATCGGGGGTGTGGGAACGACTCTAGTTGTGTGTGGGCGTACCAATACACCTTTATATACCCGCGTTTTCACGGCGCCCTCTATAGTTGGGCTCTAAAAGTTGTAACTGTTGGAAACCTGAGATCTACGGTAGTTTCAACAACCAACGCCTTCTGGCAAACTGGCAGTATGTCTAAAGAACTGATAGAAAGCAGACGTTTGTTCGTTTTGTTAGAGTGTGCTGTATTCTTACATGTAGTCCTACTTGTATATTCTCTAAACTCTTATAAAACTTGTAAATTTGCTCAAATATATTTTATGTAAAATTCAAATAGTCTCTTTATTTTGAATCAAATTGTTTCTCGACCAACATCGACCAACTGCCCGTCTCATTTGAAAGAAGGCAAGTTAGAAGTTTTCCATTGCCTGTTTATTAATAAATAATTACTTTTACTATTTGTTTGGAGGTAATATTTATAGCTCTTCTGTGTGTTATTTAACTCTTTTATTTTTTGCTAAATTGCATGATTCTCTTACTGATGAATCATTTTAAATTCGAAATTATAATGTTAATCTTATAAATTTTTTCTTTTTCTTTTTCTCTATAAATTTAATTTTTTCTCCAAATTTTGTGAATATTTATGCATTCCCCCCCCCCCATAAAACTGCAAACTTTCGATGCAATCGCAAAAATTGAAATGAAAATATTTTCAATTATCGGAAAAAGATGCAATTTTACAGAAACCCTTATTTTTTTTTATTTACATCATAACATACAAAAAGCAGCAGTCTAGATTTGAGAAGAAAAGTGGAATTTCCAAAGGATCAACATTATGCGCATGAATTCAAAATGGCTGGTATAGAGAAGGTAATCTTAATGATGAAAAACCAAAATCATCATTTTTCCATTCGTTAGAATGATGAGAGAATAAAAGTAGCCCTGGTTTCAAAAGGGGAAAATAGTAAGTTATATTTATTGCTATTTTTTCTTTCCATTGCTATGCCATTGATTATTTCAAATAAAATTTTTTTTTTTTGTACTGAAGAAATAATTTTTTTAAAGAGATAAAATGCCAAACTTTTTTTTTAAATATAATTCTGATATGTCATCAAATTCCCTTATCAAATTTCAATTTATTTCAGAAAAAAAATGCTTACAAAAATTTTTTTAGATTATTTTTAATAAAGGTAAATTAATAAATCTAATAACAGTGGCAAATTTCATTTAAGATTATTGTTAAAACTTTTTCTAAAAAATCCATGATTTCAATCAATATTTCTTAAAAATTACAGAATATTACATATTCAATTTTATGAGGTATTTTAAGCAGTTGAGATTTGTAACAGAAAAAATTTAAGTTCAGGATTATTGTCCACCAATAAAAAGTTGGTAAAACTATTTTTTCTCAAAACGTCAGATAAGTTGTGTTTAATGCATGATGGAAATTTTCGAGACTGCTGCACTATAGGAAGTGAAGCGTTATTGGAACCGAAAAAGTAAAACATTTTCAGATTCCGTCAGAAACTTGGAATGTCTCTATACAAACGTTTTTGAAACATATTTCTAGAGCAATTCATTCAAAATTTTTCATCTGAAATTCGTTTCGTTTTATGCATTGACTTCTTCAATCTTTTTTCTTAACCACGTTGGTCGGTTTCCGATGCAATAGCATGGAACGTTTTCCAATCCGTAAATCTTTTTCTGAGTCAAAGGCGGCAACGGATATTAAGAGACACGGTGAAACGCCATCTGGTGGAGATGAAAAGTGGCCCTGTCGACAGGAAAGTGGAAATTGGACTTCGATTATTGGTTGTTGTAGAAGAGTCATCTGAAATGAAAAGAAAAACGATTATGGGCTAGTGCTTGTTCGGATGGTAGATTTCTTAGTTTTTAAATATTTTGAAAAAATATATTTTTTGAATTTTATTTGTGTTTATACAAATTGCATCAATTGAACTGTACGTACATAAATGTTATATTTTAAAAACGAGTTTATTTGCAGTTTAAGGAAGATGTATTTAGATTACTTAAAAACATCGAATGCTGAAATGATTGATTATTTTGGATCTAAGAACCTTCTCTTATTAAGAAAATCACAACAAAGATAAATTAACGTATCATTCCCTTATTTTAAACATTAAATTTAATTAAATATTATAATTTTAAATATTGAAAATTAGTTGAACAGTTGAAACGTGTTGCTTTATCTTAAATAAATATATATATAGTCCTATAATACTAATTTTGCAGTGAGTAATGTATAACATATATTGAAAAACATTGTTATATTACTCACTGCAAAATTAGTATTTATAGGACTTGAAAAATTTTAATAATTCCACAAAACTTCGCAGAATTTTCGGGGAAAAAAACAAAGTCAAGCATTTTACTTGAAAATTTATTTCGATTTCGTTATAGAAAACTTTTTCCAGCAAGTAAAATTTTTTTCTACATTCATTTTCTGAAATATCAAATCTAAACGAGATTATTTGATCAAAATTTCTTTCCGGTAAACCTTTTTCGGAATAGAGGTTTATTAATTTTTGGATGCTAAACTAAACCTCAATAAACAAATGTTTTCATAAAGATTTTAAACTTTCTTTTACATTATTTTCGTCTGAAAAATGAACTTGATTGACGCTTCTATTAATCTACATTTCAAAATAAATGAAAAGGATCACAACAACTTAGCGTAAATTGGTTTGAATCAGTATAATCAAAAATGGCATATTATTTCTTATACTCTTTATAATTATAAATATCGCTTAAGAGAAAATGTCGCCTTAGTCAGGTTTTAACTTAAACTGACACCTAGAGGAGTTTTTGTGATAGAATTTAGTTTAAAACGAAATATAATTCCCATTATTTCACTCGATGGTCAATAGTATAATTTAAGAGTTTAAATCCTCGACTTAAATTGCTCACCACTGGAAGTGAGGTTCTATGTCTTAATAAATGAACTACTGTAACATTCTTCATCTGAGACTATATATAATAAAGTAATCAAAATAAAAGTAATAAAATCTTATAACGAAATATTCCTCAGAAAGTAATACTATGAACATATCAACAAAACTTGCATATTTTAATCAAAAATCAAACTTAACTTTCAAAAAAATTAAAAAGGCTTAGAATTATATACCAAATATATATATAGATATATACAATGTACAAATTGTAACGTGATTTTTACCTTGTATAATTGAAGACTTTTCAATGCCGCGAAATTTGTTTGCAACAGAACAATGCATAAAATGTTAAAAGTAAGTGAACCTGACGAGGATGAAGATATTATATTGATCATAGACGAAAATTGATAGTTGTGTAAGATTTTAAATCCATCAAAATGATTTTCCTACAGCTCTCTCTCTCTCTCTCTAGAAGTTAGAAAAAATACTTCTAACAAACATAGATGCTGAAAAGAAATTTTTTCTCATTTTTTTAAGTACTGCACAAAAAAATTGTATAAAAAGAGATTACACAGATAATTTAAAGACTGAAATGAATTGTGGAAGTTCAAAATGCATAAAATATTTTCAACGTTCAGTATGATTGTATATTTCTTGATATGTTTCGCCTTTACAGGATAATAAGTATAACACATTCAATACTACAATGTGTATAATACTACAGTTGGACCTCTATATAATGAAGTAGCTAAATCCCTAAAAAAAGTTCTTTATATAGAGTTTCATCTTTCACTATTCTTTATAAGCCACACATAAAACAAATTTTAAATTCATAAACACTATATAATAAAAAAAGTCATTATTCACACCTTTTGTAAATTAATATTCGTTTATTTTATTTATCTTACCTATCAAAAAGATAAGAATGAAAGAAAGAAAAACTGAAAGGAAATTTTCTTGACGCCTTAATCCATTTACTGAAGAATTAAATTTTTTTCTCTGATACTCAAACTCTTTCGTCTTGACATTTTCCAGCTACAAGAAACAAAGTTATCAGTACGACGGATCAACACTACAAATGAACGGAGACTAGTTTAAAGACACGGGGACATTGAGGGTGAAAGGGGATATCGAACATGTTTACATTAAACTGGACAATGGGGGCTTAAGAGTTGCATTTTTTGGATGAAATGCCCAGAATTCCACTGCTCTCATTGTGAGTTAGGCAACTAATAAAACCAGTTCAAGATTTATGGCCACCATAAAATGTGTTAAAAGAGAGAACCACTTGAAATATCCAGAAATACTTCAAAAATAGGGAGAGAAAAAAAATGGAATTACTAAAGAAAATGTTCGCTTTATAGAAAATGCACTTCGCTATAGGGAGGTTATTATACGAAGAAAATCCTGAAATGTTCTTGGTTCCAGGAATAGTTCGCTATATAGAAAAATTCGCAATATAGGGGTTTGTAATGTGGCGATTCGACTGTATACAGCTTATAAGTAAATTTTAAAAAATCTTCAACAAATAATGAAAGCAATAAGCATACGAGTAAAACTGTATTAATTATAGACAAAAAGAAAAAATAATGTATTTTGCATTGTTAAATTCTTTAATTATACGTTTTCTTTCTTTTTCTTGCGTAGTCTGAAAAAATTTTAATTTATATGTATAATATAGTGCATTTATTCAATATTAAAATTATATACCAAAATTCCAATTTGGTAGAAATTGGCTGTAAGACACAGACGAATGTATTTAGTGGCGTAACCTAGACACCCCACATCGCGTGGGGGGGGGGAGGATTGTAGAGAGCTCAAAGTCTGACTGACGCTAAGTACGGCTTGGAACCCGAACCTGACATTGCAGGAGGGGGGGGGGCTAATATTCTTCGTAACGCCACTGAATACATTACAAATATTGTGAAGTGGATCAGTGAGAAGTCATGAGTGAATCCCTTATTTGGATAGACGGTGACGAGAACCCTGCCTCAATTTTCTTTTGGAGTTAATTCATTTTAGCTCAAAGAGAAATGGAGAACATTGGTTTGACAACAGCAAAATCGGTAATCCTGAAAATTTTGAAGGTTTATATATATAAGAGGATCGATATTTCCTCATAATTCGCGTGTCTCATTATTTACCCTCATATTGCTCAGATTGGGAACATCTCTTCTAGTTTGAATTTATAGAATTCTGTCTGTTGATAATGTGTGTGTTTATTAAACAGATGGGTTAACCAACATGACTTGTCATCCTTCCCTTCCTCCCACATACCTTGGGGCTGAGAGAAGACCTCAGCTCTTATATAGTGACGCTGACTACTGAGCCGTAGGCGTGGGTTCGAATCCCGTAAAAGGCATGGATGTTTGTAAATGAATTGCGTCTTTGCGGCATGGAGGTACTCTAAATAGCCGTCGAGTTCAACATTCATAAAGGTACTGTTTTTGAATATATTATAACTGATGTGACGGTTTTTTGTTTTTAATCAATTATAGCATTTTCCCACTGTTATGAAAATTCGTTCACGAAAACATTTTAATATTTTATTACTATATAAAATATGCAATCCCGACTCTTTTACTTCAATCACTGTTCTTTAGAAACAAATATTTAGTAAAAATGATGCTTCGTAACTCAATATTTATTACTTCTTTTTTATTTCAAAATTTTGCATTCTGGAAAAGAAAATAGAAAATGGTTGAATTTATTTCTTTAATGACTCCATCAAACAACCAAAAACCAACCAGATAACATTACGATTAAAATTGTAACAAAGAATTTTTAAATGTAAGGGATAACTTTGAAACTTCTTTTGGTGGTATATCGTATGTTGGCTTATTCCCTTTGCAAATGTAAAAAATAAAAAAAAATAGAAAACTAATATTAAACTTTTGTAAATTTTTTTTTATTAATACAAATTACATTTATTATTAATACAAATAATAAGGGAGAGATGCAGATCAAAAATAATATTTCACTTATGGTTTCAGAATATTAATCAAAGAATATTTTTTCCAGGATACTGTTTGAATTTCTTTAGAAAAATATCATTAACCAAGCAGAAATGCATTTTTTAAAAATGTGAATATCTTTTCCATTATTAAATACATATAAAAAATCATAATTTTTAGGTTTGTAGAATAAATTATATTATGATATAAATCAAATTAAAGGATTTATTCTACTTTGTTTAACTTCTCAGTTTTTAAAAATTATTTGCTTTTCTTGTATGAAATAACTTTTCATGATTAGTTTACTTTTAGAAACTGAAGTGAAAAAATTCAGAAATATTGTCAGGCTTATTAATAAAAGAAAGATAATATTAAATAAAATAGAACCAGAATGCATTAAGATTAATTATGACATAAAATAAAGAAAGGTATCTCTGTTTGTGTAAATAAGTTTCATACTTTTGTTACAGGGATGTATTGAAATGTTATTAATTTTTATACTTATGAAATATATAAAAATATATACTTCGTAAAAATATTTAAGACTATCTTTCTTAACTGAAACAGCGTATAAATAGATTTAAGCAATATAAGCTATTAAAATATTTAATTTAATTTAGTTTTAACTAAAATATAATTTAATTAACTCCTTCCCGGCTTTTCTAGAGCTGAGCTCAGGCAGCCGAAACTTACATCCTGGCTCATCCCGAGTATAGCTCGGGCACTAAAAAAATGTACACTGCGCAATCGGCCTTTTCCGAATTATTTCACAAGTGCTTTTTATGGTTTTGAATTTTTGAAAAGTACCACTTGGTGGGATTTTCTGCAAAAAAGAGAATACCCCTCTTCTGAGCCCCCCCCCCCTTCACGTTTGTCTGAAAGACATTTTGTTGACTACATTCCCCCTACAGAACAGAAAACTAATCCAATACGACAGTATTATTTGCTACTGAAAGCGAGACAGTAAAAGGAAGAAGATTAGAAGAGAAATAAGCTTCTCTACTGTCCAGATTGCGATGTTGGGTTATGTGCATTACCGTGTTTTTCGAATTTATCATACACGATCAAATTTTGATTAGTAATTTCATAATCGATTATGTATGCAAAAGTTGTGTTTGGAGGGAATTGCATTTTAAACTGTATTTTTAATATTAAGGTGCTTTGTATTTTCATTTATATGCTATATTTAATGCTATTCTATTTTTAGTATTATTTACAATTTCTATTTTACTTGTATTTTCTGTAAAATAAATAGTTTTATTCTTGTGCTTTTTACCAACGCCATTGACTATATTTAGCCTTTTCTCGAGGGCAACGTCTTGTTTGTTTTTGTTAATTGCTATTCAATTATTAGTATTATTTACAATATCTATTCTATATATATTTTCAGTAAAATAAATAGTTTTCTTTTTCTTTTTTTTTCAATGCCGTTGACTGTATTTAGCATTTTCGCGATGGCAACGTTTTTGTTTGTTTTAAGTTCGTGTAATATAATTTCTGAAAATGCTCTGTTGCTGCGCTGTCTTTCGTTAGAAGAAGTTCTCACCGCACGAAGCTGCTGGCATTTGCTCTAAATCTTTTTATGCTAAATTAAAGTTGTTGTTTAAAAGCAAGAGTCATCATTTAGTCCCGTGTGGCGGACAAGTTGAAAAATAAAATTTGAAATGCTATATAAAAGCTAAGCATTTTCTAAGCTTTTTTTTATAGTTAGTGAGAATTGACTCAAGTCTAATGATTTCTGCCATACAATAATCCTTTACAGGTAAATTACTCGTTCACTTATATAGAATTTTTTCATAAATTTTGTTTCTGAATGTCGCTATTATGTTTAAAAAGATATGTACATTGAAAATAAGCATTAAAAAATTGACATTTTTTGATCCATAACCTTGAAATAAAATGAACCTGTAAAGGGTTAATAAAGAAATACACATAAAATAGATTTTACTGGAGAGTTTAGCTTAGAAACATTGTGTAGTACGAGCTATTTACTTTTATCATCTTTAATGATGAAAAGGTAATCGAGGTTGCCGAGTCTAATTGTGGCCAGTGTATTTGATTGATCCTAGACTATAGAAGGTTTTTACACTTTATAAAACACAATATTAGCAAGTGGATTAAAAATGTAGTACTTAATAGAAATTATATGCATTGGCTTACAGAAACAATCCAAAATCCATGGGGAATACATGATGGGCTCTGAGGATCATAACTGGACATATTTTAGTAGTCTATGAGGTTTCATCCACAATTGATTCAAAGGAACCTTCCAAGTGGATACCTTTCCAGGGAACCTGAAGGAAAGCTCTAAGCCCTAGTTGTCAAGCAAAGATCTCTTGAGTATAATAATTACTGTAGCCGGGAGACCTTCTCTCGCCACTTTAATTAATATTTAACTCAGACAGAGTGGCCATTGCTACGATTACACCTCACTGTGCATACCGATATGCATCTTTGCAGTGGTGCCAAATTCCTTCGAATTGGAATATCAGAACCTGTGGTAAAATTGCTTTCATCGCTGAATATTGTTTCGAATTGAGTCGTCCCAATGCATGATCTTTTGATTAGTGATGTTATGCCTGAATAAAGCCTGGATCCCAATGGGATACTAATAAGACTCCAGTTGTATAGCCTGATTATCGGGATTTATGGTCATTAGTTTCATTTAAAAGACTTGGCCTTTCTGTTGTCATCTAAAATAGCTTTTATCTTTCACATAACTGTTCTAATTCGATAATATTCTAAGATCCACTGCATTTAAAAATTTTTTTTTTTTACAGTTCCTTGATGTTTCTACAAGACGATGTCTGTTGGTACGTGACAAATATCTCCAATGATAGCCTTTGTAATTTGTGTTTGAAAATTCCATGATCAGTAAGATATGTAGATATTTTTCAGTAGATAATGTTTAGTCTGTGAAAACTTAGGGCAATAAGTAATTAATAACGCTGTTGTATAATTGTTACCGTTAAAGTGTGAAATCCGATATTTCATAGAATAACTGGGTATTTCATGAAATAATTGGACAAGTTAGTTAATAAATTTAAAATTATTGAATTCTATGATTTAACTAGGTATTCTATTAGAATAACGACTACTTGATTGTCAAAGTAGGAAATACACACTCGACATTTTTTAAACTGATTTTAGATGCTTCTAATCAGTTTTGAACAACGTATAGCTGCGTTTCAATGACGTGTGGGCCGCGGTGGCCGAGTGGTCTAGGCATCGGATCATGGCTAGCGTGTCATGAGTTCGATCCTAGTACCACTAAAGACCCGCCGTGTAGGGGAGCAATGCACGTTAAATCTGTCGAGAGCTCAAACGTCCTCCCGTTGGTGTAGTGTGGTAGTTAGGAGAGGGGGTGCCAGCTCAGGTGTCGTCCGCGTCACTTGACCATGGTTCAAAATTACGCGGACCGTCGCCAAAAGCCCTCGTGTTGCTAATCAGTGCGACGTTAATAGTCGCTCACTCACTCACGTGTGTGTGTGTGTGTGCCCTTCATTTCGTGGTTTTTAAACGTTGAATTTAGGCAGTGTATTTATGTTTGCGTTTTACATTTTTGATTATTAATAAATATTTTTGCAACCTGTTTTCAAGCAATGACTTGGGCAGGAATGGGAGACTAATCTGAAAATATAAAATACTCAATGCGAAAGATTTGAATCTTTATAAAATAAGCGTGGGACAAAGGAAAAAAGTTCTGTACTTACTCGTGAAAATTATTAACTTTGATAGCAGAAATAAAAAGTGCTAAAAGAGCACAGAAAAAAGTATCACGTGACTATTGGTTACTCCAACATTTTGATACCCTTGAAGTTTAAGGTTTAGAAAAGTTAATTGCGCCAGTTACAGATGCAAAAGATATCCATTTTCCCCATTCTGTTTAACTAATGTTAGTAATACGAGTTAAAAGAAATTATATCATCTGCAGTTCCTTATTATTTACCAATTAATCATCCGCAATAGGAATAAAAAATATTTTTTGAGAGGTTTTTAGCTATTTATGATCAATTTATTTATAAAATAACTTTGAAATTGTTTAGTTTCTCCCTATCTCTTTAACGGTCTATCATTAGTTATTTCATAGAATGACTAGGTAAAGTATGGAATGTTTCATCTGTTATAAACTTTACTGACTTGTCCAGTTATTTCATGAAATACCTAGTTATTATATGAAATAACTGAATTATACTCTTTAACGGTAATATAATGGTCAATTTTTGTAACATGGTTAGATCATTTTATAGATCCACTTTTTAAAGAATTTCATGGAATTTTTTTCGAACTTATGGAAATAAAATTTTTATTCGGTCAATAAAAATTGTATTTAAAACACTTGAAATAAAATTTTCCAATTGTCTTCGCTTATTTATCATAAAATAGATGAAATAATCTATTCAAAATGTACAGTAATAATTTTTATTCTATAATGCATACTATTTGAGGCTTCTTAATCGAAATGCATTTCAAAAATTTCCTTTTTTTTCATGAACTAGTTTTGTTTTTATGGTATATGACTACATTATTTCTTTTTAAAATACTATTAAATTGTTGAAAAAGGATATTTGTCAGCATATTGTAAGTAGGAATCAGAATAACTGGATATTAATATTCATTTAAATATGAGATCTGACTAAAATATATTAAGAGAAGGTAGCTTAATAAAATTTATTTCCATTCTTTAAGTTCTGCTATTGATTAGTTGAAAATACAATCTTTTTAGTTTCGAAAGAATAGATTTAATTTTCACGCAAGAAAATTAAAATTTTCTACATGAATATTAAAAAATCACAGTTCTTCAGAATTTTGTTGAATAAGTCCAAATTTGTTCAAAAGAATTCTTTATAGAAATACTCGGAAATTCATTTAATTCAGCTTTATTTTATGTAAATAATATGTTGATAAATTTTAGACTATTTATTCAATACGGAATTGTTTTCCAAAAGAATATTGTTTCCGCTGACAAAAGAATATTTATTTCAAATATGAAGCGTAAAAGGAAATATTTTATAAGATGTACGTTAATATTTATCACAAGTTACAATATATTATTATTATATTTCTATAAATTCTCATTTATTTATTTATTATTGTATTTGCTTTAATATTTACTCCTATAAATTATAAAAACACGAATAGCTAAACGATTAATAAAAAGTTAAGTAATAGAATTGCTTTCTGAAATGAATAACAAAGTCAATAAATAACACTTGAGTTTGTTTAAGTCTTTATTTAAATAAATATAAGCAATACTTATTCCATCACGAAAAGAAAGAAAAAGCAAAGCAGAAATAATTCAAGTTGCCATCACTTCGTCTTGTGAAATGTAGCATTATTGGATGTGGAAAAGCGAAAGAGCTAAAGATTCCATCAGAAATTTGGAACGTCAAAACATTTCTAAAATACGTTTCCGCGTCCATTCATCACAAGTCGAAGAAATATTTCTCACCTGAAATTCGTTTATTTTATGCTCAGACTTTCTCCAATCTTTTCTCTTAACCGCGATGGTTGGTTTATGATGTAATAGCACGGAACGTTTGCGAATCGTAAATCTTTTTCTGAGTAGTTGGTGGCAACGGATATTAAGAAAGACATGGACAGTCGCCATCTGGCGGAGATGAAAAGTGGTCTTGTTGACAAGACGCCGTAGAATATTGGCTACTTCTGAAAAGGTTATCTGAGATTTAGTGGGAAAGATATATGACTAACTGTTAGTTCAATTCTACATTAATTACTACGGATTTTTTTTTAGTAAAATAAGTCTTGTTTCCGGAACTTATTTTCTTAATTTCATTTTTTTATATTTTAAAACAAATGATAACCTTATTCGAAATATTTAATCATTTTAAATCTTTTCATTAGAAATAAATTTTTATTGGTAAGTGCTAATTTTTTTTTGTATTTTCTTTACTAATATTCAAATTAACATAAATAATACTAAATTATATAATAATTCGATTTTTAAAACTAAAACAATTGATACAAAAATTAGAACAAATTACTATTTATCAAATATCTTTTCACGCAAAATTTTTCTTTGATAAAGAATAACGTGTTCAAAAAACTTTCCTAAGCAATTCTTAATAAAATACCCTTGAAAATTCACTTTCCCCAAATACCTTTTTTCTTCGCTTCCATACACAGCTTTTAACTACATTTAATAAAAGAGAGTTTTCAAACAAAAATCCTTCTTACTTTACTAAAACCGAATGAAATGAAACGTGAATCCTTAATTTTAAGACTTCTTATAATACAAATTTTATAATGAAGCTTTTGTTCACTACAAATCCCTCCAAAATTCGAATTGAAAATCAAACTAACAAAGCCATCAAAATGCGCAAGTTTATATTAATAATGTATTAATGCACTTGTCAATACATACGTCTTTCATTCCAAGAAAATAAGAATGAAGGATGACTAAATGAAGGAAGACTGTCAGTATAAAGTCATAATTCCGAACCATGGTCATGCGGTAAAAACGATACCCGAGTTGGCATCTGCTCTCCAAATTTTTACGCTAATCCAAAATAAGAACTTGGAAAATGATAAATATAACTTGCATCATCTCCCTGCTACTCAACGAATCGTACTGTCGACTTAAGGGATATGTATTCTCGCTAGTTCACTCATTGTTGTCTTCACTATAAATTCACACCAAAAATTAGATGACAGGAACTGAGGATTAGAATTTTATTCGAGCGTTCAACATACGCTCTCTCTCTCTCACACACAAAGTTAACATACAGACTGAACTCTATACACACTAGCACCCATCTAGCGACAAATATTCACTTGTTATTTTAGGGTGTCTCAGGAATTATTTGTACAACACTGAACAGGATACAACGCTAACGACGAGCTTGTGAACGTTACCACTTAGCTACCATAGGCCTGAAAAAAAAAGTAAGGATTTCTGTGATATGTATTTGCTTAAAAAGTAGATTTTACAATGAGAAATCGCAACCCTTTTCAAAACAGTAATGTAACGCACGGTATAGTTCCAAGACCGAAATGTAGGTGCCGCCATTACAGTATTGTCTTGGACCGGAAGTGTGACTGTACGAAACACTGTAGTACCGTCAGAGAGAGTTTGGATCTGGACAAGCGTGCGTTCCCCATTTTCGATGTCCAATCCTGGACTATGTAAACTTTACTTATTTTCACTTATTTTCTCTAAATGTTTGTCTTGTAATTGTCTAAGTGTCTGTTCTTTGTAACTGTGCTATCTTATGTCATTAAATATATTAATTTACCCCGAGATTCTATTAATTACTTTTGGTTACCCCAAGTAATGACGTAAGCGGCAGTTACAATTGGCGCCCAAACGTCGGCCCGACCCCAGCTCTCTCTCGCTTCCCCCCCCCCACAGCCTTAGGGTGGAAGTGTTTGTCATCCCGACAATAAGAGGATTCGCACCCTGCGAATGAATATTTTCATCCAGAAAACCTGTTAACAGATAAGTGTTGTTTATTCTAAATAATCATGCTCTGTTATTGTGTGTGTGTATAAGATTATTATAAATTTTGACATAAATTGTGCGTTACTTGCAAAACGATGTCTTTATTTTTCTCTTGGACAGTTACATACTATTTAGTAAAAAAGAAAAAAATATATATATCCATTTTTTCCCCTGTGAACTATGACTTACTTATAAAAATGTGATGATACTTCCTGGATCCTTATAACCTGTAGTTTATGAGACTGTATTTTTGTGTAAAGTAATATCTTGTAATTTTTTTCTCTTCTTTAAAACAGAATATTGTTTTGTTAAGTAGGAATTTTTTATTTATGAGTATATGATTCTTTTTTTTTTACTTGAGGGTTTTGTTATTTCCAAAGTGGGGTTTTCTGATCATTTTTTGATATATGTATTTTTTTTTTTTTTTTTGGCTAAAACTTTGAAAAAGTTTTTTACTTTGATTATGTATTAAAAATGATAAAAACGAAAATATTTTTATTTTTCCTTTTTGTGATTCATGAAATTTTTTTGAATTGTATATTGTAAGAAAGTAAGATATTATTTTTTTGTGGCATAATACTGTACTATTATTCTGTTAGTAATATTTTGTCAAATTTAATTTGGGTCTGTTTATATATAAAATTTAAAAATCAAAGTTTAAATTTGTAATTAATTCAATGTGGAAAAATTTGAATCATGTTTCCAACCAGGGGGAGGGCCTCCATCCAATAGCAACGACTTCCATAGAAAAAGTATAGACCACCCTGGTCATGAAAGAAGTGCCACCCCGATAATCAAAGACTCCTGTTATAGAAAAGTGTATAGACCACCCTGGTCTCAGAAGAAGTGCCGCCCTGGCAATCAAAAATTTCCTATCGTAGGAAAAGTATATAGACCACCCTGGTCTCGTATGAAGTGCCACCCGGCAATAAAAATATCCTGTTATAGGGAAAGTGTATAGACTACCCTGGTCTCGGAAGAAGTGCCACCCTGGCAATCAAAGATTCCTGTCACAGGAAAAGTGTATGGACCACCCTGGTCTTAGAAAAAGCTCCTCTAAGGAAAAGAGGACGCCCCCCCCCCCACGAAAAAAAAGAGTACCTCCTGTTTCCGAGCCGAGACGTCAACGGAACCAGAGGGGATCTGTAACGCACGGTATAGTTCCAAGACCGAAATGTAGGTACCGCCATTACAGTATTGACTTGGACCGGAAGTGTGACTGTACGAAACACTGTAGTACCGTCAGAGAGAGTTTGGATCTGGACAAGCGTGCGTTCCCCATTTTCGATGTCCAATCCTGGACTATGTAAACTTTACTTATTTTCACTTATTTTCTCTAAATGTTTGTCTTGTAATTGTCTAAGTGTCTGTTCTTTGTAACTGTGCTATCTTATGTCATTAAATATATTAATTTACCCCGAGATTCTATCAATTACTTTTGGTTACCCCAAGTAATGACGTAAGCGGCAGTTACAGTAAGATATATCGATTTGTTACAACGATGTTTAAAATTTTTTTACTAATTATTAGTATATTTTATTAATGAATACATAATGAAAAAAATTAAATGATTGAATTCTTATTCAAGGGGAGGGAAACTTCTTTTTTGAAAATGCAATAAAACACATTAATGTTTCATTTGACTATATTGTTATTTGTCGCCTGCCACAAAACATTGGAACTTCGAATTTACACAGTTTTAAACACAATGTCTCTTAAATGCAGCCCTCCATTATCACTACATTGATGCAGTCGATTTCAAAAACTTTGAGCCACCTTTTCAAGCAAATCAACCGGGATAATGTCAATTTTGGCAAGGATATTGTTCCATAAGTCTTCCAGGGTCTTGGAGCGATCTTTGTGAACCAGGGACTTGAAATAAGCCCACAGGAAGTATTCAGGAGGGGATAAATCTGGTGAGCACGCAGGCCTGTTTACGTCCACTCGCAGGGAGATTAGTCATTCGAAGAAGGCTGTTCTTGAAACACCCATGGAAGCCCTGAAAATGTGGGTTGTGGCCCCATTTTGTTGTAACTGCACGTTATCAAGAACCTTTACTTGGAGAGAGGTTAAGAAAATTGTTGGATCATTGTTACATACTAGTCTGAATTGATACACAAACTCATCCCATACTTTCAGGTGTTCTAACGGTCTTCGGAAGTCCTTTCCTATTTTTGGTGACATTCTTCGTTGTTCGAAAAGCATGTATCCACATTAAAACACATTTTCGATCAGTAGGAGCACGACTTCATAGATGAATATCGAAATGACGACGAAGGACACGTTGCACTGCAACTACCGACCGACCTGTTTGAGAAATACACCTCCTTGGCAAAAGCACGCTGCTGCCTCGATCACAACATGTTTGAGACTGAGACGGGCAGAAACACAAATATCCCACTCCACCCCTTCCACAAAACCCTTCCCTTCTCTCCAAACATCACTTCAACATGTTCAAAAAAGGAAGTTTCCGCGCCCCACCCTGTAATACTGATTTAATCATTCAGGTATCTCTCAAATATATATGCAAGTTTTTTTTTTGTACTGTTACACTACTTTCACATTTCTAGAAATAACCAGAAAAAATACCCAACAAGATTACGAATATTTTTTTATTCAAATGGGGCTGCTGATTGGTATTTTGCCATTGAAGACCTTGTACATTTCTCGGGATCTGACATCTCTTTTTAGTGCGACACCATATAGGTGGATACTAATCGCCCCAATGTAATTTTGATGTCCAGTTTTATCCCCAGAAGGAGACACCTGAGCTCTGAGGATGCGAAATCGCACCAGGAATTTAATTTGTCCGAGAGCACTCAAACATTCAGGCACTCTAGGGATCTTCAACATGCCGTATATTGGTACGATATGGACGCTGACGATTATCTGCATCACGAAAATTCACCGACTTAGACCATGTTCGAACCCACAAACTTGGGCGTACATGCCAGTGACAAACTGACAACACCCCCTAGCCGGCCACGAGTTTACAAATATAAATATGACAAAAAATTATCAAAATTTATTATTTGTCCATCCAACTAAATAAAATTTTTGCTTTTGTTTCTAAAATATCATTAGTCAATTCCCGGCTTTCTAAATTTTTCAAACAATATCATTAATTAATTTAACATCTTTCTTGATTCTTCAAAAATATAGTTAATATTTTTATACAGCCTCAAGAAAATCATTCGTTATGCTTATTAAAAAGGAAAATATTATGCGTAAATTAAATTTAAAAAAAAACGTAATTCTGGAACACCCTCTCAACTCTTTATTCCGAAATCTTATAAATTAATATTACATTATTTAATTATATTTTCTTTGCTGTTTGCTACTTCAGAAAAAGTTTATTTTTATACAAAAATGTTATTAATATTAAAGGTAAAATTAAAAAAATGCAAATATTATCCATTATGGAGCAACAATAAGAGGAAATTCTTTTTAATTGTTATTGTGTATTGCAAATTAAATTAGTTGCAGTATTCCAGTTTTTTTTTCATCTTTCAATGAATATTTAATATTTCACCCGCTCCAATGGGAATAGATTTCTATACCTAATTTAATTAGAGAAGCTCAACTGTGTTAAAAATGAGTCAGACACGATAGAATCAGTTATTATTCTAATTTCAAAAGACTAATAATATACAATAAATTATAGACTTATATTAAAATGAAATTGAATGAGGTATATGAGAATAAATATTAGACCCCTACTAACTAATCAAGCATGGTTTCAATACTTGAAAATAAGTTAACACCAATAAAACAATTTCTTATTTTAAAACAACAAATAATGAAAGCTTCAAAACATCTGTAAACTTAGTTTCTTTTTAAATGCAATTGGAGTATGAAGAACATGAATTATTTTAAAATTTAGTTAGATTTGTTTACCAACTAAAAATTTTAAAAAAGCTCTTTAGTTAAAATATGTGGATAGTTAAAATCTTATTGTGCTCTGAATATCTCATTAGTGTATAGAAATTTGTGTATTTTTTATTATTAAACTATAAAAATACTCAAATAATAATGATTATTCTGAAACTGAGGAGTTCTAAGAGGAATTTGATTTGATTGAATATATTTTTTGAAATTACATGTTTAAAATTTATTAAAGGGAATATAAAAGAATAATAATCCTGAAATTTTGTTGTTTTATGAACTCATCAAATTAAATAAACCACAGTTTATGAAAATTAAACAAATAAAGTAACAAACATATATAAGTATTTACATTAGAAGATTTTTATTTCCCTCAGAAACAGTCATAGAAATTTTAATTTTTAAAAATATAGCATTAATTTTTATTATAAAATGCTTAATGAAATAAAAAGGAATATATATCTTTATGTTAACTTTTTAATTGAATAGGTATCAACATTTTGACATTTGTATTTTTGTTGTGGCAATTAAAGAAATATATACACATAACTTTTTTTTAGAATCGTGCAAAAAAAACAACAAAAAAAAAACGAGCAAAAAATGCATGCGACATATTGTAAATTTAGGGATATGTTCCACAGCTTTAAAAAATAGTTAAAGATAAAAAAAAAAAATCTCTAAATATTTTTCCCGAACACCGAGCAAAAAGAGTAATAAGCAAATCCTTGTTACACAATTATAAAATAATTCATTTTTTTTATAAAAAAATTAAAATGAAAATTTAGTCTATAAGTACATACAACGTATAAAAAATTCAAATTTAAATAAGGAATAAAATTACTGACAACTGTTCATCGCTACTTGATAAGAAGTGCGCACGTTTATTAGGAATCACATCAAAAAGATGAAATAAGTATCATCAGTAGATGTGCCAGATATGTGTATCACAACTGACGGCTTTGATTCAAATGAAGAATTCGTTACTTATTAACGGTTTCTGTTGGTTTTTTGTTGTCGCGGCGTGTTAAGGACCCCAATTTATCGTCTTTTAGCGATGATTACACTCGCCAGAAAATTGTTGTAAACTCCCACACCACCACCTGTTTTTGTTTCAAGTGTTTTTGCACCCACTAGACCTGATGTACCCTTTGAAGTGATTGGCTGGCATTATATCAACCAGCTTTAAACCAGTTAAACAGGCGGTTTTTTTTAAATTTCATAAATCGCTTAGATAATTCTTGATATCCTGCTGCACAAAACTCAAGACTAAGTTAAAAATTTAATGCATGTTCTATGTCGGGATCCTGAGTGAGAAAAGGGTGTTCCATACTTGTAACAAATTTCAGCTGATTAAATGAATTAAATCAGCTGTTTTCACCTTCGACCTCGTAATTATCAACTTCTTTATTATCATCATAAACTCTCATCAATTCGATCAAATTGTTCTCATTCAAAGAGCTTTCTAGCATCAACTCTTCGATGTCAACCGTTTAAGTGTTAAAAACTTCACCAGCAATTGCATTTGATAAAGTTATAATTTCAGAACACAACTATTTTTGTAAAAAAAGAGTTGGGTGCATTAATATTTCTTTGAAATTGACACGGATTATTCTGTGAAAGTGCAAATCAAAATAATCTTCATAAATAATTACTTTGCTGCGTCATACCCCCTCCCCCCAGTCTTCTTTAGATTGAGATACAAACTTATTTAAATGTAAGATATACTAAATATACTCAAGAGCCAAAACCTTATGACCTAATCAATTATGCTAATCTTCACAGCGAAAGGCTGTGAAGATTAGCATAATTGATTGCATAGTTTAAATATCATAGTTTAAGAAACCCCCGAGTTGTCTCCCGGGTGCGGCTGTCCCTGCGGCCTCCTTCCGCTGGTATCGCCCCCGATCAATCACTGGATTGGATGGTCCGGAGACTCCGTCACTGCATCTTCAAGAAGCCCAGTTCCTTTCTATTGGTCATTTCAGGCGCGGCTGTCTCTGCAATCTATTTCGAGTGTGTTCGAAGAAGAAGAAAGATGATACAGAAGATGACGCCGAAGAACCTCGTTACCTCTCGAACCGGCTCGAACTTTATACTCCTTGGGTTGACTTCTTTCATGCCCCCAATAATCTCCGATTGGCGCTTATAGAGGATCTGCACGCAGCACCCCTCGTCTTGGTCCTGAGTTGGTTTCTGAGACAATAGGCCGTCATGACTGAAATCAACGCGTCGACGTATCTCGCACCCCACATGGAGGGGCTAGAAAGCGACCTGTCACTTTGACACATAGATACCTTCTTGCGTACGTCTTTATCACAA
The DNA here is from genome assembly GCA_019973975.1 of Trichonephila clavata. Taxonomy (NCBI): domain Eukaryota; kingdom Metazoa; phylum Arthropoda; class Arachnida; order Araneae; family Nephilidae; genus Trichonephila; species Trichonephila clavata. The sequence continues at coordinate 26,557 of BMAO01039552.1, forward strand.
CAGAGAGACATTCTTTTCACTCAAGGAACCAAATAGTAGAAACTGTGTTTAACAGGAATTTTCCTTCCATAAAATTATTGGGACTAAAATTATCTAAGGGTTGGAGAAGGAAGAGGTGTGGTATCATCAAAGCTGTTTTTAGAATCGGCTCAACATCTGCTTAGCTCCAGGCATGAGGAAAGAATACACGGTCTCTTTTTGATGAATACAATGTCTCATCTGGGCATTCTGCTGTCTCTCATCCCCATACATCAAACTTGATAAATATAGTCGTAAGGTGTTCGTCTAATGAGACGATGGTACAGTGTACACACACTCCCACGCACAAGCACACATATATCTGTTTTTTTACACAAGCAAGACAGAGCTTAGCTAACTAGGATTTGGAGTTAACAAGGCGATTTTTTGGGAGGAATGCCACTCCAGATTTTACAGTGGAAAAAACCCCAAAACATAACTTAAAGAGAAAGTTTACATTATGAATAAGTTTTTATGATGAAGCCTAATGTTAAGAATACGAAGGAACGGATACTTTCATTTTACTAAGATTATTTATCTTAACGCTAGACGCAAACACTCGGAATTGAACGGAACAGATATTTACATTTTCCGTCGGTCAAAACCAAAGCAAATCTTACCAGTCGCTGCGTGGGCGATACATTTCTCTTGTGATACTTTCCCTTTCGTGAGTGGGAGGAAGAGTGTTAAAGGAAACATTTTTTCGCTCAAGAGGGAATTCGAAATCAATGCTTTTACATTTCTACAAAGAATAAAGATTTAACATTGAAGCATTTTTGAATAACAATAAGTTTTATGCTGAAATTTTGCACGGAAGACTCGAAATGCCAACAGCGAAGTACTTTTAAGTTTTCATGTAAGTTTTTAAACATAGCATTAAAGCTTTACAATGGAAAAAGAAATTAAGGTTCCATATTTGAAAAAAATATATGATTAAAAAATTAAACAATGTTATAGTGAGAGAGAACTTAACATCACATAAAAATGTTAAGAAGAAATATAGATATCAATACATTGAAATACACTACTGGCCACACAAAATGCATCACCAAGAAGGACCAGAGATATCACAGTGAAAATTATTTGGCAGATAATATGTTGTACATAGATCAAACGATTAAAATTACAGCCTCTTGTGATGTGTGAATGATGAGGAAATCAGTAGTTAGTGTATCCGCCATTGTTGGCTATAACCGCTGCCCATGCCTAGCATAGAATCAAAGAAATTTTGGATGTATTCTTGGAAAACAGCAGTAAATGCGGCTTCTACATATTTAAAAAGTTAATCAAGTGTAGCAGGGGGGTTGTATCCCAAGTAGTCGTTGTATATGCATGGACCACACATTTTCGATTGTCGATAGATCGGGAGAACAAACAGACCAAGGGTGAAGAAAAACTCTTGAACTTTGCGTGCCATGTGTAGTCACGAATTATCCTGTTGCAATATGGCTGATGGCAAACACTTAATGTATGGGAGGACCATGGGTCCAACACCTCAAAGATGTAGTGCTGGCTGTTCAGTGTACCGATAATGCGTACTATAGGAGCGTGGTGGTGAAATCCAATACCACTCCAAACCATGATACCAAGTGCAGGACCAGTGTGGTGATGCATAACGCAACAGTTCAGCATCCTCTCACCACCGAGTCTCCGACTCGAATCCGACCATCGAATGTTGCAGACAGAAGCGGGATTCCTAATGTCGTTCCTATCCGCTGTCCGTGTCCACCGTTCATCGCCCTGTGTTTTCCAGTCAAGGGTAAACGAAGCGATGGGCGCTTTCCAGGCATTTCACTTTGCTGAAAACGGCGTCGAATGGAACGAGCGGACACCGAATGATGCGTAATAGACTGAATCTGTTGTTTTATGGTTCGTGATGAGGCTGCGGGATGCATCACTGCCATGCGCACAACCCGCCAGTCATCACGTTCAGTGGTTCAACGAGGTAGGTGAGATTAACCCCGTTGGTCCGTCGTTTCCTCCTGCATCCAGCGATGACAGATCCACATCACAGTGGTTTGGTTTCGTTCAACGCGTTGACCGATTTCTCTGAAGGATAATATGCAATCCATAAAGGCTACTATTCTTCCTCGGTTGAATTCAGAAACTTAGGCAAAAGACGCTCGGTGTCTTCAAAGAGGCACAATTAATCAGTTTATGCAAAAAATAGCCATTGCCGTACTTTAAATCGCTAATCTGTTCTCCCCTTATATAGCACTTGCGGTAGACGCTTTCATTGCCACCAACGCATGACGCAAATTTCACGTGGTTTGCATGCTTCCTTCAGGGTGTTGCATTTCGTGTGGCCAGCAGTGTAAATAAGGCACAATGAGTTTAGGAAGAATTTAAGACGAGTAAAAGAGCAATATAGCTTTGAAATTTAGGACTTGTTCAAATGTCATTTAGTTCACTTGAATATGACTAAAGTTCACGAAGTACGTCCCCAATAGCTCTCGTGTTATATTACCCTATGTGGGCTTGCAGTATTACTAGAAGAAAACCTTGCTATTTTTGCTTATTTAACAATTTAAATTCCACTTTTGTTATTATTTATTCGGATTGAATTTTTCAGTGATTGAACTTCAGTATTCTTAAAACCGGTTTCATTTTTAAACTTAATGTATTCTATGTCGTTTTTTTTGTGTGAGTGTCACATAATTCAATATTCCGGTAATGATTAGTATAAAGTTTAATTGCTTTTTAACATATTTACAAGTATCTTTCATGTTACTACTACATGTCATATGTTAGTCTGACTCCACTCTTTTTACAGACTTCCATCATGCATCGTTTTCTCTTTTTTCTGTTGTCACGATATTGGTGGTTTTTAACAGTACAATATTGTTACGCAGATGAAATGAATATTAGTAATAGTTGAAGACGACAAATCTGAGTAATTTCAATTCGCGTGCGCACGAGACTATTCTTCGAATTTAATATTGCATCAGCTTATGTACAGCAGTCGAACCATCTAGAACTTTCCATACTTTGATAGACATAGTTAATAACGTAATTAACTGTGCAGTAACACTTACTTCTAAGTAGAACATTCTAGAAAAAACGGTTGCCATTACAAAGTAAACAAAAATTATTTCAGGCAACTCGCCTGCATCTGGGCTCAAATCTTCTCGAATCTGTCATTTAAGAACTTAAAGCTCTATTGGCTGAGCCAGGTGTTCACATTCGAAAAGAACTATTTTCTCTACAACATTTAAAATCACATTTTATCGAGGATTTGCTAACTAAATTTAATCATAAATTAAAAAATTTCGCTGAGAAGTTCTTCTATTAATCTCATTTATGATAATTAAATAACTAAGAATAATTTCCACACTTTATCAAATTACTTAAAATTTTCTTCAGGATATTAAGGAAATCTTCTTTCAAAATAAAATTCAATAGAAGGTACAAAAAGAAATAAGCTATTCATAATAAATAGCTTTATATAAACGAATTAGCTTCAAGAAACCTAAGATTCGAACTAATTGAAACGGTTCTAAAAAAGTGAAATCTAAAAAAAAATCAAACTTGAAACTTCATTGTTAAAAGTGAAGTATCAGTGAATATTTGGAAAAGTGAAACACAACTAAAGGTTCCATCAAAAATTTCGAACTTAATATTCAAGCAAGGCAGAAATTTATTTCCGCGTCTATTCATCAAAAGTCGAAAAGAAAAAGTCTTTACCTGAAATTCATTTATTTTACACTCGAAATTTCTTCAATCTTTTCTCTTAACCATGATGTTTGGTTTATGATGCAATAGCACGGACGTTTGCGAATCGTAAATCTTTTTTTCTGTGTTGTCGGTGGCAACGGATATTAAGAGACACGGAGAGGTGCCATCTGGTGGAGATGAAAAGTGGCCCTGTCGACAGGACACTGGAGGATATTGGACGTCGATTATTGGTTGTTGCAGAAAAAAAGACATCTGAAATGAAAAGAAAAACGATTTTGGTTTGCACTTGAATGAGTTCTACATATTTCTTGGTTTGTAAATCTTTTGAAGAAGACTTGTTTTGCACCTTCGATCGGGAATTTCTTAAAAAGTTTTCTGTAATGGAAGAAAAGAGAGATAGGACGAATCTTTCTTGATACTTTCAGACTGTTTGTGTTATATATATTAAGCTAGACACACTTCATAGATATATGTTGATTTAAACCTATAGAAAAGAAAGCAATTGCAGAAGTAAGTATAAGGTAAACAATATATTGTTACTTTATTATCTCTTTTATGTAGAACATAATATCTCTTTTTCGTGCAGTTCATAAAATCGCAGAATATATTCATATATCTTGTGACAAAGACCTAAAAATATTTAATTCTTTAACAAAAATTTAATTATTTTGCTTTTATTTTTTACTTTAAAAAAAGAAACGTTATAATTAAAAACTCTCCTAACATCTTATTTTTGTATACATTTTAAATAATTAAATTTTTCTTCGAACAACCTTTTCTTAAAATCATCACAACATGTTTATTTAATTAAAATGTTTTTCAGAGAAAGAGTTACGAAACAGAAGGCAGAGAGAGATTAATTGCATAGCCTATGTCACATAAATCAAGCGTTCCCCCCCCCCCTTTTACTTAAAAAAAATCCATTTAAACAAGCGTTCACTTTTAAAAAATACTCAGTCTTATATTGTTTTAAATAAGTGTGGATGAAATTAATATTTTCAATTAAAAGTAATTCTCTTCCTGTCTAAAATAACACAGAATAATTTTTCAGTTCTTTTATAAACACACAAACTACTTAATATAACTTAAAACGGCTCGAAGTCACTCATACATATATCAAGCATAACCATACAAAATACTTCAGAAATGCATCTTATCTAAGAAGATTCTTTTTGTAAAATTTTAAATTTTTAGCATGTTTCAGTAAAATTTCGAACGATTATTCAACCAATCTATAAATATTTTAATATTTTCGGTTTCGAGAAATATTTTCTCATTTTACACCACATTTTATGCAGGGAAAAATGCTATAAAATTTAAAATATTTACTAAATATAAATTTTTAAATGTTAAGATCTAAATGTTTCGCCTTAAGGATTTTATATAATACATGTTTAGGAAGCTATATTTCCTTATGAAATAAATAATTTTGTTCAATAACATATTTTTTTTAAAAAAACGCATCGTAAACACTGATGTTAAGGCTTATAAGAAATTCCTATGATGCCACTTGCATTAATATTGATAAAATTATAGTTATTATTAGCTATTTAAGGGGATATTCACTGTTCATGTTCGGGAATATTCACTGGATATTTTTCAGAGTAAAGTAGTTGTTAAAATTATTTTTGACTGATAATGTTTATATATTCTTATAAATCGTTCGTTAGTTTTAGATATTTAATTATAATTTAATATCTGAATTATCGTTTAGCATGTTAATGCTTGCATGGCACACAACTGCCTCCGCAACTGATTCGTAAAATAGAATTTGCAAAAAATTACTATTCCACAATTCGAATTTTGTCTTGCAGTATTTAGCTATGGCTGTCTGAATTGTAGCTTGATGTTGAGTGTTAGTGCAATAAAAAAAGTATTGGATAATGTTGATATATATATATATATATATATATATATATATATATATATATCAACAAAAACAAATAGATAAAAATGGGACAGTTTTCTATTCTTCCTAATTAGATTTTTAATTATCTGAGATATCGAAATGAGATTTAGTATTTGTGCTTCAAGAGAATCCGTTTTGAAGTTTTAATTTCATTCATAATAATATCATAAAACGCAAGCACAACATTTAAATCTTGACCAAATCCATTTGCTCTTCAATAAACAATACATAAACTAGAAGTTTTGCATGAATTGCACAATTCATTCAAGAAATGATTTGTTACTGCATATATAATGTCAGTCTCACTTACGCGCGGTAGAAAATAATTAACTTTTTACCAGGCTCTTTTCTAGCAGATAATCTGAAATGTGGGCGTGGTAGATGCTGTCCAGCATCAAATATTGCTCCATAACTTGATAAAAAAAATGCAGGTAAAGCTTTGAAATTTTGCAGGCATGTTTATAAAGATTTGAGGTATCAAATAAGGCAATAAAAAGTTTTTCGACAGTTTACTGATTTTTAAAGTACCATATCTCCTTAATCCCTTTAAGGAATTAGATTTAAAAATGATAAAATCTCGAATATGCAACAAAGGCTCCATTAGTGCCTAAAATTAACTAAATTCTAAACAACGACTTGCATCAACAGTTTCATCATATTATCATTTCTTTAATAAATTTCTATGTAGAAGGCATAATTAAAGAAAATTTTTATAGCTTAAAACATGTTTTTATGTTCTTATTTAACCCACAAAATGCTAAAATCCCTAATTTTTGTTCTATGTTCCTGAAATTAACTATAAACAATCTTGATATACATAATCATTATACTCGAAAACTGTTTTGAAAATTATTCAAAATTTTTAAGATACCATTGAGTTTTGTGTGTGTGTGTGCGTGTATGATTACCTTTCTCATGAATTTTACATTTAATCATGAAAGAACATTGATGAACACGATTTTATGATTGGCAAATACCTCGGTGACGAGAATTCGTGATCTTAGGTATCGGGTATGAAGCTAAAGTACAATACTAAGAAGTCTAATATTTTAGTACCATACTAAGAAGATTATTGAGAATCGTGGCATGAATTTTGGGAAAACTCGTAGCGTTCTCATCATTTTGAATGAACCTATACTGAAAAAGTATCTCGAAATCACAAATTCTCGTGCACCATTTCACAATACAATTAGTTATTGTTCTAACAAATTTAAAGTTTTGAGTATAAACTGTGATTTTAATGAAATTATAATTCGTGAGCAAATTATGATAAACACACTTCCCTTACCAGGATTTACCTTTTCCAGGTTTATTTTATTTCTGGATAATGGATCAAAATATGTCAAATTTTATGGTCATTTGCCAAAATAAATATCTTTTAAAACATAATAGCACCATTCTGCTACAAAATTTCCTAAAAATTAATGTAGAAGTACCTATTAAAATAAATCAGTAATTTACTTGGAAAGTTAACTTTTTGTATTGCAGAAATCATTAAACTTTGGAGTCAATTCTCTATAACTATAAATATAAAGCTTAGAATACATAGCTTTTACCTTTAATTACAAATTTTATTTACATCTTTTGCATTTATATAAAATGATTATGAAGTTATTAATCAAACTTTGATCGTGTATGATAAATTCGAAAACACGGTACTGCACTTAACATCGCAATCTGAACAGAATAATCTTGTTTCTCTTCTCCCCTTCATTGTCTTTCTTTCAGCAACAAATAATATACTGGCGTGTTGGATTAATTTTCTTCTCTGTTGTAGAAATGTAGTCAACAAAGTGTCTTTCATACAAGCGTGAAGGTGGTGGAGGGGTGCTCAGCAGAAAAACGTTCTCTTTTTGCAGAAAATTTCACCGAATGGTAATTTTCAATTATTCGAAATAAAAAGCACATATAAAATAAGTCGCGAAAGATCGATTGCTCAGTGTAAATTTTCACAGTGCCCAAGCTATACTCGGGATAAGTCAGGATGGTAAATTCCGCCTTTCAGAGCTCAGCTCGGGAAAAGACGGGTAGGGATTAATGAAGAAAATTTTCTTTTTGGAGGTGAACTTGTTGATCTCACTACCTACTGTTACGAATTTTTTGTAAAATAGTGTAAATAACTTGTATTTGGATGTGTAATGCATTTATGTTACTATGTTATAATTATTTTATGTTAAAACTGTAATATTCGCAAGCAACACCGTCCTTTACGTTATAATGGCGATTCAATGGGAACTTGGCAAAATCTTGGCGATAGAGTCAAGCTGGCATCATTTTTGGCGACCAAGTTGGCAGCCATTTTGGAAATTTCGTGACGATTTTTTGTTTCTTCGCGACCCTAAGGATTCTTCTAGGAAAATTAGTGGGAAAATCCATTAACTTCACTATTTATGACGCAATTGGATCTTTCTCGAATGATCTGCTAGACCTATAAATACGGAGACGGCTGCTGGGACTGAGTTAGTATTGTTTTGACTAGCGATTAGTAGACTTGCCTTGACTTGATTACCTTTTGGCTCGGCTGTTGAATAGGATGAACGGTGCTTGTGTATAATCTTTTACATACATGTATTTTAGACACTGATAATTGTGTCTGAGTACTGTTGAAGGTGTGAAGACCTTCTGTGAGATTTATTCTGCGAATATTGCTTTCTAATCCTATATTTCAAGAAACGTATTTTCGGCAATAAATTCTCCTTGCTCTTAAAAAACTTGCTTGTTCTTTGCGACTGATTTGCATAAAATCCTGGAACCCCGATCAACATAACACTATACTGAAAATAACTTCTATAACTTACAATACTTTTATAAAATAATTTTATTATACTACACCTGCAACCAAACTATACCACTCTCTCAATTTTAAATTTTTTCTTGTTCACAATTCATCATTACCTCACTCCAACTCTGTGTTTGGGATATGTCCCATAGCAGTTAAAACAGTCTATGTAGGGGCATCCAAGGAATCGTAGTCATGAACCCACAGCTGGATGTGAATGAACTCAAGATCTGCTACCATGATCTGTGAAAGCTCAAAGTCCAGAGGTGTGATATGGAAATTTGTTAAGTGAAATGCCATCTCGATGTTGTAGTGCCTGGCTACTGTTGGTAGTAGATTTTTTGAGACTTTGGTGACATTCTCCGTAACCGTGGGAAAGGTTACTATTTTTGAGAGGAGAAGGTAGTTGACCTTTGAGTGGGATGGATAGAAAAAGGATAGGCTCTTGATTTTGGAGCGCGAAGGCACGGCACTAAATGTGTTGTTAAGGAAAGCAAGTTCCTTTGTTTTAGCCTAACGCGCTTGGCTTGGTTTTGTTGCACCAATAAGAGATCATTTCTCGGGGTTTGTTTCTAGCTCGGTGGGCAGCGCTTTAACTTTGTTGTGATATCTTTCTGTATTACTTTTTCCATTATTTCCACACAGTACGTTATGCCAAAAGAACAGAATTATATTTACCAAAAATACAACAAAGTCCAAGTGCTGGCCACCGCGCTAGAAACAAACCCCCAAAAATTGTCTCTTCCTTATACAGCAAACCCAAGGTTGGTGCATCGGCCTAAAACAAAGGAACTCACTTTCATTAACACCAAATTTAGTCCAGCGCCTTCGTGCTCCAAAATCAAGGGATTATGCTTTTTTGTCCACCCCACTCGAAGAACAACTACCCTCAAAAACAGTATCCTCGCCTGTGGTTGTGGAAAATGTCGCCAAACTCTAAAAACAAATCTACCACCAACAGTAGACAGACACTACATATGTCGTCCTCGTCACTGAACCAAATTTCAAAATTGCAAATCCGTCACCAATAGCCATCGTGCTGCTTTAACGCACGGCGCTAATAAAAAAAAATCAAGTAAGGAAAGTTGAAGTAAGTTAAAGTTAAATCAAGTAGGATAACTGCTTCTTAAACAGGGAGAATCGCTTACAAGCAAGGAAAGTAGAATTATAAGATTTTAATTATTGGGAAAATAAAATAATATTATCCACAACTCGGCATTTTTTGCCGGCATTCAAAGATCATTTTATAATAAAAAAGAATAAATAATAATTATTTTCTAGGAAACTTCAGTAATGAATATCAAAATTAAGGCACGAAACGAGTAATTATGTAACAGCATTCACGTTTGATTACCAATTAATCCTCTTAAACCAAAATAATTATTACGAGTTTATACGGTTGATTTTAAGCGGAAAAAAAATTTCTCCTCTGAAGGTAATTACACACGGATTAAACAAAAAGGAAATTATTTTATTTCTCGCACTAAAGAAGTTACTTAAAAAAAGTCACTCAAAAAGAAGGAAATGTGTGAGGTTTTTTTGTTAAAACTTCATTTTACTAAACGTTGCTTTTAAATAAAATTAACTACTTATAATTAACGCTCTTCTTAAGTAAAAACCAAAGAGGAAGAATCAGAAAAAAATAATGCAGAAAGAACTCGAAACTATTTCATTCTAATCTTGATTATTGTAAATCTCTTAAAAACCATTTCTTCGTAACACATATTTTTTTTGTGAAAGATTTTAAGTGATCTCTGTAGCTGTTTTTAAGTAATTAACACTTTTAAAATGAGAAAGTGCTTTTTATTAATTCTACTATCGAAGACAATATATAATTTTTCCTAATACATTAAATTAAGTGTTATTTAAAATATAAAGAAATAAAAAAAATATCTGTTTTTATTTATTACATTTGTAAAACTTTTTAAGTACATCCATTCACCTGGTTGCACTTGCAAAAGTTCTAAATTTGGTAATAATTTGATTACTAACAAAAATTCCAATTTTTGCATCTTTGTGAATCTTTTTTTGAAAGAGAATGCATATACTTTTTTACAATTGAGAGTATTGTAAAATACTGTAGCGTTCCTTTCCCAACGAGAATTACGTAATGCGCAGTAAAACAAGATTTACAGAAATTTGTGTAAAATAAGATGGCACTCTTCTTTACGATTATAATATGTACATTTCTATTGAATTTATAATATCAAAGCTTAGTAAATATTTGCTTGGCAGATTTGAGGTAATTATTTTTTATTGACAATTAGATCTAAGTTACATTATAATATGCTGAATTTTCTTAAAACTCAATACAGATGAGTTAAAAGATGTGTTATTCAATTTTAAATTTAGGAAAAAGTCCCAATTTAGAAAGTACTCAATTTCGTAAGCAATATTGGAGAAAATATTAAAGATGTTTCAAAAAAGAATTAATGAACGAGAAGTTTAATATTTATTTGCTCGCAATATAGTAATTAGCTAATATTTTGGCGCATGCATTTAATTTTAATATAATAACTAAGAAGAATCATATTCCTTTGAATATTGTTGAATAAATATAAATTTCATTACGGTGCAGTCAGACAATGCCGTAATTCAATAAAAAGCTACAATCCTGTCTTTGGTTACAATTTATGAAAATAGATGTATTTCCCCCGAATAAAATCTTTATTAAACACATAATATACACAGCAGGCGTATTTCTGTTAATAATTTCTTTTTTAGCACAGATTTGAGTTTGTTATTTGCTAATTCCTCTTCAGTTTTCTTCGGATCAAAATTTTATAAGCAAAATGGTAGTGACAAAAAAAAAACAAAGTTTTATTTATTGTGCTGTAACAAAACCGAAGAAGTGTCAGGAAGACTTTGTGATAATAAAAAAAGAGTAAATTAATGGCCACACATATATTTTAATGTTACCACACTCTTAAAAAGGCTTAATTTGTAATTTAGATATATTTTTACCTGAAAAGGCGTAATATCTTTTACATACATCTTTGCAATGTTCTGGAATGTTTCAAACAGTAAAAACACAAAAAGAGAGAGCTTGGCGTATCAACATCACAGTTCTGTAAGTGCATAACCCGTCTTTGTACCCACCACTAAAGAATTTGCTTCGGAATGAGGAGAAGGATCAATCACATATGGTGTGGTGGCTGAGGAGGTGGCACCACAGGTAGTAATGTTGATGGTTGAGACTGAGACAGTTGCGTAACGGAGAATATTTGCCCCTCCCCCCAGAAAAGTCAGGTTTTGGGTCCCCAAGTTGGATTTTACAAAGGGTAGATATTTGGCGGCAGTCAGGCCTTGGGCCCCTAGAACCCTGCCCTCCCGCCACTGGACTGAGAATTGGATAATCTGTTCGCATTTTGCTGTGTGTGTGTTGAGTGTCTGTGGTTGTTGTTATTATCATTGTTGATAGCATTACTGCTATTGTTGCTGTTGTTTTTATTATTATTATTTGCATTTTTAGCGTTGTCTGAATTTTTTTCTTGATATTTTTTGTGTTTGGTAGTTTATTATCCTTCTTCCATATCATCCGCCGGTTTTGGAACCCTGTTTTGACGTGTCCTTCGGACAGACTGAGAGAATGCGCAATCTCTATTCTTCTTCGTCGAGTTAGGTATAGTTTGAAATGAAACTCTTTCTCTAATTGCCCTTTGTCGTTTGGGTTCGACTCTGGGAAAGTTTCCAATTGCAGCAACTAGAAAAAAAATGAAAACATAGCCAAGATTTTTTCTTAATAAAACCCAGAATCTCTAAAAAGTGGAATCTTTGTTTAATTTAAAGATAGTTAAATTGTAATCTCAACTAAACATATTCTTCTAGAATATTAGATTTGGAAGATTTTAATAAATGTTATTTTTTAACTCATTTAGCCTGCGATTCTCGATCACTGTGCCACGGCCCTTTTGTGTGCCGCCAAATTCTTGAAGTGTGCCACCAAAATTTTTTAACATTATTAATGATACTCAGTGAAAAAAAGTAAAATTCGGAACCAAATTATTCAGCTGTTTTATAGACACAAATGGAGGATATTCGGGATACACATAAAACTTGTCCTTTCGTGGATAGATGAATATAAAAATATTTGATTGGGTTCGTAATTCATTTGTCACTCAGATTCATATGTATATGATTTAACTTTGAAAGAAAGGAAAAACTAATTTCCAACTTTAATAATCGTGATATTATTTCAAAACATTCTGAAGAGTCAATTAGTTCATTTAGAATCAAAATTAGAGGTGATTATATCATAATAGTCCAAAAAAACTTTAAATTATTGTTACAATTTTCAGCATCATATTTGCGGGAATTAGGATTTTCAGGTACAAAAAAATATAAAAATAAGAGAAAAATCAAGACTTTTAAATGTATATGACGAAATGAGAGTGGCATTATCATTTTTATGACCAAATATGTTGTTATTGTTGCTTATCTCCATGTCTAGCCAAGCTAGACTAAGTCCATTCACTCGATCGACTCATTCACTTGAAAAAAGTCCAACACCATTAGAGGGTCTTCATATAGATCTTGTTTAGTACGCCCCAGGCAGTCAAGGATACACCAAATATAAATGAAAATTTCAAAAATAATCAAGATCAAATTTCAAGTTAAAAGTTTTCTTGTAATTAATAACTCGATAAACAGTTTGTTGCCCTTGTCGTACATATTATTTTATTTAACGTTGAAAATTATTACACTAAAATTAAAAACAATTTAACATAGCGTATTACAGTTACGTAAAATTCTTTTGAACTTATTTTATTGATAATGTGCCGCAAAATTTTCAAATTATTAAAAATGTACCACAAAAAAAAGGAAATAACTGCTTCAAGCAATATTTTTATTTGTTTATCTATTTTGGCAAAAAGATGTTCCAAAAAAGGCATATTTTTATCGCATATAACTAATCAGAATACTTAATAGAAAGCAAAAGTGGAAGAATTTTATTTTAATTTTCAATTTTAAAGTTTTCACACTATTTTCTTAATTTTTTATCACAAAAACCATAAATGTTTGCTTTTTACAAATACGCGCTGCATGTCATGAAGAATGTTTTATATATATATATATATCTTTAAAGAACTTCTCTCATGCTTACAAAAAAAAAGTTAATGTTCGTACCTCTTCTTCAAATAGTTGAGGATATTGTGTTTTTATCCATATATACATATGCACAAACAATATGAAGTATGGTATAATACTAAATCTTACACTGCAATCGGAACAGAAATATATCGACTTATTTGGATTATCTTTCCATTTTCATTTTTCCTGAAGTAACAAATTGCACATTGTGTGGCTGATCTTTGTTCTTCATGGAATATTTTCAAAAATCTAAATTCCACGCTTCAAAAAAAAAAAAAAAAAAAAAAAAAAAATAAAAAAAAATTCCAGCTTTTAAAAAATAAATAAATAAATAAAAGTATTTCAGAATCATAGACAAACTGCATCTTTTAAAAACATTACCACTAATAATCTCACTATAAGAATTAAAAATGCGTGCAAATCTAAGATAGAAAGAAGAAAATATCAGTGCCCGCGTATAGCGTATGGGCAAACCGGTTATGACGAGCTTTCGGTAGCCAGTGGGGTGTGCGGGCAAACCAGTTAAAGGGTTAAATAACACATTACTTTTAAAAAACAAACTGTTTATAAAGGCAAATTATTCATTAATATAAATAAAGCTTTTTGAGTACCCGTTTCGGGCAGTTTAAGGCTGTCTTCGCCCAATGTATGAGAACTTAATCTAAGCAAGGAGAGCACATTTTCCGGAAAAAAGGTTTCAATTTTCATGAAAAGTTTCAACATTGCAATCCCTACACCTGCTTTTAATATAATGTTTTTTATATATCAAAATATACCATAAATAAGTATTATTTTCATTTTAACATGTAAAGTGATAGCTCATTTATCATTACGATATAGGAGAAAAAAGACGAAGCACATTTTATATCGGAAAAATTTGATGCACTCAGATATAAAAATCAGTAATTTTATTAAATATGCTGTTGACCTCAAGACGGAGAAGCCAAATATAATATTAAGTTTGAAGTGTTTTTGTATGTGAAAAATACTCCAAATACGGGTATTATTTTGTACGGTTACGCGTGATGTCAGCTTTAAAGAAATTCAAAAGTTTAAGTACGTTTGAAGTTACATTGAAAACAAAACAGCGGCTGTGGATGTATATTAATCAAAAAGTCTACTATTAAACTATTAATCCTGCTTCAATTTTCAATTTTAATGAATAAAATAATTTATAAAGTTTTTAAAATAGAAGCAGTGTATAAATGGTAAAGATACGTACTTGAACATATCAATTATTAGGATTTAGATACTAAATTATTTCCACTATATCAGTGTTTCTCAAAATGTGGGGCGCGTGATAACTCTGCAAGAGGGGCGCGAGCATATTGAAAAGTCGGGGAAAAAAAGATTTAAAAAAAATTATTAATTTATTGAAAGTAAACAAACAAAATACATTCCGACATAATAAAAAATAAAATACAGATTTACACTGATACAATACGCTTATAATTGTATCAGTACTACACAATGTATTTTATGATTAATTTAACAATACTAAGTTAAGAACAAGTTTCATAACTACCAGTGACCCCATGGGCTTGTCATACATGAAATTATATGTATATAAAAATTAACACCCATAACTGCCGATTAAAAATTACGCGATTCGCTTCCCAATGCCACCTTCCACATAAGCGATGTATTGTGGGGGGGGGGAAGGAGAAAATAAATAACTAAACAAATCTTCTGAAGTGAGGAAATCCTTCGCAAACACTGCCAAGGTCCTTTTAATGCATTTCGAAGCTTTCCGAATAATTTTATGGATAACAGTGCATGAAAAAGATCGTACTTCGGAAAGCCGTATATATACGTCCAAGGAAATTAACATTTTGGTTGAGGAGGACGTTTATGTAAGCCGGTGGCCCTTTGGTTAAAGTCATATAGTAGCTTTACCGCGTCAAAGTATAGCATTATAGAATTCAATACATTGTTATTGTATGAAGGGGGCGCGAGGAAAATTATGATTGAATATTGGGTCGTAAATATTTAAAGTTTGAGAAGCACAAGACTACATTTATACTTATAAAGGGAACATTCATGGAATTTTAGTTGTATCATTGTTTGCCTCAAGGGAAAAAACTGTTCATCATTGAGTTGAAAACAAAGATTAAAACGATAATTAGCAAAACTCTCCGGAACGAGTTCGTATGTTACAGAAAGAAGTAAAAACTAAATGTTTCTTTGGATGTAGTAATTCACGGCCATTAATTCCACTATTTGCCACTACACAAATAAGTAGAAAATATTTCTTTCTTTTATTTCCTAAGTAAAATTTAAAAGTCTTAATCATTCCAAATAAAAAAAGTTTTTCTAAAAAAAGAAAAAGTTCTTAACCCCATAAATCTCAATTTTCCTTAAAACTGAACACCTTATTACCCATACGATACATTCCTTAAAAATTAGATTGAAAAATAACACTAGCAAACCTTAATAAACACTTGAGTTGTTTCGTTTTCGGCCAGAAAAGCAGTGAAGAGGTAGAGAGGGAAAAAAAAGCTTTCTCTTCAGAAAAATGAAGGAAACTTCCCTATCACATATTCTTGAAAACGTAACAAAATGTAATCTACCTGAAGTCGACTTTCTGGCATTACTGTTGAGCTCATTTTTCATTTCTCTAGCGTTTTTCTAATTTTCTTCTTTTTTTTTCTTTCTTAATTCATTTCCACTGTCGAGCCTCCCGTAAACTCACGCACCGGTATATACGTATATGCATACAGCAGACTTATTTACATAGCCTCTTCGCTAAACCTGGAAGGAATAGCTTACAGTAGATTGCATTTTGACATCCCAGATATATTACGCAAGCTCTCTCCCCAGCTCTAGGCATTCTTACTCGCATTATTAAAGGACCATAATTTAATTGAGCTCAAGTTTTCTTTCTTTCAATTTTTTTTTATTCATCATCTTTCTTTCTTATCCCTTTTTTCCGCCATTTCATTTCATTTATCTTATTTATTTATTTTTTAATATACATCCTCCTCTTCTTCTTCTATTTCTCCCTCGCACGTAAAATAGAAAATGAAGTATTAGAGAATAATAATAATAATAAATGGCAGCTGCGTGAAAGTAAAAGAAGAGAAGTGAAAAAAAATCATCTGCCTCGAGATCTCTCCGCGACTGCGCAGAAACGATGACTTGAGAAGAAAGAAGTAATGATAGAGAGAGAGAGAGAAAAAAAAGTCAAGATGGCGGCGTCCGAGCCATGTTCTAAATGATTTCTTTTCCTATTTTCTATAACTGACAAAGACAAATGAAGTGGCGGGATTTCCATCTGCCTTAATTTAGCAAATCGATTTCCGAGTAATGCCTTTTTATGCGGGCATTTATTTCACTCTGCGCAAGGCTCTATATTAAGATTTACAAGGCCCCTTCGCCGCGGGGAAGAAAAGGGGTACGGATTCAGTTAAATAATGGATCGGGATGAGCGACATATTCTCGGGATGAGTTATTCGATGAAGCATAAATAGATTTGAAGATACCGAGGGATTGAAGGATGAAGAAACGGTAAATAGGATTACTTTTATCTTTACACACCAGAATATTCCTGCCAAGCTGTAAATTAAGTCGTGTTGCTCCTGACTTATATTTCTTTTTCCTTTAAGCGCCTTTCTTTGTTTATATACGTTTTCTCCTTTAGAGTGACATTTATGTGAATACCTTGCTGCAAAATAAGAGATATTTTTCTGAGAGCTGTAATAACTCGGTAAGATATTGAAATGATTCCAAGGAGCATAAACTTTGAATGAAAAGTGGCTGCAAAGTTACAACGAATGTAACCGCGTTTCATTCGAAAAGAGGAAAAAGACCAACTAACATAAAAAATATATATCTTACTTTATCTCTGAATATTAGTTAGGATGAGTGAAATGAAAGCAATATTTTACTTCAAAGTAAAATTTATCTGTTGTGGGAGGAGATAGAATAAATATTTGCAAGTTTTAACTTAAAAATGTTTGACGTCAGTGTAAATTTTAGAATCCAATTGACTGGTTAGTACTTAAAGACAATTTAAATCATTCTCTAATAATATAATTATTTTTATTTTAAGTCAGATATATGCTGTGACGTAGCGTACAGGTAGCGAAAATTAATCATCACGGCCAAATGTTGTAATAAACGAACAATTTATTTCTCTCTAATTTTAAGTCTCTACGCCAAGTATCTCCTCAGTTCTTACTCCAAGTACTTTATACTCCAAGATTATCTCTTCAGGTTTTTTCTCTTATCTTTGATAGCCAAGAAGTTTAACGTTTTTTTTTTTTCAAATCATTTTTCAAAACTCAACTATTTTTTACCAAAATTGCTACAGCGCATGCCGCTCACTCGCTCGTCTCATTTCGTTTCGAGTCTGTAAAGTTTGCTTTCAACAGTTCTTGTTTCTAGTGTGTTCAGTTTGCTTTCAACAGTTCTTGTTTCTAGTGTGTTCAGTTTGCTTTCAACAGTTCTCGTTTCATTTCTGTTCAGTTTGCTTTCAACAGTTTGTTTCACACAGTGGGCTCTAGAGGACATAACATTGATTTGAGTTTTAGACGATTCCAGCAAAGACGTTACAATGTCTTTATATCCTTAATTTTATATAAATCCCATAATATATGCGATTTATTATTTTGAATGAAAAAAGTTAAAGTAATAAAGTTACGACAAAAAAAAACCCCGTAAGCATATATTTGTATCTTAATTACTATAATATCAGCAAAATATAGTTGAATGTTTTAAAATAAACAAAGCGGAATCATCCTCTTTTTGGTTCACTACGCTAATTTTTAAGCTAGTAGTCGTGTATCCTTAACGAAAAATACATACTTATGACTAATATAATTAAATTTTCCATTCTGTATCTATACCATGTATACTATATAGTGCACTATGTGCTTTGTATACTATGCATACTGTATGTTTAATATCTACTGCATTTATACTATAATGCGTATACTTTTCAGCTCGAATGATGAACTTCCATCCCCATCATTTGACAAATGAGGATGGAAATTCC
Source organism: Trichonephila clavata (assembly GCA_019973975.1). Classification (NCBI taxonomy): domain Eukaryota; kingdom Metazoa; phylum Arthropoda; class Arachnida; order Araneae; family Nephilidae; genus Trichonephila; species Trichonephila clavata. The sequence goes on from BMAO01039552.1 coordinate 45,025, forward strand.
TCATTTGAGCCTCATCATTTAAGAAATAATGATGACGTTTCTAAAAGCTCATGCAAGAATTCAATATTTGTATTAGATAAAAATTTTTAAAAAAGTTTTAGATGAGTTTGCTGTGTTGCAAAAATGTTACGTTGATGGGAATATTGAGTCAAATTGAATCATCCAACACTTTAAGGAGAAATAATACGTTACTTTTCCATGATGAACTCAAATTAATAGATATCAACTATTTAATACGATTCTTCTAGAATAGTCGTACTCAAACTTTTTTCCGGCCGGAGCACATACATATGACTGATATTTCACGCGGGTCGCAACTTGAGTATAATGGAGAAAAACCCTACCAGCACTGGATAAAACAAAATTGATCAAAATACTAAAACTCATTTTCAGCTTTTATTTGAATACCTTATGAAACTCTGCTATCAAACTCACACAAAAATATTTACTTTTAAGCCTTTTTTACTGAGTTGTGGGGTAGTTTCAATTTCCTTTCCTCCATTAACCAAGCCACTTGTTTACATTCTACTGTCAAAAGGAGCAAAATGATAGATTTGATTGCTTCAACGATAGAATTTTCCGCTAAATTTTTAGTACATTGTTCTTAAATAATTGATTTTTTTAGTACAATGACCCATAACCGGGCTGCTCAGAAAAGGCCAAGGGTTATATGCGGCCCGCAGGTCACAGATTGAATATCACTGCTCTAGAAGGTGCACGGATGGATAAATAAAGAACTAATCTTGCTTAGTTGGTAGAGATCTTCATAGATGTCCTGTGTCAAATTGAGCAACATTCACAATGTTAAGTTAATCCCTATTAGAATGTACAACAGAAGAAACAAAAAAACAAAAGCAGAAGTACAAAAATAAATCGATAATTTAGTAAACTTTATTATTTGGCTTTATTTATTGTAATAATAGCAAAGAATGCACCAGTTTTTGCCGTGATTTCAATAGTTGTCGTTTGATATTTCAAATTACGAAGTAAAAAGTTTCAAATGTAAGGGGTGATTTTTTTCAAAAAATTGACGCTATTCAGAGCTATGTAGAGCTCGATGTAACAGCCGCAACCGCACCATATTTGTTATGGGTACTAATAAAGACATATAAAGTGAGACTGTGATGGTTCTATTTTGTCTCCTTCTACTAATAATCCTTTTGGGGAATTTTCGGTCTTTGAAAATTATTTTATTATAAAACCCCGCTTCGAAGAAGAGAACCTGATTATGCTAATTATGAATACTAAATGTAGTCTAGGTTTTCAGATTAGAGGAGAAATAGGAAAGAGATTGGATAGTCTGTTATCAGAGCAGAGATTAATCAAATTGAAGATGAATCGCGCGGATATTTAATATTCGCTAATAGAATTACTTAAGGTGACGATTGTCACTGAGATTAATTTCAGATTAAATTGATAAAAAGTCAAAGTGATCGCCTTGAGTAATCATGGTTAATATAACTATTTTCACATATCTCGCCTACCACGTTTATTGTCGAGTTAGTGATTATTTGAGGGCATATCTTAGTCTGGATTGATTGTATTAGTGTGTTGATTAATATTGTGAATAAATTATATTATTTAGTTGCACAATGGCTAGTGATCCTTCCAATCCTCCTACACCTTTAAGCTAGCAGGGTAGGTTATAACAAGACTGCGTAAAAAATTTAGCTTCAAAAATTGTCCATGAGGGTATTTATGGCACTGTTGTAGTTCAGCAATTTGAGAATAAGCATAAAACAGGGACATGAAAGCAAAATTCCAATTTATTCATTCATATGCAAAAGCTGTAACAGTAATATGGGCTATAAAACATTCAAACAACTCTCAAGGACATTCTCTTCTAAAGTATGTAAACTCAAGTGAATATACGACTTACATTACCAGAACGCACATTATTGGTTAAGTTGTATATACTACCTTAATCATCCGCAATTCCACGTGAGCTTAGAACACGACAGAAGTTATCTAAGAAAAGGGTTGCTAAATATGCCATATTTACTTAAAATGGTGGAAAATATATCAAAACACGAAAATTTCTGGAATTGTTTTTGGAGAAAATGAAGAAATAAATTAAAGCTTTTTCATTTATTTCTTAAAAAATTGTCCTCCCTGAATGAAGAGAACATGAAATCACAGATTTTTTTTTCAAATTGTACAACTGAGTAAAGAAATTGAGTACATTCATGCTAAACAGAGCAGCAATGCTCATTTTATGTTACTTTGTAGTCTACAAATCTTTTTATTTCCATGCCAGTGCTTCGTAATCGTTTACTGAGACAACTGAAGCTTGTAACAAATCTGACTTGGTAATCACGAAATTGAGTAATTAAAATTCATCTGCTCACATATACAGCATTTAGATGCCGGTAAACTAGTCTTATCTATGGAGAAATTATAATTACACTTTTCACAAAAACAATCACTGGAGCATACGAATCTAAGGTTGCCAAAACGCACGAACAAGATTTACAAGTTTTATTAAAATTTTTGAATATTCTGAAACATTCCTCGGCATTCACAACGGTGTTCCCCTTTGACACATACAATGGGAGGGTGAACCACTCCCTTCGACTATCGTCTGATCTCCGGTTGGAATTGAGAGCCAACGAACCGAAGTGAATTAAATGGAACAAGGAAGGCGCGCGAACCGACCTGTGTCACGTGACGTGAAACAAACACTAACGGTTGCTCAGCGAAGCAAGAAATGAGAAATGCGAATGAATTTCCTTTTCATTTTAGTTCGGGGTGTGTGGCAACGGGCTTTCTTTTTCGTGTGCAACGTGTCCTTCAACTCAATTAGGCGAACCTTGATTTTATTGTCAGACCCGCGTGTCTTACGGCTTAAAACACAGACTAATAATCCCTCGATGGAATTAAAATAGGGATTAAATCCAACCGTCTACACGAAGCAAAAGTTTTCCGCGTCTTTTGCTGTGACACTATTTCTTAAAAGTTCCCTAAAATCGAAGGAGAATGGATCCCAGGGATTTTGAGAAGCGTAATTGTTTAAGAAAATTTCTAATTGATCGCGTAATCCCGAAGCGCCGGCAAAGTTATTATTTACAATGTATAGCTACTGAATACAAAATTAAGAGTGTCTATTCTTATTATGATGTAACAAAAGATTACAAAGTGTCCGCGGCGGTGCTCGTGTTTAAAAGATAATTCCCTAAAGGACTACATCAACTCAAGGGCTTCACAAAAGCTACTTTTATTGAGGATGAAAATGGCCGGCATATATTCCTTTTAATTGTTTTTTAAGAATATAGTTAAAACAAGATTTTGTATTTGTCGTGTAAATTAATTATAAAGAAAATATGTTAAATTTGGAAAGACTTTTAAAATAATGTAATTTATGAAATCGGGAATTTTTAACAAAACATTATCTTCTTAGCAGTACGTTCATTCTTCTTCAGTCATTAATAATAAATCTTGGAACAAACCAACTTATGATTATTTTCCCATTAAGGTGATACAGTACAATTCAATTGATGAAAATAGGTAAAAAAATAATTGAAATTGTTTTAGCTTAATATATTCTTTATATATTTTTATATAATCTCATAAAATTTGCAAGTTCTAAAAAGAATTATAACTTTTATGTTCATTTTCATTCGCATCCCAATTGCATATGTAAGGTTTAAACTAATTTATCTTAAAAAGAAAAAAAA
>BMAO01039553.1:0-19184 GCA_019973975.1 Trichonephila clavata
TGTGAGACACTCCGACGCCTACGCAGGTCCATCAAGAACAAAAGACCGGGGCTGCTCACGGAGGGTGTGGTTCTGCTCCATGATAATGCGCGTCCACACGTCTCCAGAGTCACACAAATGGAACTGGACAAGTTCCAATAGGAGACGTTGGACCATCCGTCCTACAGTCCGGACATGTCACCCTGCGATTTTCATGTGTTTGGTCCACTGAAGAAACACCTGAAAGGAAAGCGCTTCAACTCGGACGACGTACTCAAGGACACTGTGAAGGACTGGGTCTCGTCACAGCCACAGGAATTCTGGGAACAAGGAATCATGCGGCTTGTTCATCAGTGGGATCGTTGTGCTCAGGCCTATGGTGTATATTTTGAATAAAATCTATATTTGTACCCACCGTGTCGTTTCGTACCTTTTCATTTGATTCACCCCTTGTATATGGAATGAGGTTCTACGAAGACACTTTCTAATTCTAGGGGTTTCACGAAAGCACCTTCAAGTTCTAAGGGTTCCATAAGTTGAAAAAAAATTTAAAGACCACTGTGTGTGTGTGTGTGTGTGTGTGTGCTCTAGGAGAAACTCTTTTCAGTAAATTGTTTAATTTGAAAACTTTTTTCTGTAAAGGAACCGTGATTTATATGCAAATGAATGTTACTATCTAAATTTAACTGAACCGAATTCGTAGAGGAAGATAGCAGTAATCTGCGTGTTGATATTGGTTTGAATTTTTTAGATTTATATTTGAATTGTTTGAACAACTTGGAACAAGAGTAGGAGCCTCACGGTTCGAGTCCAAGGAATTGAGCTGTGTATCTGCGTTAATCAAATAATAAATACCTTTAGTAATAATTATTAATAAATATTAAGGCTGACCCACTCCCATTAGCTACTACAAAAATTGTTGTTAATTAAAAGTGATAAGAATAAAAAGCTTTTTAAATCTTGGAGATGTCTCTTCCTTTGGTTAACTCTCACTCTGAGCGGAGGTCAGCTACAGCCTAACCCAATCTATATTAAAATGCATGCATAAGTCATTATAAAAACATCAATGAGAGTTTACCAGAACAAAAATCTCTGTACAAACTAAAGCATTTTGCTGCTAAATAATGCAAAATTCCCTCTAAATCTTCAACTCCTAGACACATTCAATCATACTAATAACAAATCCTTTCTACTGTCCGAAACTTTGGAGGGAGTTGACAGCCAAGAAAATCAAAAGTGAACCATTTAACTGAGAAAGAGCCTCTTGAAAGAAATCCCAAGAGTTCAACTCCACCAGAGGAAGGGAAACTTATGGTGGACATAAATATCACTGCTTCACTTCTGACCACGCTTCAGAAGTGAACTGATCCGTTGACGCATTGACGTCTGTCCACTGCTTCCGGAAGACAGATGACTTTTAAGAAGATGACAGCTCGGATGGATGAACACTTTCCCTCGCCGGGTACACTTTGTTTCGATTTCTCCCGATTATTTTGTTTTGTTTAATTTTTTCCCTCTTATTTCTTTAGGTAAATGGATATGCCACCGAAAGACCTTGTGACCACTTTAGATTATTGCACGACAAAGTATTTTCTTTGAAAAAGGAAATCTTATTTCTTGGAAGTAGTAAAATGAACACAAAAGTTTCAACTAGAAAAAGTAATGAATTCAATACAATTTTATTCGATTGTGTTGATTTTTTATCTGTCTTTATAAAACTAAAAATTTTTTTTTCTTCTCTTTCCGGCCAACAAGAATTTATAATTATTATTATTTTTTTTTTTTTAAGTAAATGTAATATTATACATAGGGACGTTTTTAATCAACTCTTAAGGGTGTTTCTGCCATACAACAAAACCTTAAATAAATTTGGAACACATTTTCAAACGGAAAAAAAAAGTGGTAAAAAAATTCTTGACGTTGTAACAGATATTTTTTTTTATCCTTCTGTGTTTTTGAATTTGAAAACATTTCGTAAATACACAATTTTTTCGTTGAACATCTGTAGTGAAAATTCTGTTTAACATTACAATATGGAGACGAAATACGGAGTGCATTTTGTACCATAAAGAAAGGAGTGAAGGAGGGAGGGCATCTTTTACGTCTCCTATAAAGCAATTCGATGAACATCGTAATTCTGAACTATAGACAAGAGACGAGGACGACACCTGAGCTGGCACTCCCGCTCCGAACTTTTACATCATGATGCCTGCGGGAGGATTTTGAGCTACGACAGATTTAATGTGGACACTGTGGGTCTTCAGTGGCACGAGAGGGTGCACTTATAACACCCTGAATCATGATCACTATGCTATCCAGGAGATTGACTCAGATAGAAATAAGTAATAGATACATTATTACAAGGTAAAATGAAGTCATAATCAATACTGATGTTGAAGGATTTTTTATTCAAAGAAATGTTCAGAGTTTATGACCTGTTATTTAACAACCATGCCACATATAACTTTAATTCTATAATCTATTTTCAGTTTTACTTAAAATTAAAATAAAATTTAAAAGGGAAAAACTGCTTACTTAAATTAATTCATTGTTCGCATTGCAAGTATATTTAAAAAGTTTGATACTGTAAAAAATAAATGAACTGAAGGGAAAAGAAATATTTTAAAATCCTCATAATACAGGTTGATTAATAATTAGTGCGACCAATTTTAAAAGCATACAATTATTTCTGGAAAATTTTTATCATTTTATTACCAGTTTTATTTAAAAAATAATCGTTTAAATAACCAATCTCACTATTTTTATGGGGGGGGGGGGTAGTAAATTATATTTCCAAAATTAGGTCCTCTAACACGAAATGAAATTTTATAATGTTTTTGAAGGATGGTTGCTCAAATTTTCTAAAAATAAAGTAATTAAAAATCAGAAAAAAAAAAACATTTTCCTTTTGAATTACTATCTGAATTTTGAAAAAAGAAATAAAATATGGCTGGTTATCAAAAGCTCCAGAAAAACATTATGGATAAAATTAAGCTTTTGGTGAAAAAGAAAAAAAAAAGAAATTAAAAAGACATAACTGTAGAAAATTATCTGCGTCAAAGAACTTTAGCAAATAATCTATTGGTATCACAATCGACAATTTGTTGTCAGATAAAGAAAATTGGCTATGAAAAAGTGAATAAACCATTCTGTCATCAACTGTCTGCAAAGAAAAACAAAAAACAAAAAAAAAAACGTTCTTGCTCTCTGTATTTAAAGTTACTCAAAGGTAGATACAAAACATGGATAGCTTCTGATGAAGCACTGTTTCATCTGTCATCCATATCTGGCAAAACGAAGATACAATAGATTTCAGTCATGGTGCTATGATATGGATGAGATGCATATATATATATATATATATATGCACATGCACACAAAATCTTCAACCGTTTAAAAAAGAGGTACAAATATGAAAATTTTTAGTAAGTATGAGAGAAACTCTTTTAAGATATATGAAATGTTATTCATACATGCAGAGAGTACTTATAAAAAGCAAACATTTAAGGGATTTTTGTTCTACAATTGTAAAATATAAAATAGAGTGGAAGCTTTAAAATTGAAAATTAAATTCTTCCATTTTCGCATTTTGTTAAGTAGTGTGCTTAGTTATGTGCAATAAAATAAATATGCCCTCTTTCGAATTATTCTGGTTAAAAAAAATTGACTGCTTAAGGGGTTAAAAATAGAAATAAATTACAGTATTATATATATATATATATATAATCAAAATTTCTCTAGAAGAGAGAGATGAATAAACATGATTAAAACTGAAAAGTATTGAAATTGCAAGATAACCAGACAACAAAATTTAAAAGGAAATATAAAAATTAAAATAATAGAGTTTTATATAAAAAAAAAATAATGGATGCTACAGTATTATCAACATTGCTGACTCAGGACAGCTTATATATAGTATATAAAAAATTTATATGAAAGTGGGGTTGAACATGTTTATATATATAATAATATATATATATATATTATATGTATATTATATATATATATATATTATAAAGTATTATATATATTATATATATATATATATAATATATATAAATATATTATATATATATATATATATTATATATATATAATATATATATTATATATATTATATATATTATATATATATATTATATATATATATATATATATATATATATATATAACTAAAAATTCTTAACTTGAACTAGTACCGTTTCTTCCTTTAATACTTTATTCTTCTTTCTTTAACATCAACTCTTTCTCGGACCATTAAATACTTCCATTTGTACATTTAATTTCATGAAACAATTCGATAAAAGCGCTTGATATAATTTTAAGATTTGTAACATTAATGTGTGAGCTTGATATAAATTTCAGATTTGTAACATTAATGTGTGACTTATATAATATTTAATGCTCCTTAAATGCATTTAATAATTCCATCATCCACACACGCACGCACACACACTGGATGTTAAATATCTTTCTCGTTTCTTTTTCTAACTTAAAAATTTTCTTGTTTATTTGTCCTATCACCTGCACTGCAATGTAAACACGCATTGTGTACTCAACAATACCTCCGTAAACAACTTTTAAGTTTCTACAAGAACAAATCCTTGATTCCTTGAAGCTTAAAAGGTGTTGCTCCACAGATTATTCAGAATCCGATACCCCCTGCACAATTCTAATCCCAAAAATCTTTTTGAATAAAAGCTTCGTTACATAAAGCCAACGTTTAGTACATCAGAAGAGATTATCTATAACGTACCGTGTCCTTGTAAGGATTCAGCAGTTTGTCATTTCCATAACTACTCCCATCTCTTTCAGGATTGCTTCCGACGTAGCAAAAATCGTACGCTACCCACCGTACGAAAAAATAGAACGTTTCCAACAACCCGTATCACGCCCCGACTTCCATTCTTTTACGCGCACTTTATAATCCTCGACTTTGCCTTTATGTCAATCCCGGAGCCTTAATCCAGTAGTTCAGTATTTTGACATTAATCTTAATGCATCGCCCTGCAATAGACAGAGCCCAAAGACAACGTGCAACGTGAGAAAGCTAACATTGGGCAGCTGTCTCTGTTGGGAGACGCGTGGTTTACAATGGATTCGAGGCATTTAAAATGCTTCACTCGCAGCTTTTTAGGAATAATTTGATATCGCGCTTGGAGGGGGTGAGCAGTTCGGAAATAGGATAGACTTGTGGGTGTTTCGTGAGATCAGTTTTCGAAATTTAAAATGACGTTCTGACATCGTAGAGGGGTGAGAGGGATAATCAGAGAAGGGTTTGAAATGTGATGTCTTTATTTGAGGGAAATGTTTTACCAATGCTAGTGTTGAAATTAAGGCTACCTTTATACCTCATGTTAAAGAATAAGACATAAATTCAACATGCATTTTTGGATTGTAATGGGGGTCAAATATTAATTATCAATATTATTCTATAGGAAGCAACCAGTGACGCACACAGGAATTTTTCAGGAAGGCGGGGGGGGGGGGATCCACGTTTGAAAGTCTACCATTCTCGTATCATATTCCAATACACCGCCATATACTTTTGTACTTCGGGAACAAAAAACAGTAAAAAATAAATTATTGAATGAATAACTAGCATTGATTAATGAAATGAATTATTAATTAATACTTAATTAAATTTTACGTACTATATACATAGGATTGTAATCAATGAAAATAATTAAGGGCTATGGTAGACCTTTGGACCCCCTTTGTATGCCACACTGGGAGCAACTTATTTTATGCTATTCTTTTTCGTTTGAATCAATCTATCAATCTGTTTTTTGCATTTTTCGAGTATTAAACTCGTTTCGGGGTTTGTCTCTTAAACAGCAATGTTTTTAATTCCCCTTTCATTTTTACCTATTAAACTCTGTACAACATACCCCTCAGCCTTACGCTGCTGGCATCATTTTGAATTTTTTGGCGTTCCGTCAGTATTTTGGTGAAGCGCGGTAATCTGAGTGGATATGGTTAAAATTTCGTGGACGGCGTGTCGCGGGTTCGAGTACCAGTGCCACTGAAGAGCCGCCGTGTAGAGGAACCGATGCACGTTTAAACTTTCGAAACTTAAAGTTCTGTTGTCGTGGAGAGAGGGGTGCTAATTCATGTGTTTTCCTAATCATTCGACTGAGGTTCAAAATTATGAAGTCCGTCGCCAATAAGCCTCTTGTTGCCTTATAATGCGCGGCATAATAAACATTATCTCAGTATTTTAGTACTTCTTATGAGTTTTCTCCAGTGTTATAGGACAAGTTTTTGTCTATTTACGTGTGAACAAGGTTTAAGGGACATTGTTTTTTTTAAAAAATATTTCGTATGTTTAGAGAAATTAGTTGAAGAAGTTTCAAAGCTTGAAGTATTTTGTTTCCCTGAAACTAATGTGATATTCAAAAATTTATAGAAATATACTTAAAATCCAATTCATATGCTTGAGTTTGACTTGAGAAAAGTGTGTACTGAAGTTCACGTAACCAACAAATAAATCCGCTCGTTTGGAGATATATGTATACATACATATATATATATATATATTTCTATTAACACATATGACTTTATTTTTAACATTCAATTCACTTCGAAAAAAAAGTAAGAAATAATTGCCCCCCTTCACGCTTTCTAATAATAAAATTTTAGAAACAGAAAAATAATAAATCACATAATTGCATGATTCGTACACAAAAGTATTACAATAAAGCACCATTTAAAATTTTTTTTAATTAAATTAAATTAAATTTGGCGTTAAATTTTTATATAATGCCGAATTTATTACTTCTGAAATCTATCGAATGGGAAAACATATTTCACATTAATAGATTTTTCACGTTTATTTAGCATTTTTTAAAAATAAAATCTGTGTATGACAAGTTTGAAAAATTTGAGTTCTCAAGAGTTCATTCTAAGCTATAATCAATCAGTAACTGATTTTAAAGTAATAATATGTTCACATTTTCTGTGATAGTATCCAAATTGTTATTTATGATATAATATAGTCTCAACCATGCTTAATAACACGATAATATTATTTTGTTCAAGAATAATAAATTGACATCAATGTTTACATTTGTAGGAATAAAAAGCGACTTACTCATCACGAGATCTCCGAAGAATGAGAACTACAGACTCGAAATTTGGTAAGAATGTTTCTTTTGTTGAGTAGAGATCTTCTAAAAACGGGTTTTGCGGAAATCGACTCCCAAGGGAAGGATTAGGAGGGGTTAAAGGGGGTATTATGGATAAAAATTCGCGTTTTTGAACAGATAACCTACAGATATGAAATTTGGTAAACATGTTTCTTTTGTTCACACAGAATGGGTTTTGCAGAAATTGATCCTGAATGGGGGAAACGTGCGCATGAAAGATAATTATATTTCCTTTTTAGATATTCAAATCCTAACCTTTTTTAAATCAAAAGGTGAAAACTATTAAAATTTTTGATGTGTAACATCTTTCCTTTCGATTGCTGGAGATTTGTGGGAGTGATTTCGTTAAAAGGGACGGAAATGCGTAACAGGAAGTTGGGGAAGCGCATGCTATTTAATTTGACCAATCAGCGCGCTTGGTGGTGTCTCTTCGCTACCCTCGCAATGAAGTTCTGTTTTTTCCCCTACATTCCGGAGGGACTCCCCCCCCCCTACAGTCTAGGCCTTGGTATCTTTGTTTTGTTTTCTCACTTTAGGATCAGAGAAGAAGCTAAGTCCTTTAGCTGGATCTTGTAAAGATATATCCACGAGGGTCCAACTCTAGTAGCCATCAAGTCGCCAGCCTTTTTTGTATTGTTAAATTTAGCATTTCAAAATATTCTAATTCAAAAACTCGGTTTTGTTTGAGCTTGACTCTAAATCCGCACATACCAGCAAGTCTAATTAGACTTCACCAAGGATAAACTTGCGATCCTTATGCTCAATTGTCAAAGTCTGAGGGTTCACCAAACAGATTTCAACGTTATTTCACAAAATTGTTCGTTACTCATGTTGGCAGAGACGTGGTAAGAGAATGATGAACGTGTTTTGATACCTGACTTCGATTGCTGCGTACAATTTAAACGACCGGGCCACAGAGTAGCTGGTGTTGCGATCTATCGCAAACAGAACAACTCACATGTTGTGGCTCCCATATGGATATTACTTATCGTCAAACAAGTGGATTGGGTATTGTTATTCAAGATATTTGGGGCATATGTGCGGCAGAATGCTTATTTGAAAATGGACAGTGATTTCGATGGTCGTATACATTTCTCCGAATCAAACGGTTCAAAAAATTAAAGATTTCCTACATTTTTTACTTTTGCCATATACCGAAGGTGGTTTTGCTCTTTTTTTAAAAAAACTATCATTGGCTTTCCATGATTTTGAGTGGTGATTTTAAAGTTAACTTCAGTTTGCTAGAAGCCGAGCTACTCATAGCTTTTTTGAGTGATGAACTCAAGCTCGAAATAATCACAAATCGAATGTTTCGACAACTAACAGTGGTACTGTTATTGACGCTATTTTTCAATGGTTTCTAAATACTTTGAAATCACAAGTATATGTGTCATATTTTAGTTATCATAAGTAATCATTACCGTTCTTCCCCAAATTGAACAAGAATAATTATTTTTGATAAAAAATTGCATTACTCCTTGTGTTAATTAAATAAAATTTTCATTAAAGATATAATTATTCCATAGAAAATTATTTCCAATCATACTCGATTCATTTTTTTCAGGATTTAAGTTGCTATTGCGAATTTACCACGATAACATGTCAGATGTTACACATCGTATGCGACTACTGTAAGGCTAGTTTCTTTTTTTTTTCAATTCAATCGAAAGCTTAATGCTATGATTTAGATATAAATATATGATATACAGTCATTCAATATCATGAAATACCCAGCGAAGCGTGTTGGTAACCGTTAGTATATTCATAAAAAAGAAGTCTCATGATTTGATTGAGTGGCGAACGCATAAGGTGTGTTTATAGGTTTTAAACTCCTCTCGCCCCCCTTTCAAAGATCATTAAATTATCCCCTAACAACATTATTTCCCCTTACGATAATCAACAAGTAAATTATTTATAGAGAGAGTCTCCATCATTTCCCCATCTTTCACTAAAATGTATACTCTACAAATCTGAATCCATTTCAGAAAGCCCCATGTTTTTTTTTTTTTTTTTTTTTTTTTTTATCCAAGCAGCAATTTTTAAAGTAATGAAAGGAAAGGTCTGTAATTATAAGACGATATAGAGACAAATATATAAGATATTACTCTATTGTTTTACTATAATTGATTCCAACATTTAACATTAAAAGCAATAAAAAAAATAGTAGAAATGTACCAAAAATTAAATAAAAAAAAACTCTGTTGATATATATGCTCTATTACATTAAAAAACAATTTGTGACAAACTTTTTTTTTATAAAAAAAATCATCAGTTGTATTGAAAAAAAAAATTCTCATTGTGCATTTAAGTACATAATCTTTAATTCAGTGGCGATGCCAGATTCACTTCACTCTTACGTGACGATTTTTCTTTTTCTGCCGATTTCTTTTTTGGCACATTGAGAACCAGAATACATTTAAATTTCCTCAACCGTTCTGAGTTGCATTTGCCTTCCCTCTGTCTCTCTCTTGCCGAGTCCACCGCTTACTCGCCAAAAAAATACACTCAGAAAAGTTCCCAAAGAGAAGAGGAAGAGAAAAAAAAATAGTAGAAACAATGCTTTTAGGTCATCCTTGTGTGAAACTCGGAGAAGATGGAGAAAAGAAAGATGCAGAAGAGCAATGATGATCATTTTCGGATGTTGAGGGAAAGGCGGCTGTTTCTGACAAAGTGTTCGTCCCCCTATACTCCCCTCCCCTTTCAAAAGCAAATTTTTTTTTCAGTTGTAAAAAGTACAGAAAGGGGAAAAGGTTCTTTTCCAAATAAAATTCATTTCTGTCCCTAGAGAGGAGACGGTTGTATTTCTTTACTCTTTTCCCTCGCAAAGTTCCTATTTTTTCCCCTTAGTATTTTTGCATGCCGTCGACAGCGTGTTAACAGCTTTCGGTCTAAAAGTGTTCTGGGGATCATATGTATATCAATTCAAATTTCTGTGACGGGATCATTTTTGCATCACACATAAAACATGTTTATCAAATTTTTTTTTAATATTACTAATGGACTGAGATGTTTTTGTATGAGAAAAAATTAGGCTTTCATAATAATGGGTGTTCTAGCTCATTATATTGTAATTTTCAAAAAAAATCATGCATATTTTTTTTAAAATTGAAAATTATGCTTTATTTAAATTATTTTTTAAATTAGTTTACATTATCTTGATTGCTATTTTTTTTCTTAAATGAGGTTGTGTGTGGTAGAAAAAAAAGAGTACAACATATTTAAAGGATTTTTTTAAATATAATTTGCACGCATAATTTGTTTTATTTAAGAACAAAAAAATATTGATGAAAGGATTAATTTATGAAACCGATATTTACTTACCCATGCTTACAAATATTCAACCCTTTAAAATTCATAATATACAAGTTATTTTAAAGTAATAAATTACAACGGAAAGGAAATTTAAATCTAAAACAATACACAACTTCTAAATATTTTATATGATGATTAAATGTATATATTCTCACTTACATATAATTAAGATCTTTAATACTTTTTGTAACTTTTATTATGTCACAGACACACACACATATATATACCATATATTTCTTGTATATACCTATTGTTATTGGAAAGTTTTTTTAAGTTAAAGTATGGGGATATGTTTTTTTATGGATGCTCTGATCTTGGAAAAAACGGGTTTTTTTAACATTTCCTTTAGCTAATCTCTAGTGGTTTTCTCTCTAAATTTTTGGGATTTTAAATGAAACTTTTACCTTTAAAAAAAAAACTTTGCATTATATTTTTTTAATTCAATTTCAGAATCCTAGATTCTGAATAGTTCATAAAATTCTCATTTACTCATTTGAATGTCTGATGGCATGTTATCATTATGCAGCTAGTTTTTCTTCCAGGTCATAAAACTTACGTTCCATATACAAATTGTTTTCACCCGCTCATTTTCAAAAAAAAAAAATGACGCAGAAAAAAAATTAGAACAGATAGTGTAGAAAAGAACAAATTAATGGGAAAAGTGTTAGCTTCAGATAGGGTTACCAGAAATAAAACTATCATCGTTGACGTCTGGCGTTTTTCTTTACAACCATTTCATTGAAAAATATTCCACATGTTCTATTTACTAAGCAAAATTTTGCCTTCATGGCAACAGGAGTTTTTTTTTCAGTTAGACTTATGTACGGGTTTTAAATTTGGGGTAAATTTTTGTACAAAAAACGCACTCTTGGCTTATACACGGATACTTACATTCTGAAATATATGGTATACACACACATATACATACCATGAAGAATCTTTCTATTTCTGAAAATTAAAATCAGTATCATTTTTTTAAAATATTAAAATGAATATATGATAAATATATAACATAATAGTCCAGATGAAAAAAAAGGCTATGAATGTAATTTAAAGCTATAAGTAAATTCCTCGCGAGAGCAAATCAGAACATACATATATTAAATTTTTCGTTTAGATACCATTATAACATACCTTTTAAAAGGTTACTGCGAATGATATACATGAATCAAAGCATTTATTTTGACATCTTCTTCAATTTACTGTTATATTACTTACTGCTAACAAAAGTTTCAAATCCCATTTACAACTTCTACTTTATTTTAACTACTTTATTTACCTGTTTTGAAAAAAAAAATGTTTGCTCCTTATCAATATATGAATAAAAAAAAGTGTAAATAATGAATTATATGTACAAAAATTTCAAATTTAGATATTTTCCCTGATTTGTGAGTTATGCATTTTGATGAGATGCATTAATGCTTAGAAAAGCACGAAGTAATTATTTTTTAGTCACAACAGATTTTAAAACCAGTCACGTTTTAATCTGAAGCATCAGCAAACTTGTTTCAGAGTAAAACCTTCCACAAATGCCACGTTTAAACTTTGCGGGAATATGTGATCGGCCCCATCCGACAAAAGTTATCCAACTTCTTGGACGGAAGGGAGACACGACTTCTCATGCCTTGGTGACGTTTTCAACATGCATATATGCAAGTGTCACGTGCATATGCATTTCATTTTGACCAGGAAACGAGGGTATAGTTTTCTGAAATTGCCCTCTTCCCCCCATGCATTTCTTAGTTATTATTTTTTTGTCTTTCCCCTCTTTCTCTTTGCGGAATTGTTACAGCCCTTCTAAGGGGACAGAAGATCATAGGTTGCCCCTGCGTTTGACATCAGCTTCCCAGAGAGAGATTGAAATAAAAAAAATAATAAAGTGAAACTAGAACGTGGTTTTAAAGAGGATGGTAAAAAGTTTCTAATTCTAATAGTGAACTATTCGACCGGAAGAATGTCTGAGTAAGAAATTGAAATTCAAGTTTTATTAAAATACTTTTTTTTTCTAACGGCGAAGAAACTTTTTGTATGCTTTTTTTTCCTTCTTATTTGCTTGAGTACCTACTTATGGGAATTTTGTTCAGATAATACACGTTTTCTTTCTGTAAGACATCGTAAGAAGAAATTATTAATTTTTTTAAGGAAAAAATATATAGCTATTATTTATTTTGACGGAATTATATAGGAAGATTCTGAGAATATTAATCTTGTTAAAATACCTTGCTATTGGTTAATAAAATTTTTTAAAAACAATAATTGATTGAGCTGAGGTTGCTATAAAAACTTTTTGCAATTACCTACAGAAAATTTTGAAACACGTTTATTTTCATTTATGGAAATAACATTTGAAGTAATCTTGAATGTGTGGTTATTATTTAAAATCGCTATAAAATACAATTATACTCGTATATGTTTCGGAGAATTGTTATTTGTTACATTAAGGCCTAAGAAATAGCATGCTTTTCCGAAGTACTGTAATTTTCTCGAACAATAATGTGTGAATAAAGATTTATTAAACTTCCTTTTGCAGTTAACATTCATTTTCATACTTAATTTTAGCATTAAATTCTACTGAATAAATTCATGAAATTTCTGTTAAGTGAAGAAATTAAAAAAAGAAGTTTCATAGAACTTTTTATAAAATTTTTTTAATATATATATATATATATATATATATATAAACATTAAATTATAATTTCAGAAGGAAAGAAATTCTATGAAATGATAAAAAGTGTAAGATGTTCTTTCTTTTAACAATCTTATCATGCATTCAAATGAAATTTCTATATTAAAAAATTTTTCATTACATAAGTTTTTGACTATTTAAATAATTAGATTCGTTGTTTCTCATAGTATTTTCGTGGCATAGGAAAGTCCATTAGTAAAAATAGAGATAAGTAGAAAAATTAAAAGCTAGCAATTGTAGAATACAAATTTTAAAAACACAAAGAATAGATGAATAGTATTTTGGAAGAATTAAAAACTCTTCATTCACCACTCCCCATTTGAGATTGCTTCCAGGTAATTTGCTCTCAATTACTATTCAAAACAACTCCTGTTGTGGATAACCAATAAGCAAGAATCTGGATTGAGATGATCCTCGCACACATAATAAAATAAGTAATTTTTGCATGATTTTAGAGAAGTTTTTAGTATTTTTTATACCGCCTTTAACTATTTAAAAGTTCTTAATTTCTAAATGTTTCAAGTTATTTTCCATCGTAGAGTAATCCTCAAATAAAAAGAAAAGGAAGTGCTTACAATAATCAGATTCTTGAGATTTTTCTTCTTGAAATGAACCAGAGTTCGGATTGGTGCTTGGGGATAATTGATCCCTCAATATCATAAAACTCAACAGCTTATAATCAATCTACTAATATCTTAGTATTAGTAGATTGATTATAAGTATCTTATAATATAATTTCTTAGTATTAATAGATTGATTATAAGTATCTTATAATATAATATCTTAGTATTAGTATATATACGGCTAGCATTCAAAAAGAGCGAAATCCTAATAACAAGAAATCTCGAACCCAACCAAAAATAATAAAGATTCACTTAACTGACTATGGAAGCCTTGAATTACAGCTGAGCGAGTTCTATGTCTATGGCATAAATCCATGAGTTTTAATCGAACTCGCCAATTTTAATAATAAATAATCAAAGTATCAGATTTTTTTTATCTCCGACTTTTCGGTCGTAAGTCGACGAGCAGACCAATATAAAATAGAACAATAAAAAAAAGTCATCAAATGCATAGTCAACAACATTTAAAGAAATATACAGTAGAGCGTCGTTTATCCGAACGTTTATTATCCGGAGCGTCAAATATCCAAACCAAAGTCCGGGTCCATTTTCGAACAGTGCAATGCTCCACATTTGTTTCCTGTGAGGCCAAAAGTGACGGGAAAACCCAAGGTGAGGAATATTTGGGGAATTTCAGCTGTGTGATTTTGTAAACAAATGCGGAATATTTGGGGAATTTCAGTTGTATGATTTTGTAAACAAATGCGGAATATTAGGTCAATTTGTTTCCTAGTGAGGGGGTGTATACGTGCTCTTTTGTTGAGTTTTGTTGATGTAGAAACCTGGATGGCATGCGATGTAGAAGACTGTGGATTTCAAATGCTAAATGATGACGAGATTGTGACTTCCGTGAAAGAAGAATCCGACCCTGCCGGCGATGAAACGGATGAAGACGAGAACAACAATAACGAAAGTAGCAAATGCTGACAAGTTTCCTGCGCTAGAGACAGCTATGGAGCGGTACGAACAACAATCAGAGTGTTGTCCTACTCAACTACTGCTGCTGAAGAGAATCAGAGACCTTGCATTGAAAAAACGAAGGTGTACAATGGTACAGCGAAAAATAAGTGATTATTTTCCATATTCAAGGTAAAATTGCGTCATTTTGCACCTATTTTGCTTTCTCTTCAAGCACGTTTCCCACATGTTGATTTTCAATATTTGTATAGTGTTCAGTATCATATACTACATGGACCGCATTCGGTTTTCGGTTATCCGAACGGTGTCCGGTCCCAATTGATTCGGACAAACGACGTTCTATTGTAGTTTAAAATAGTACAGTATATTTCGAGGTGATCATCAGTCATGGGTACGTTATGTTCACAAAATGAGCAGGAGTTTGAATTTGCCATTCCCATTATATACAGAAAATCCTGCAAGAAACCATGACCAGTAGGAAGGCTAAAACAGGCCACACCGATTGCTATAGGCAAGGGATTGAAAACTCTTGTTGATTTCCTTTAGGAAGGAGCTCCATTTCTTCCAGGTTGGAATGTTTGTATCTAGTGGCGTGGACATAAAACGCTTTAGTGTCAGATCTAAGATGATTTGTTCTTATAATTATAATCTCCTCAACCTAACATACAATTACAACCTCAACATCTACATGTTTCAACTTATTACTCTTATTTATTATCTTAATATACATCGCAAACCTAATCTGCAAGTATCACGGTTCTTTCCCAAAGCGAGGCTCCAAATCAATCAAACAATTCACAAAATAGATTTCCCTAGAACCGGTGTGGCGATTAAGTCAATCGCGATCGACCGGTGGACCACCAAGACATTTTGGGGTGACCACCTTTACTAAGATATAATAATCATTCCATTATACGAAGATCTAGAAATACCGTATTTATTCGAATCTAAGCCACCATCGATTCTAAGCCGCTCCCCAAAGTTTCAACAAGATTTTGTGAAAATTGAAAAATAGTCTATAAAATGTGGTTTATCGATTTCCAATTTTACGAAATTTAAATAAATTTAAAAGGAAAAGTTATAAGAAGGGAATAATTAGTTTTATCAATATTAAAACTTTTAAATGCATGCATGAAGCTGCAATTGCTCTAAATACCCCATCCAATAAATTTTTTCCCCTTCGATTCTAAGATGCGTCCGATTTTCAGTAGCATTAACATTGGGGGAAAAGTGCGACTTAGATTCGAGAAAATACGATATCTTAAAAAAATATGGAGGGGGGGGGGAATCGAATGATAAGAGAAAATTTCGTTGAATAGAAAATGCACTTCGCTACTTAGAGGCTATTTTACGAAGAAAATTGTAAAACGTTCTTGGTTCCAGGAAAAAGTTCGCGAAATAGAGAAATTCGTAAAATAGAAGTTCGTAAAATGGAGGTCCGACCGTATGTATACTTTCTTTTAGCTCACTAACCTACGCCACTGGGTGGACCGCAACACCTAGAAAAAATTAGAAGTAGCCCTTACCCTGGAAATGTCTGCCCACCTCTGCGCTAGAGGTTAGTTTAAAAACGCGTTGAGAGTTCGCTATATTCTTTATTATCACTTCACGCAATTTACTTTCACAGTTTCGTAAAAGTGTTTTATGTATAGAAAGAACACTACAATGATATAAGATACCTTCCATTTTTCTCATTTGATACTTACTTGTCGGGACCGAGCCTCAGGTGACAAAAAAATTATCGAGAATGGCACAGCGCCACCTTTGCACCTTTTCCAAAATTTAGTACGAAATGTCAAACTCAGCAACTGTAGAACCACCAGACTATACGTGTTCCGCTTGCAAACCAAACACACACTCTTCTCACTATGTCCCCTGTGCACGCTCTGCACCCCGTACAGTTTTAAAAATCCTAGTCTCCTACTGCAAAATAAAAAGGTGATGAAAAAAAAATTTTTTTATTGCTGAGGGAAATGTGTAAAAAAATGGGGAGAGGTTGCGGTTAGAAACGTAATTTATAACAGAGCCTTGCTTCAGCAAAAATGACAGAACTCGTCTAGCGTCAAAGGAAAACGTAAGTAATATGAGTGCTGTCACTCGTAGCCGCAATTTCAGTTTTGACGTATGATTCGTCGACCCTCTCCCCTCCCTCTTGATATTTTGGACTACTCGGGGAACCGAATATCACGAAGAGAGAAGGAGAGGGGAGAACATATATATGGACTTTTTCCCACCACCCCTCTTTCTCTGCTCAAAGGTCCTCAGTAAGTCGAAAAAGTTCCTGAATTAAAAAAAAAAAGTAACAGTGCTAGAAAAAGTGCGTTGAATAATGCAGAAGTTGCCGCTTCAATAAAATTCAAATTAGAACCAACTAAGCAATACCCTACCGAGAGAGAAGAGTAGAGAGCGAAATTCAAACGCATTTTCTACGGGTCAAGCAATTTTAAACTGGACTTATGATAATAATTCAGTACCAGGTTGATATATAGAGGGTTTCTGAAAATTTTTAGCACTTAAGAAATGGGTTTTATTTGAGGATTCTTTTATCCTTCTGTTGTTAAGAGAAGATAAAATACTACGCAGATAGAAGTATTGTCTGATTACTGCAGTAGTCAAGACAATATCAAAGTTTACAACACATAATATATTTTTAGCAGTATTAATAGTTTTTTTTATGTAACTTTTAAAGAAATTTAATTATGAAAACGATAAATTCCTTAATATATCTGTTCAAAGGCCATAAACTTTGTTTTGGAGTAAGGGTATTCATGTTATATATATAGTAAGGGATAGTAAGATAAATCCTATCTATGATATATACAAATAATTTCAAATATCAGTCATTAAATTTTAAACAGATTTGCCCGAGTTTTTATTTTTTTCACATCTTTCCACAAGCATTTTTAATTTTTACATAAATTGTCTTTCACTATTCTTAAATTGTTGTCAGCAATATCCATAATTATAGCTCAGTTTATCTGATTAAAACTACATTCTGTGCGAGAAATTTTTTGGCAGATTTGACTTTGAAGGAATGTTAAATATTATTAACAAAAACGTATGTCTTTGTTATTCGAATTTATTTCTTATGCTTTAATGATTCTGTGGAAGTACTTGTGTGTTAAAACAAAGGAGCAAATTTTAACAAATCCAGCTTTTTTTCCACTTAAAAATTAAAAAGTCTGACCTTTTTGTTTTTATTTATTCATATTGGATGTTTTTTGTTCGTAACTCTGGTTACACATTTTCTTCGAGATTCTGGATTTGTTTTGCCTTTTAATTTTACCCCGCAATTCCCTGGTGCACTCAACAACCATCACTATTTTCTGAAATCTTAGAGCTTATTTTGTGGAGTCATATTCAAGACTTGCTTGCGGCCAAGTTCCAACAAGACAGTCTAAGATTGCGCATGACGCACGAGACGTTTAACAATTCATCATTGTTCCCCAAATTGCATTACTTCCCTTTGACCCATCTTTTTTTCTTATAATTCGCTCATCAAACACACGTGGTTAATGATTGGAAAACAACTGACACAGCACGCGACATCCGCTAGTATGCCTTAGCAGCTTAGGGAAGACTCTTACAGATTGGCAAACTCCAAGAACTTATCTAAAGCTTCTTTCTTTGAGTGTCGTGGTGCTCAAAGTAACTATTGCCAGTCATGTGGGAGCAGTTACATTAAATATTATCTGCATCAGGGGTGTCAAACTCGCGACCCGAATGAGGCCCAGAATGAAAGTGTTTGCGATCTGGCCAATTTATTGGCATACAATAATATATAATAGCCTATCAAAATTTCTCCCGAAATAGGAAAGATAGAAGCAGAGAAAAGATGTCATGGGGCAGGATGTAAACATTTAGTTTTTCTTGTTCTTTTATTTATGTTTATTATAATGTATTATTCAAAAACTTATGTTTCTATAAATATTGATTTTATTTATTTATTTATTTTGTGTGTGTGTGTGGCTTACATAAAGTTAAACCTTGTTTGTATGGCCAAAGTTAGTCTTTGAGTTTGACACCCTTGTTCTACATCTTTTTTTATTTGAACCGTTTATTTTGAAAGTGGCGTAAATCACTTTTTCATGATACCATTTATTACAATTTAACGGTATCTCCTCATTTTTTTTTTTAAAATGTGCCTTTAACATGTTGAGAACTATCGAGATTTTGTTCAAGAAAAGTTTTGCTAGTTAATTAATCCATATTTTTAAACATTTTAAAATGAAAATCCTTAAATAAACTAAGTGACTTATGCCCCTTTCAAAATAAATGGCTCGTTTAACCGGGTAGTCACTTCAAGCATTTAAATGGCTATAAAATACAATTTAAGAATTTTTTTTATTTAAAAAAAATTAAACGGAACATATGCAATCCACTCGTTCTTTGAGATACAATTCATCGTGTCTAGTGTGGCATGGTGATTTTACCTAGCGCATCCTTTTAACTAAGTCAAAAAAAAAAAAAATTTTTGCACAACAACAAAAAATCCACGTAGCATAGAATCATCCGACA
>BMAO01039554.1:0-26287 GCA_019973975.1 Trichonephila clavata
AGTCTATTGACTCTTTTGGCTTCTTACATTTTAAAGTTCTAATTCTGTTCCATGTTATACAGACGCTTAGTTAATTCTTCTATAATAGACTCTTCCATTATTTTTAAAGTGTGTTTCTTTAAATCTGGTTTGAATCTTCTAGCTTTGTTAGTGATATTATTTTGTATTATCAATTTTATTATGCCATGTATTTCTTTCATTTTATGTTACTATATATATATATTTATACATATATATATATATATGTATATGCATATATGCATATATATATATATATATATATATATATATATATATATATATATATATATATATATATATAATAATGCTTTTAAAGAATCTAATTCTAGCAATAGAGAAATTTTTAATCGAATTTCTGCTTTTTATAAAAAAATAGATTTACGCATTTCGGATATTAAATTCCCTCATGTTTTTTTAATTCCAAAATGTCATAAAAATACTATTAAATTTAGGACTATAACAAACGGCTTTAAAACTTATATTACACTTCCGGGTAGAAAGCTGCAAAAGATCATTCAATCCACATTAGACAGTATTGATAATTCGATTATAGTTAAGAATAGTTTAGATATAATTAAGTATATGCAAGATAAAAAAATTATTTCTATTCACACCTATGACTTTGAAGATTTATTTAACTCCATAGATATTGGGGACATAGTTAAAATTCTCAAAATAGCCTATAACAAATATTCTTTGAATAAACTAATTAAGTATGACAAATATCTTTCTATTATTCATCTACTACTATATGAAAATAATATTTTTCACAATAACTCTTATTATCAACAAATTAAAGGTCTTCCGCAAGGAGGGCCTTCTAGTAACTGTTTAGCCAATATTTATCTGCACTTTTATGAATATGATAACATTAGTTTCGATTCTTGTTACTTTTTTAGATACATAGATGACTTAATTATCTTTAGTAATATAGTAAGTTATGTTCCTAGTTTTAAATATTATCCCCCAATATCTGAATTTATTAAAAACCAATTATAATAATGACACTGCAAACTTTTTAGACCTGCAATTAATTGTTAAGAATAATATACTAATTAGTAATATTTTTGATAAAAGATACTCTTTTGATTTTAACATTATTAAGATGCCTTTTTGGGAAAGTAACTTACATCTCTCTCTCTATCTATTTTTAGAAATATCATCTTAAATTTTATAAAAAGAAATAATGATTTAGTCACAGATAATGATGTTAAGCAAAATAATTTTAATCTATTCTGCAATAATTGCTTAGAAAACAACTATCCAAGTAATTTCATTTTTAAATATATTTCTAAATTATCTCTCTAATTCTCCTTTTTAATGTTTAAGAATTATTCTTTGTTTTTTCTCCTTCTGTTTTTATTATTTTCAATTTGTTTTTGTTTGCTTTGTTTAATTACAAAAAAAAACTATCCAAATGGCGCCACTAATTTTTGCTTCTGGTTTTACCAACTTTACACGTCATTTTTAACAGTCATTTTGCGTGATTGCTCTCGTACGTACAGTTTTTTTTCCGCTCTCCGGTTATTTGCATTTTTTCATGTAAGTTTTTGCTTCATTATTCCTTTTTAAAATTATTTTTATTTGTATTTTGTTAAGATTCATTTCCTTTCATATTTTCTATTATTTTTATTTTATTTTTCTTTTAGTTGCAAATTACACGTGGTTGGTTTTAGGCCTAACTTTTCAATATGGGTATGTTTCCTATTATGTATAAAATTTCTGCTGAACAGGGGAAGGTTGGATCCATAAAATATATTTAACCCTAATTTTGCTGGTCCTAATTCAGCAACAGCTTTAGAAATCATAATAGGTCTCCTTTTTAGTCTATTGACTCTTTTGGTTTCTTACATTTTAAAGTTCTAATTCTGTTCCATGTTATACATACGCTTAGTTAATTCTTCTGCAATAGATTTTTCCATCATTTTTAAAGTTGTGTTTCTTGAAATCTGGTTTAAATCTTCTAGCTTCGTTAGTGATATTATTTTGTATTATGAATTTTATTATGCCATGTACTTCTTTCATTTTATATTACTATATATATATATATATATATATATATATATATATATATATATTTATGTATATGTATATATGCATATATATATATTTATGTGTATATGTATATATATATATATATATATATATATATATTAATATGCATATATATATCTTTTTAAAATTTTCAATCGTTTATAAAATACTTTCTATTCATCCATCAAAGCAGTAACTGACTTAAATTTTTTTTTAACATTACTTGTTTTAAAATTCAGCTAAATTAAAAAATTATTTTAAATGTAAGTTGTCTGAATAATCATATTTGAGACAAAATAAGAAGGTGCCTCTCGTCCAACCCCCTAAGAAATATGTTTTAATTGACCTCTGGAAAAATTGAGGAAATCTTTTTTTTTCATTTCGTCTAACAGTTCAAGTAGTTTTATCGAATTAAAAAAAAAGTAGGATAAACACGTTTTATTTATCTACCTTTTGCGATTTCTTTATTCAGAAATTTAGCAGGTTGAATATATTTTCAGTTATATTAAATTAATACATGTCTTACTTAAGTTAAATCCTTTTTCTCTACTTTACTCTTAATTAAATAATTAGTGTTACTTAAATAACTGCATGCTTATAAGATAATATTTATATAAGAATTGATGACTTTTAATATTGATTACTCTTTTCTCTGTCTTAAGATTAGAGAATCAAATTCTTACATTAAAAAAGAATGAATAAATCTTTCATATTTTCTAGAAAATCATTAGAAAAATTGGTAAGAAATAGTGCTGTTCCTACGATATTAAAATTCAAAGATATTGACTTGAAATTAAATTAATTAACTTCAGCATTGAAACAACAAATTTCAAGAATGTTCCAAGCTTAAAATATAATGAAATTAACTGTCTCAAATTTTTAATGTTACTGGTCAGATAAAAACATTGAATGTGTAAAGGGTAAAAAAAGAAAATTAAAATAACAAAAATTCTAAGATTAAAGTCCACTGGAAGAAAAATTCCAACGGAATTTCAAGTCATTTAATTTAAATAATGAAACAAAATTGAGACAACTGTAAGTAAAATAAAATTTAGTACTGCATTTTATATGTCAAAATTGTCCATTTGAATGTAATTATCATTCGAACTACATGGGAAGGAATACATAATTAATTTATTCACACCATAATCGTTTTTCAGAGCATGCTTACGTATTGGGAATAAAATTTGAAGGTTGTTTTAACAAAAATGAAGGTACTGAGTTCCGATGGGTGCGGTTATGGACACTATTTTCGATATTTTTTGTATCTTTCGAACGAGTACATCACGAGATTTGAAGCTGTTAACCTTGCTGGACGTAACTATAAAAAGGCATTAAACTTAGTTGGAAAACAACAGTTATCTTTCTAATACACCTCTTGTGTTAAGAGAATTCAGTAATTTTCGACAATGATTGCAAAGGTAAGATATTCTTTCATATTCTTAAAGAATAATTGGTAAAAAAAAACTTTTAATCTCATGAGGACCATGATTACATACATGTTATCACTTCATGGAGCACTGTATGTGAGATTGCGTTTTTTCCCTTTCTGAGGTGCGTGATCTCCCCGGTGTCATCTGAATTTCGTACGTGTGAAATTTGAATGATTATAAATCTATAAATTTCGTTGCATTTCATTACAGTAATGATTTTAAAATGAATTTTTTAAATGAAGCTAGGCTTAAAATGAAATATCGCGCTGTCCTGAACGGATTAAAGAGAAATATATGCTATGGATATTTTTTTAAGAAGTGTACTGAGAATTTTATAAAGCAGTGTAGTGAGAATAATTTCATGACTGTTAAAATTATATAAAATACCAGAGATATTTCAAAGAGATATATCAAAAATAAAATGGATTATTTTTTCAAATTGAAAATAGAATTGTGTTGTTGTTGTTACTATAATGCCACCTGTCTCACGTAAATAGAATTGTAATCAGTATAATAGTAAAAGTTAAATTTGTATATATATTAATGTATTAATGAAAAACTATCAATACTCTTTTACAATTTCGGTTGATTTTTAAGTTGATTGTTATTTTGAAACTCGTATATTCATTTAATATCAAACGTAAGCCACAAATTTGTTAAATGTTGAATCTAAAAATTTGTATCAATGGGTTTTTTATGATATTCAAATATGAATAAGTTTAAATTTTTTTTAAAGGCATACAGTTTTTCCTTTTAATGTGTTTTCTTTCTGCTTTTGATAATGTTTAGTTTTGC
This sequence comes from Trichonephila clavata, assembly GCA_019973975.1. Classification (NCBI taxonomy): domain Eukaryota; kingdom Metazoa; phylum Arthropoda; class Arachnida; order Araneae; family Nephilidae; genus Trichonephila; species Trichonephila clavata. The sequence continues at coordinate 4,284 of BMAO01039554.1, forward strand.
CTTTAAGAATATTTACATTTAAATTCTGCCGTATACAACGAAAAGCTGATTCAACATTTTCGTATTACCTTTATGTAATAGATATGTACAACACTCTTTAGGTCATAAAAGATAACTCTTTCATTTCAAATAACTTTGAAAATAATTCACAAATATTTAGTATGAATTTTCTGTTACTAAACGTAATCTTTTTTAACTTGTGAAATTATTGTTTTATCCATGCCACACGTAATTGAGTTTTAGCACATGTGTTTCTCATATCCAAAGAAAAATTTCGAAAATATGTAAGGTATTGTTGCAAATAGAAAATAAAATCAATTTATGCGAAAAAAAATCTTTAAACTTGAATGCTATTAACTGAATATTAAAAATTATAATACTTATCAACATTTATCATTATATTTCAGACAAAAACCTTTTAATTACTAGTAATGACACTTCCTTAATAAATGTACTTCTATTGCTCCTTATTTTTAAACAAAATGTTTTATAAAATTTTTAATTAACATTGAATGAGAACAAATGAAACTTCAACATGATTTTTAAAAAGTAATAAAATTAAAGTTGAATAAGTATTTAATATCTAATTTCGAAGTTCAACATGTATTTATTTAAAAAATAAGGAACAAAATAAATATGAACATTTAGAAAAAAAAAGCCGAACATTAAAATATGCTTAACGAATATTCTCTACGCAATTCAAATCTAAATTGATAATGTAACACTTTAGTAACATTTCATGCCGTTCATTGCTTAATATTTCATACATCGTTCATATAAAAAATATTCAGACTATCATATACTCCGAAATTTTGTAAAGTAAATTTTAAAGGAAAATGCTGTAGGAACTTCTACGATATTTCAACGAGTTCAATGGGATGCAATTACCTTATTAAAATACCCCATTAATATTACAGAAAACAATAATATTATTTAGATTAATTATAAAAAATATTACTTACTTAAAATGTATTAAAGATTATGATGAATGAAAAACATAAGTTAAAGAAACATATTTTATTTGCAGATCACCATCCTCTTCGCTGCCCTTGCTGCAGTTAACGCCAACGTGCTTTTGGGACATGGCGCCCTCATCAGCACTGGAGTCAGCAACAGCGCACGATCCCAAGATGTAAGTATACCTCAAGATACCCAAGTAAATAAAATGGCACCAATTATGCTGCTGATACGTTTTGTTCTACAACTTAAGTATGCCTATTTACTAATGAGTTGTTATTCATTGTTTGCAGGCCTTCGGAAATTATGCTTTTGGTTATGGAATTAAGGACGGACTCGGCGCCGCCAACTCCCGATCCGAAGTAGGAGATGCTTATGGAAACAAGAAGGGATCTTACACCATTGCTGACATCGACGGAAGAGCCCGACGAGTTGACTATGTTGCTGATGCTCATGGATTCCGAGCCTCCGTCAAGACCAACGAACCCGGAACCGCCGCCAGCGCCCCTGCTGCTGCTCTCATCGCCAGCCCCTACGCCGGACCCGTCGCCCCTGTCGTTAACCACGTAGCCCCAGCTGCACCAGCTTACGCTGCTCCAGTCGCTCTTGCTGCCCCAGCTGTTTATGGTGGAGTTCTCGGACACGGAGCCGCCCTTGGTCTAGCTGCCCCTGCTGTTGCTTACGGAGGTGCTCTTGGACTTGGACATGGAGCCGCTCTTGGACTCGCTGCACCCGCTGGTCTTGCATACGGAGGTGCTCTCGGACTTGGATATGGATTGGGACTTGGCAAAGCTCTTATCCATTAAATATTTGAAACTAACTTGTAAGTATTTCTGAAACTATCATTTATGTGAATGTGTTAAGAGTTTTTTTCAAATAATGCTTTGCCAAGTAAATTGACTTTTTATTTATGATTTTCATGCACAATTTATTGCAATATGAAATTAAATTTTACAACTAGTTTGCTACCTATATTATTAATGTTATTTATCTCGTACGTATTAACGCTTTCGAAAATTTTTATTTCAGTGTTTTTGCTAAAAGCTTAATTTATTATCTTTTTTACAGATATGCGAGCAAAACATCTAAAGTGACATTTGATTTGGCAAAAGTTTACTGTGAAAAACATACTACCTTATACATTTAAAGAAGTTTTGAAATATGTTTGAAGGCTTAGAGTGAATAACCATTGGTTTTGTGAATAGTTATGTGTTGATTGTTATTGTCAAGTTGGAATATTTATTTAATTTAATTTGTATTTGATTTTAATGAGTACTTTTGACAATAAAATATTTTCATAGAATTTTCTCTCCGTTCATTTATAAACAATTGTTAGATTATAACCGTTTTTTGTCATGATAGATTTCCCCTCCCCCACCCAATATGACGTTAAAAGTATTTAAATTATTATTAAGCATTATTATGTGCCATCATAATTTGTATATTTTAGGTAATATTTTAATTTCAACCTTTTATTATTTAAATTGCTAATATTTTATTCAAATCTTAAGCATGTTCAATACTCTAAAGCATTAACCCTGTAACTACCAAGTTATTTTGATATGGTACAATATTGTCAAATTTATTTATTGCAAAAATAAAACGTTTAGTAGAAAAAAATATATTTTAGCGAGTGCATATTCGCTTGAGATGAATGCCACACGTTGTGGCAGATTCTAGTGGATATTATTTTCTAAATAAAATAAAATAAAAATGAATACCTAGTAGTTCAGTAATTAATTTTGTATAATATAGCTGGAAACACTTTTCTAAGCCCAGACTAACTCCACAATTATTACACCAGAATCGTGTTTCCTTGCTTATCTTTTTACCATTTGCATCCTTTTTTGAACTACAAACTTTGCATTGTCTTGTAGCCGCCTCACGTTTTGCACTAGTAGGAAGGATATGGGATAAAAAGAAGTTGTTTTTTATGACGGGTAGGGTTATCTACTAAAGGTGGTCTGTCCGGATTCTTTTGTATAAAAGTTGCACCATCATATTTATATAAAAAAGCTTTCTACGACTAGGATTCGAAAATCTTAAAATGTAATATGTTTCCAAACAGTAGTTTTATAGAGCATAAATTAATTCCAGAGTATCTTTTCTAGAAAATTCAAGAATATCCTTTTATAACTTTTCTGGCAATTTCGGGATGTTTGATTGAAAAATATTTCTTGATCCCAGCGGTCTACGCATACTATAGACAAAAACAATCCTTGGCTTGAGCATATCTTCAGTTTTTTATTTATTTTTGAGATGGAGGTATCATGAAAACTGCTCATCAAACATCATCTACTGAATTAAGTCCAAATTAACTTTTCCCAATATAGATTCGGGTTTGACAAAGTGGTGAAGCCGAAATAAATTTCTCCGGCTATACATTCGGGTACAACAATAAATTACCCCGTATAATACTCAGGCCTGACATTTTGGAATATTAGTACCCTGTCCAAGGATAATCTCGGGCATGGCATTTTGAACACTAGTACAGAACCCAAAATTATTACCGGTATGACAGTTCAAAGATTAATTTGCTTAATAACGTCAGTAAAATGTGTCAATATTTGAAAAGATAATGTAATTCAGGATTATTTGAATAAATAAATTATCAACAAATAATTTTTTTTTTAAATTAAAAGATTTGGAAGCTTTAGAATTTTATAAATTAGCATTATTTCATTGCAATATTGGGATATCTTTGAAACTGCATTCTGTTCAAAAGATATAGGGTTTCTTTTGTACCAAATCAGCATTATTTATATTAAAACCGTTAAAAAATACCGTCTAAAAAGTAAAAGTATTGTTTTTTAAAAATTTTAATGATATGCTAACAGTAGAGCGAAATAATAATTTTTGATCCTACTTGAGGGTAATAATCTATGTACCTGGAATAAATTAAATTAGAAAATAAAGATAAACACACACAAAAGTGATGAAGAAATTTGATGAAAAAAGTGTATTTAAAATACATTATTCTTAAAAGATCAACTTACTAAAAGAAATTCAGACTCAAAGGCCATCTAAGATATCAGCTCTAAATACATAAGTGTCAATAAGTATTTTAATTATTCAAAATTTATACATTTGAATAAAAAAATGCCTCAAATATAATAAAATGTAAAGGTTTTATATACCCTCACTAAATGTTACAATGGTTCCTTCAATACCAAACTATTTTAGATTTCTTATTAATGATAACAATAATAAATTATATGCCAAAATTCAATAAGAAATTATCATTCAGATTTACCAAATCATACTTTATTACAAAAAAGTCATTGAATTTTTAAAAATTTTTTTAACTGTGCTTATTTTTACAATACCGTTTCTGTCTTAAATTATCAATAAGATAAATCTGTTTGCTTATTCATATTCTTTAGTAAAATTCTCTTGATAAACTCTAGTAAATGTTTTGTGTCTATAAGTAGATTTTTAGATATTCATACATATTATACAAATATAAGAGGTTATAAAAATCGACATCTTTAAAAATAATGTTGGTATACCCTTTTTCAGACATTATATAGTGAAATGTTAAATGTAAATCCATATCACGGAGGTGCGCCATGACAAAGAATACACTTTGAGCATTACTGTTACAGTCTTATTTTCAGTACAGCTCAGTTTAAAAAAATTTAAGGACTTTAAAAATGTGTAAAATTGTACACATTTAGCAATTATTTTTTCTCTCCTTTTTCTTTGTTCATTATAAGTAATAACCTAAAAAATATAGGAGTAAAATGCTCTAAAATTATAATTTAAACTTTCTTAAGCAACCAAAAGTTTGTAACCATTATTCTTAGAAATTTGCCTTTGTGATGATTAATCTGTTACTACAAATAATTATTTGTAAAATACAAAAAAAAAAAAAGAGTTTTAATATGTAATGCTTATATGAGTCTGCAGCAATGTTCCAAACACGCAGAAACAGTCTTTTGAATTAAAGGAAAGAGGTCCGATTTAAACACAACATTTTTATTCAAGGGTTTTTGGAAGCTCTTGCTTGCAACCTATGTATATATATTATGTAAAACAGAATTTTTGCTCAAAATACCGTAAAAAAAAGACTGTTTCATAAAAAAAATAAAATTCTATGCAATAATTTTAAAATGCTACTCCTCTTACAATAATTGACGAACACACATGGAATTTGTAATTCTTACGTATTATCAAAACCTATTGGAAAAGCACCTGGTTGCCAATTCAGCACATACGACGCATAGGAAAACAGGGTTGCCAACTTGGCAAGTTATCAATAGAGCTGGTGATTGTCGAGATAATGCGTAAATACCGAATTTGATACTCAGGTATGTCGAACTATGTGCAACGAAAGTCAGTATAAATTTGGATAACATAATTAAAATTTCTGAAACGAATTTCTTTAGAACATTTTTTTAAAAATCCTTAAGAAATCTATAAATCCAACCAATATGCTCATATAGAAAGCAATATACTTATTTTAGAAGAAAATAAGTATGTTACTTTCGTTTAAAAATGCACACCTACTTTCTTTGCATTGTAGTATGAAAAATATCAATAGAAGTAAGAAGAAATTTTAAAGCATTTGGTATAATAGAACAAAAGCCTTGGCGTTGTAAATGAAGAAAAGCGAGTGATTCTTTGGCTCTGCGATAAATCAATTAAACGTTTTTATTTGCTACCGACATATGTAAACAACAACAAACATAAAATTTAATATAAGTCTGGATTATTTTAACTTGGCGATCCTAAAATTTTCGAAATAATAGAAAAAATATCAAAGAGCAATTTAAACTAAGCAAATGTGTTGTGATTCTTGTGATTGATTTTTGATGCGTAGCCGTACTGTGTCTTCTTATAATAAATGAATTAGTATAATTACTATCTTTATAATGTTAGCTGTTTCTCTCATTTATATTTTGAAATTTATTATAGACATTATAATCTTATTATTATAAAAATTATTTATTATGAAGCCTTATTATTGAAATTTATTCAAGAATTACACCATAAATTAATACATATTTCATCTGTAATTTCATTGCGCAAAGTAAAGTTCTTTGCCTGCATCCAATCTTCTTGTACCCTAAACGCTTTTCGGTACTTACGTATTAGCGTCACCGCAGCCAAATCGGCGCCACGCATATCGTGTCCTTTTCCACGAAAATCTGACTGACTGATTTTTCCCCCCATATAAAACGCCTTAGAATCCTTGTTGTGATCTTTGTGTGATGACGCGATTCACCAGGCGCCCATTTTACTGCGGTGACACCAATACGTAAGCAGCCGATTTTCTTCGCCCTTTCGTTGTTTTTTTATCTGTTCACTTATTAAATTATTTACAAATGATTTACAAAAAAAATAAGAACTATACAACTCTATAATTATAAGACCTTAAATATTGCATCTTCTATAAAATTGATTTTTAAGATGTTTAAAATCAAGCATTATTTATAGACTTCTTGATGCAAATTATAATGAAATTAATTTGTGACCATTACCATTAGCCCAATGACCATTAAATCACTCTGAAAAGCTTTGAAACGTTAAATGGTACTTACGTACTATCGCAACAATATAAGTTCTAGATAACTCGCCGAGTTGGCAACCCTGATTTCGCATGTGTCGTACGCGCTGAGTTGCGAACCATTTGTTTCCTTTCATATAATGCCACTAATACGATTGCGATAATTCGTAAGTACCAATTAAATGTATTATCATTAAAATAAAAAGTTCAGTTCTTAAACCTAAATATATTAATCTAACATTTAATCGTGAAAACATCTTAAGAAACAGTCATAATAATAATAATCTCCACTGAATAAGCAGATCACTTGCATTTCTATATTACTCGAGGAATTGATGCCATAAGAGAAAAGAATTTTATACAAAACTCCATGCAAATTAGACGGGGCATGTTCGATAGAGGTATGATTAAATAGCATTATGATCTGTTTATACTTCGCTTAATGGAAATTCCTGATGAGATAGAAATTTGAGGTAAAAGCAGGTTGAAGTTTTATTTCCAACAATTTTTTGCTATAATCTTCATTATTTTTAGTGAAACGACACTTGACGTATTTATCAGATTAATTACATAGTAGTATTGAAAAAATTAAGACATATTAGCTTGGCAATGTATTAAATAATTGCAATGGACTAAATTCATGTGACGTCATAATCACATGATAATTTTAAACCACGTGTTTTTAGCCAATCAAGTTCAAAAACACATGTGACGTCATAGTCACGATAAATGCAATTATCTATTTTCAGCAAATCAATTCATGCACTTAGAGTTGCCAAATTACGCTTTTTACAGAAACTTTTTTTTAAAAAAAAATTAATATTTGTCACTTTATTTAAAAGTACATGCATAAAACAAGACTTTTTTTTCTTTAATTTTAAAATATTTTTGCAGAAATTTCTTTTTATAACTCTTGAGCATCTTTACCCAACTATGCAATTTGAAATTTTACCTAAGTTTAACAAATAGAATAAAAAGTACAAGTTAGTTTATTGTCCGTTTTGAATTCAATGTAGAACATGTGTTTATATTGTCATGTGACCGTCATGAATTTAGTCCACTAATATATAAATATGTATATACATATGATAGAATCACAATTTTAAGTGGCAAAAAATTCTTCAATTTTTCTTTCACATGTTTCATTTTCCATTGACTGACTAGAACTCAGAATGAAAAAAGAACCTAAAAAATAATTTTTTTTCCAGCGATCTTCACGCTTCCCACTGACGGTATTTATTCCTAAATTTATATCCTGCTAATTATCTTATATAAGAATTTTTTTCTTCCATATAAAATTAAAATTAATTAATTAAATTTAATTAGTGAATTAATATTTGAAAAAATTGTATTAACATTAAGTGACTACTACAAGTTTAAAAAAATGAATTGGAACTTGAGTGGAGGAATAAAAAGTATTTTATTAACGATTGAAAGTTTGAACAAGAAATATAAACCTATATATAAGGAGAGTGTGAATTTATAGTAGAAATTGAAAAAAAAATAAGCATACATTAACACTGATCTAATATACAATACTTTTAAATGTATCAATGCTACTCAAAGTATTACATAATGTATCAGTATTCAATTAAAAACAAGTTCAGTAATTACTAGTGACTCCTCTGGGATCCTCATATACAAAATTATTTGTAAAACTTAATATTTTTTTTCTGATTAGTAAGATTTATACTTTAATTCGTATTGCATTTCATCTTTACCTTTATTTTATTCAATACACTGTTATTGTAAATTGATGAAAATTGTGAATGAAAATCGGGTCGCAAATATTGAAAGTTTCAGAAGCTCTGCTATAAACCAATACATAGACGAAAGATATTTTATGTAAACTATGATTGTGTGTTCAATCAAAAATATGTTGGCGAAAAAATATTTTTGTGATACTAAATAAATGTACATAAAATTAAATGTATGATCTGCGGTCAAAAAGTCTGCAATAAAATCGATGAATTACTACTGTGTATAGTAATGTTAATGTTATTCTTATTATTTTAGTGAAGAAAAACTGTTAATGCCAGAAAAATTATTGAAATTGAGGAAAACAAATTTGGTACGATATAAGGATATAAGATGACAGTATGTAATATATAATATATATATATATATATATATAATTTAACCTTTAAGTACTAATTACAAACAAACTATGGCATGCGAATAAAATATGGATTGTGTTTGATATTGTAGTGATATCAAACTATATTTTACTATACTGTAAAATGCTTTAATACACTATACTTTACTGCACTATGCTTTACTATACTACACTTTACTGTACTATACTTTACTATACTGTACACAAATTTTACTCTAAAACGGGGTTATGTGCTGTGTGTGTGTGTGATACTCACTTTCTCAAACATAAATACTAAAATAGATATATAGAACAGTAAATGCATTAAATTGATTCCCCTAACAGCTGAGTCTTTAGAGAATTAATATTTAAAAAAATTTACTTATCGAATAAAATGTTTTAAAGCATGGAATTTTTCGTAAATATAATATTTTATGAAATAATGGGGGAAAATACACTTTTTTTCCAAAGAATAACAGTTTTTGATATTTTCAAAACATATATTTTTTTAATTTTAATTGTACTCCTTCCAATACTGTTACTCGTCAGAGTTTCAATGGATGTCAACTTTGTACAGGGTGTCTGAAAAGAATGACACTATACCTTTAAATATATATTACAAATAAACTAAGACATTATACGGTTTCCTATGCCCCATAAAGAAAATACCAAGGGTTTTTTTTTTCTTTTTTCTCCGATATCTTATTACACGATTTCATATGCATACCATTAGTGTCGTTATCAACGCATCCAATATATACTAGACTTCTAGCTACGTTCTATGAAGCATTGCATGATCAACCCTCTGAATGACCGCTGTAAGTCGACTTTTCAGTTAATCACTGTCACTAACTGGAAATTGGTAAAGTTTTTCATGTATCCTCATAAAAAGATCTCCAAAGTCTTACGCCTGGAGATTTAGGTTGTCACGGTATTAAAACTCCTCTTCTCCCCTCAATCACCCGAAGAACTTTTCATCTAAAACTTTTCTCACTTCCAAACTCCAGTGTTGTGGTGGCTCATCCTGCTGGAAAATGACACTGAATTATATAAGTCATGTAATTGAGGAAATGTGAAAATTTCAATCTTATAAAAGTTACTGTAAGAATGGACAGTTTCTTCAGAAAAAAATGCTCATTTTTTTGATTGCGCAATAAAGCACACCGCAAGTTTACTTTAGGGCTATCGCTTGCTTTCTCTAGTAAGGCATGAGCATTCTCTCATCCCCATATTCAAGTATTATATCGGTTCATACGGGAAACATTGCCTTATCTGAAAGCATTACACTTTGCAAAAAGTTCCATAATCTTCCATGTTGTAGCATTTCTTCTACAAATGATCGACGCCAAGGCTTATTAAACGGCTTTAACTCATGCAACGATTGAAGTTTATACGCATAAAGCCGTAAAAACTGCACACCTAATAAGCTGTACATAATGTAGTGATTAAGCACGGCTGAAGCACTACATTATGTACAGCTGAATCACTACATCACGTATGGCCAAATTTGATATATGTAATAGCTGGGCTGCTCACCGAGTTGATCTATAAAGATTTGCTTCTGCTAGGGCAGCCAAATTTGTTTTTGACAATACACTACTTGCCATAAATCTTTCATGCCACTTATAAATTGTGGACCATGAAGTTCGACTTCGTTCACAGAAAGTCTGACACACATATGTTGCAGATTTAAATTCGAAAAACTATGCAACAGATTTCGCTTAATGTTTCGGTGAAGGCATTTTGTACCGAGAATACTGCACCATATCGTTTGCATTTCGTTAAACAGAAACTTTAACCTTTCTTTTGTAAAGTATTAAAAAAACATAAATTAAAATCTTTATTTACTTATTATTAATTTATTCAATTTTGAAAGAGTAACTATGCATTTTGGACACCCTATATTTTTAATATTCTGTGTCTGAAGGGTAATAATTCTTGCAGCCTTTTGATAATGTAAATGAGAAATTTATACATCCTTGGATTCTCAAGTGAAAGAAAAGAAAATGGTGACGTTATATAGTCCATATTATTGAATCAAATGTGGAAGTCAAGATACTGGCTAAGTATAAAGAGTTCAAAATTAAGCAAGATTGCGTGAAATTTGTTACAATCACAAGGAAGAGAAACTGTAGAACTGTTACACCCATTTATGAGCTTTTACAATATTTAATTTCGAATTATTAAAAAAATTATGAAAGAGAAATACTTGAGATGTTTTTTGATAAAGCTTGGCAGAGCAATTTGACGTTTTAATAATATTAGTTGTCAAGTAACAGAGATCAGTAGTTTGAAATTAAACATATTCTTGCTGTCTCATACTTTCATGTGATTGATTTTTAGTGAATTTACAACTGAAAGCACATGTGCAAAGAATACTCAATGTCAAACAATATCGTGAGTTCATAAATTTTGCTGTGTGTGAAAAGTGCTTGGAATTTCCAATATCACAGGTGCCTGAAGAGCATATATGTTATCTTGGAGATATTATTATCACAGAAAAAGCACCAAATCTCATTCTGTAAAACAGAAATATTACTTAAATTTGAGCAGTCCAGAGAACTATTTAAAGTTTTAACGCTTTTAATCCATTCTGCTTTCATTTGATTAGCTACGCGTTAACTTTTATCATTTATAATTACATATTTCTAAAATAAAATTCATAGATTTGATTTCATGGTATGAAAGTTAAAATTTATGACTTGATTTATTTTATATGCCTTAAATGTTTTCACTGTTAAATCTCCCAAGAATAAAACGAAAAACACTTACACAGTATCAATCATTCAACTCTTATTGCAATGCTTAAGCTTGTCAAAGAGGTATCTAAATATAGTACAAAATATATCCGTTTAAAAAACAAAAAATTGAAAACTCAACGTCTGTGAAAAAAGATGTAATAATGATAGATGTAAGTGGATTATATCTGTATCATATATCTGGGGCATTGATTTAACTAAAAACTCAAATTCTAAAAGGTGAAGAATTTGAGAAAAAATACTATAAACCTTAAGATTTTTTTTATAGTTCTACTTATTTTACTTGTAGTCATATTTATAATTTTATGAACCAAGTGGAATTTTTTCTTTTAAGAAAATATAAATTAATACCTGAAGGAAGTGTTTTCACAGTTGTTGGTGCCATTTGACGAGAATTTTTTGTATAGATTTGCTCCGAATCAACTGTTGCAAACTTTTGTATTCAGTTCGAAAAGTATAGCGATCCCATATGGCTGGGATCCGTTTCGCTTATTGAAATTTGTTAAATATACAGTCCATTAATTATTATAGCGGTAACAACAGTCTAGTTTCAAAATACTTACTTCCAGTTTCCAGATTCTAACATAAAATTCTTAATCTGTTATAAAGGATAATGGAAAGCGTCTCAAGATTTTTTTCTCTATACAATAGGAAAGAATAAAAAAATATATATATAATTTAAGTATGTGTTCAAATTTCAATGAAACATAAAAAAATACATTTTGTAAACCAAACGATCAGTTTTATTTTATTTTCCGATTACACATAGCAGCCCTACAACGATTTAGCCTCATTTGTAAGGTTATCATATTGGCGACTTCAGCGAATAATTTTCCCGACCTTTCAAGCAAACTTTTTAAATAGAGAAATCATATGATCCAAAATTATGCCAAAGAAAAAAAAAGCCAAAATAGATAGAAATAATTCTCTGGTTAAAAATCGTCGTTAAATTCTATAAAAAAAACTTTAATACATTTCAATTATTTTTTGAATCTCGATTTCGTACTAATTATTATTTTAATAAATGAATGGATAAAAAAATGCAAAAATAGTGTTTTTTTAATCAGTACAAATTATAAGATAAATGTGTATCTCTCATTGTTTAATATATCTTTGAAAATTAAATTAATTATTGGTGAAAGCAGACATTTAAAATTAATCCAGTACAATTAATTTATTGGTAGCTGAATCAAAATCTCTTTGTAACTACCGTAAAATGCGGCATATAACGCACATCGCCGTGTAACGCGAGCATCTATCCTTTCAAGCAGTGTTTTTTTATTATTATTTCTTTTAATAAATTTTCATGTATATTTGCCACATCACGCGCACCCCTTTTATTAGGAAGAAATCTGAAAAGTACGTATGCAATGCTATTATGCTTTGAAATCGTTAATTTGAGGTATTATACAGGCTTTTGAAAAAATAACAAACGTGTACTTTTCTAAAACTACAACTTTTTAAATTCATAAGGCTTTGTCATTTCTTTCAGTATTTCGATATGCTTAGAATCCTATTTTTATGTTCACTTCATTTTTTTTTATTTTTAAAGCTATCATTTTTAAACCTGCACACACGCGTAATAACTTCCACCGCGCGTAAATTTTGATCTTATTTTCTGTGTAAAAGTGCGTGTTAGACGCCGGATTTTACGGTTATAAAGAAAGAAATGTGCGGACGGTAATATTCTATTCCCGGCAATATCAAAACTATTTATTATAGTTTCTTCTTAAGGCATGCCAAGATTTATTCTTTTTTTTTTTTTTGTTGAAAATCATAAAATAAAATGGTAACTTCAGAGAATTTTGTATATCCGTATCTAAGACAATGCCTGAACTGATAGATCAATAGACTAAAAAAATTAATATTTAATGCTTAAAGCTTAAAATTTACTATATTTAAGTCCTATTTATTTATTTGAATTTATCTTTAATATTTAAATGTTAGGCAAAAAAACTACACATTTGCGTAAAAAATAGACTTATCTCTACAAAAAATCTTTACATGGTAAGACACATGAACAGTTATAACCAAGCTATATACGAATATATCAATATATATTTGTTAATAAATCTTATGAATATAATTATTTTAAAAACAAAATCCTAAATGTGCTTAAAATGTTTTAAAAAATAAACATATAAGGAAATTTAAAATAACAATAATTTACCTTTTTTTTGTGATAAATTATTAAAAATAGATATTTGCGTTTTGCATAAAATAAAAAAAATGATTTTTCAAATCAAAATACAAGCAAAGGAGTCCTCTTATCCAGCGTCGTTATCTTCAGCGCGATAAAATCATATATATATTTTTTTTTAAATGTTTTATTAACTTGACGAATACTGCGCAGTGAAACCCAATAACATCAAGAAAGTCGCTTAACGATTTTAATCTGATAAGGATATGTTTTAATGTTATTATATGGAATTTAGATAACTAATTAATCAAAACTATTTATAAATAGTGAAATACTTGTCTTAAGCGTTATTAGCATAAAACAGCAAATGAGTTCAATATTCAAAGTTGTTTGGAAAAGAATCGTAAGCAGAATTTTAAATAATGGAAAACAAAACAAATATCACGCGTTGATCACGTATAGTATGGACAAGAATTAGAATAGCCTCTTTATACTTCGAAATTAAACAAAAATATACTATCATAATTATTTTGAACTAATTAACTGATGGATAAAAAAGTATCATGTTAAATATGTTTTGAATCAAAGTGATTCTGCTACGCTATAGAATATTTTTGAAGGTTATTTTAATGAAATATTTACGTAAAGTAGCTCTAGGAGCGGTTATTGATACATATTTTTGATGCTTTTTAAATTCTTCAAACTGGTACATCACGCATTTTAAAGTCGCTTACCTTGTTAACATAAGTATAAAAGGGTATCGAAGTTATTCGATAAATCAGTTCAGAATATTAGTTCTATCGCTTTGTATTTCTTGAGTAAAGAAATTTCAAGTTCTAAAAAATGATTGCTAAGGTAAGCATATATACTATTCAAATATCTTTTTATTTTTGGACTATTTGCAACAAATTTTTTTCTGAACTTTTGAATTAAGTTTGATTTAAATAGATAAATAAGATTCTTCCCTATTTGAATTTTTTGTGATGCATTAATTTAATTTCCTGTCCAACTTTCACGTTTTACATAATTTTAATTTTAAGAATTGTTGAACAAAACATTTTATAACGTTATTATTTTCACATAAAATTATCAAATTTTTTGAAAATCACTTAATTTCTTCACAATTTATTTTAATGATTTGTGCACATTTAGGAAATTCCAAAGCAGAAAATGAAGGATAATATTTCAAATTTTCAGAGGAGATTATTTCCATTAGGTAGAAACTAATAGAAAATTTACTATGCACTATGAAAATATTGCTTTAATTTTATACACTAGTCTACGTTAAACGCTAAAACATTTAGTATAGTTTTGAGAAATTCAAAGTAATAGCGTGAGCTACTTCTAAATAACAGTTACTTTCAAGATAATTCAAATATAAATCGATAATAGTTATGATTCATTGTTGAATGTCTAAATGATGCTATTAGAATATTCGTGTATATATCAGTATATATGTTTAACTTTTTTTTTATTTTATGTGAAATGCTTCATTTCGAAGTACAATAACAAATATTAAAAGTAAATGAAGATATTTACAAAGAAACTAAATTTTAAAACAAAAACATGTCTTGTTTCTTCAAAAATAGTTTAAATCATGTAAGGTTCTCTTTATATAAATGTTTGCTGAAAAAGAGAATAACTAAGCAAAATAAATATTGAAACAAATTAAGAAAGCTTTTATATCAGTGTTTCTGAAACTTTCGATATTAGGCAACCCAGTTTTCATTCATAATTTCCATCGCCTCTCAATCATAGTGTACAATACAATAATAGTGTATTGAATGCTATAAAAATGTTCTTTGAAGCTAAAGCTACAGAATGACTTTAATATTGCGAACCATACAAAATAAACCTATCAAGATAAGTATTAAATTTCGTATATGAAAAGTCCATGGCACTAGTAATTATTTAACTTTTTTTAATATAGTGTTGATAAATTAACTATCAAAAACATTGTACAGTACAGATAAATTTATAAATGTATTATACTAGGAAAAGGTGTATTTAGTTTTATTATGCCGGAATGAATTTTGTTTTGTTTCTTTCATAATATTTTAAATCTTTTATTTTCCATTTTCCATTCGCACCCTCCATATAGGGTTATCTCGCCCTCAACAGCTTGAGAAACACTGATTTATATTTAACATAATTCGCACGAGCGAAAATAATTTGTAGCTAAAGTTTAAGCCTCCTTAATAATTGATTTTCTTTAATACTAATCTTGAGCCTGAGGCATGAGTTAAATAAATTAAGATCTTCAATAACATATAATATGGGAAAAAGCTATACTAAAATTGAATGTTCCTAATAACTACCCGTAATTTACAACGATAAGTTTAAAAATAATAATAATAATAATTTATCCTTTAAAGACATTATTGCTCAAGTTGCTAGGCTACAATAGGACAGGAGTTCAAAAAAAATTGTTAACATGTAAAAATGACTTGTTTCCTTTCAAGAAATAATGCAGTTTATTTCAGTCTAAAGAAATCAAAAATTGGATCTTTCTTTTCAGATCACCATCCTCTTCGCTGCCCTTGCCGCAGTCCACGCCAACAGCCTCTTGGGACACGGTGCCCTCACCAGTACTGGAATCAGCAACAGCGCTCGATCTCAAGATGTAAGTGTCTCTTAAAGCATAATTTTGACGAACAATTTGAATTTTCATTTATAGCTTGCATATTCTTATGAAATTATTATTCTTTATTCATTATTTGAATATCCCTTAGTTCAATTTAAGCTAATTGAAAAATCCATTATTGTAGGCTTTCGGCAACTACGCTTTCAGCTATGGAATCAGAGACGGACTCGGTGCCGCCAACTCCCGATCCGAAGTAGGAGATGCCCACGGAAATAAGAAGGGATCTTACACTATTGCTGACATCGACGGAAGGGCCCGACGAGTTGACTACGTTGCTGATGGTCTTGGATTCAGAGCCTCCGTCAAGACCAACGAACCTGGAACTGCCGCCAGCGCCCCTGCTGCTGCTCTCATCGCCAGCCCCTACGCCGGACCTGTCGCCCCTGTCGTTAACCATGTAGCCCCAGCTGTCCCCGCTGTCGCTGCTCCCCTGGGTCTTGTTGCTCCTGCTGCTATTGCCGCTCCTGTTGCTTATGGTGGAGTAATTAGTCATGGAGCCGCCCTTGGTCTTGCCGCTCCTGCTGGTATTGCATACGGAAATGCTCTTGGACTTGGATTGGGACTTGGGAAAGCTCACCTTCACTAAATATATTCCATTATATCATTGTAAGCATCTTAAAAATTTCTTGTAATTTAATAATTTCTTTAGATTGTGGTTTATAAATACCAGATAATTAATTTATTACATTGATAATAAATCTTTTTTTATCAAATATATTAGATGCAAACCAAAAATATTAATGCTAATATTTATATAATTTTTATGTTTTTGATTAATAACTGTAATTTTATTTTATAACGTCCTTATGTACTGAAAATGCTAAAAAAAATTTCCGTTTTTTTTCAGGTTTGCAGAACGTACAAAATGAAAATCTTACGCTACACAATCTGACCTCGTAAGGATTATGTTAAATTAATTTTTTTTAATTCTACAGAATGAATCAGTTTTGTAATGTGAATATCTTTTTTTTTCAATTGGAGTTATCTAAGAAAAAAATTTAGAATTTTTAAGTAAACTCGCATTGTCGGGAATATATATTTATTGTGAATTTATATGGAGTTATTTATTTTGAATAAATGTACTTAAAATATTTTTTGTCCTAGACTTTTTTTATACCAATGAATCTCTTTGCTGTATTACTTTCATATTGTAGTTTCCTAATTTTGTGTATTTTCTTGGGTCTCATGCATTAGGTTATAAGTTGTACTTGGTATTATAAAATAAATACTAATCCAACAAACTTAATTTATTAAATTAACAGAACTGAAATTAAAATCTTAGAAAGAAAATATTTAAAAATAATAGAAACTTGCACACCAATTGAAATTAGAATTGCTTCAAACATTTTTTTTCCTTTTCTTCAGTAAGACTCGATTGATATTTATTAAATTGATGTTTCCAATCAAAATGAAATATTAAAAAAGCTCTTAGCAAGATACAGTGATATCTCATATTGAATAAGATATTTTTTAATTAATACTGAGTACGTGTTTTACTTACAGTTCATTTTAGAGTATTTTAAAAATAAATTTATAATATATTTAACAACAAAAACATGCCGTAAGCTCATTAATATTGTCTTAGTTAAATTATAATATATTTGTCAAAAAATTTTAATAAAGCAGTAAAGCAGGTATTTGTTTAATTTAAGAAGTATTTCAAAATATATTTTTGTAGAAAAAATAAAACAAATGAGTTTTTTTTATTAGAGACTTTATAAAATTATTTGTGCGTACAGTTTTATTTTCAGTATTATACATTTTATACTATTCTAAGGTACATTTGACTTTAACAGAATTCAAATTACACTTCTTATTATTAGTTTCAAGCAAATATCTTACAAAAGGAATAAAGTCCAAAAATTAATGCGCTTCATTTTTCTTTTCTTTTCCCACAGATTTTCGTCAAGTACTGTAAAATCAGAGAAGCCAGATTTTGAGTTGTAACTTTTAAATATTTCTTGAAACATCAGTTGCAAAATTTTAGGAAATGATAAATAATTGCATCATTAATTTCTAAACATAATATACAAAAATTATTCTTGTTCTAGAAAATTCATTAAAAATGCCTCTTATTTCTTTCTATTTCTTCTTATGACTTTAAAAATCTTCCTATCTTCTTATTTTCAAAGTTACTCAATAGAAAATCTGTAGCTGGTTATTTTGAGATAAAGTATTGTTTATAATTACAAAAATGATATACATTTGAAACATATCTCATAATATCTAACATAGCATTAGCATATCAACTTAGATCCGATTAACTGACTAATGTATATTTACTTCACTTTAATTTATAGTTTAGCTAAACTACAATAATAACATTAAGACCCCACAAGAAATAATTAAATTTGTCCTCCAAAAGCATCTCAAACTGAAAAACTACATAATATGACATAGTTTATTTTCAGATGAGCTATACATTCTTTTAAATCCATACAACATACAAGTTGGATTTATAAACAAGATACAATTTAAAATTTTCTGCATCATAAATCTGTGAACTTTATCGTGGAGAAGGTCACATAAATCAGGGAATTTCGAAACAAGTCACAAACTTGAAACAATGCGCTGCTCTCAAATTTTCAAAAACTGATTTTTTTACTACAAATGGAGAGAAAAGCATTTTCGAAGAAATTCCCAAAACATGACAAAAACCAATAAATAGATACAGCTGATCTAGTAGATTAAATAAGTGCTAACTATTAAAAAGTTTAAGTGTTTTTTATCAAACGAGAGATTAAAAACAAATTGTGTAAGTAGTGCTAATAGCACATGGTTGCTTTTGGTTATTGTATATTCATGGTTTAAAAATCTTCGGTTCCTCAATAACGTCCATTCATCAAGAAATAGACTTGCTTTAAATCCTGATAACTTAAGTTCATTTAATTCACTGACAAAAGTTGCCCAAATCTTTAAAAGAAAAATTACCACTAGTTTTTGAATGGTGTTAGAAGATTTTGAGCATAATTGAAATTAGAATGGACCAGTCAAATATGGATTTCCCAATATGTGCTTCCATTCCTGACCAGTATTCCAGGGGCAAATTATTAGCTTCATAATGATCATCCGCAAATGGCTTGAGTTTCTTTAAAATTTCAAACCCCAATTAGCGAGTTCAAATTTTTTCATAACCGGGACCATAGAAATGTTTCCTATGGAACATATCAGAATTTGCTGAAATGTCAGAAGCCAGAGGGCCATTATATTTATTTTTTGAAGGAAAATTAAGATTTGAGTTTCTGTTTATCTCATGACATCAAACATCCAATAAATTTAGTGCTGCATCTTGCTGTTGGTTGAATCGCAGAACCAGGCAGTCCAACAAGATATTGGGAACGGTTGGGTGTATCAACCTATAAATGTTTCACAGCCATACTTTCTTTTTGATCAAATGCATCACTATTATTACCTGTATTAAGTTTCGTTTAAATTAAATGCTTCCTTTTTAGTGTTAATTTAATTGTTCGTCAGTTATTACAATGCTATACTTTTAAATATTTAATCTCCCAGAATTAAAGGCAATTTAGGTTGCTTATTTTTGATTTGCTTCATTCAAATGAGATTATTATTTGATTTAGTGAAGTGGTAATAAAATAATCAGTTTGTGTTTTCGCTAAAAATCATATTAATATTTATATATATTTTATATATTATAATATATAAAGGAGAAAAGCGACTCACTCACTGACTGACTGACTGACTGACTGACTAATCACGAAATCTCTGGAACTATTCAACCTACAGACTTGAAATTTGGTAGACATGTTCCTTTGATAGAGTAGACATCAGCTAAGAAAGGATTTTCCGAAATTCGAAACGCAAGGGGGTTACGGGGGTTAAGGGCTTTAATAATAATTGTTTCCATGTTTAAACTACTTGATGTACAATCTTGAAATTGGGTAAGCGGATTCCTTTCAGAGAGTAGAGATCCGCTACAAAATGAGTTTGCTGAAAATTGACCCCCAAGTGGCATAGCAGGGCTTAGGGGGCGTTATAGATAATTATTTCCATTTTTAAACTATTTGACGCACTGTCTTTAAATTTGATATATAGATTCCTTTCGTAGAATAATGATCAGTTACAAAACGGGTTTTGTGAAAACAGACTTCTAAGTGGCGTTGCGGAGGATTAAGGGGCGTAATAGATAAATATATCCGTTTTTAAACTACTTCACCTACCTGCTTGAAAATTGGTAGGTAAGTTTCTTTCCTGGAGTAAATATCCGCTACAAAACGGGTTTGGGGAAAATTGACCCCCAAGGGGTGTTGCGGGGGCGGGGGGCTTAAGGGGCGTTATAAATTCCTATTTTTAAGTTATTAGACGTACAGTCTTGAAACTTAGTAAGCAGATTCCTCTCATAGGGTAGAGATACGCTAAAAATGGGTTTCGTGAAAATTGCCTCCAAGTGGCGTTGAGGGGACTTAAGGGCGTTATAGATAATTATTTCCATTTTTAAACTATTAGACACTCAGTCTTTATATTTGATAAAGAGATTTCTTTCATAGAGTAGAGATAAGCTATAAGAAGGTTTTGTGAAAACAGACCTCTAAGTGGCGTTGCAGGGGAATAAGTGGGTAAGAGATAAATATTTTCGTTTTTAAACTATTTGACCTACCTGCTTGAAAATTGGTAGGAATGTTTCTTTCATGGAGTAAATATCCGCTACAAAACGGGTTTGGAGAAAATTGACCCCAAGGGGTGTTGCGGGGTTAAGGGCAGATATAAATAATTATTTCTTTTTTTAAACTATTAGACTCACAGTCTTGAAATTTGGTTAGCAGATTCCTCTCATAGGATAGAAATACACTGCAAAATGTGTTTTGTGAAAATCGACCCCTAGGTGGTGTTGCGGGGGTTCAAGGGGCGTTATTGATATTTTTTTTGCATTTTTAATTAATTGGACGCACAGTCTTCAAATTTTGCTAAGCAGATTCCTTTCATAGAGTGCAATTCCCCTATACAAAATGGGTTTTGTGAAAACAGACCCAGAAGTGGCGTTGCGGGGGCTCAAGTGGCGTTATAGACAATTATCCCCATTTTTAAACTGTTAGACGTACAGTCTTGAAATTTGATAAGCAGATTCCTTTCGTAAAGTAGAGAACCGCTACAAAATGGGTTTCGCGAATATCAACTACAAGTTTAATTTCGGGAGATTAAGAGGCGTAATCGATAAATATTTCCATTTTTAAACTACTTGATCATCCTGCTTGAAAATTGGTAGGCATGTTCTTTCATGAAATAGAGTTCCTCTAACAAAGAGTAAAATGAAAATTGACCCCCAAAGATGTTTCGAGGGTCAAGAGGAGTTACAGAAAAAAATTCCTGTTTTTAATTGTTAGACCCATATACTTGAAATTTGTTAAGCATGTTTCTTTTGTTGAATAGGGATCCACTAAGAATAAATTTTAAGCAAATCAAGTTCTGGGGGTTGCAGGGGGTTACTGGGACGTATTGACAAAAAAATTACTTTTTTCGAGCTACAAGGACTATAATAATGAAATTTGGTTTGCATTTTTCTTTTGTTGAATTGAAATCCGCTAAGAGCGGTAATTTTGGAAAACGGCTCTCAACGGATTACGGGATATTTATAGTAAAACTTTTGCTTTTTTCTGTTAGATTTAGACTTGAAATTTGGCTTGCATGTTCAATTTACGGAGTAGAGATCCACCGAAATTTGGTTTTGCGGGAATCCACTTGGTTTTTGAGTTACGAAAGAGCAAACATCATTCTATGCTTCAATTTTAGAGATTTTTAGAAAATACAAATTAGACGAGTTCTGCCCCTTTTTTTTATCAAACAGTGACAGTTACAGGTATAAGTATATTTTTCAATTCAATCGAATTCCTTAATGCTAGGACTTAGATATCAATAATTTATACATATATATAAGCAGTAAA